>CM062649.1:43599316-43961745 GCA_031772095.1 Zeugodacus tau | reverse complement strand
TCTGTAGTTTAGGCGCCACTTCCGGACAAACAAAGTGACATGTACATTTTATATACATATACATATGTATATAGATATAGATAATGTCATTTTTGATAAGAAGGTGATACAGTGAAACTTCCAAAACTCTATCTTTAGAATTGGCTATAGCGTTTAGAAAGTAAATTTCATACAAATTTCCTTCCATAACTCAAATTTCCTTAACTCGAATTCTTGAATTGGTAATAGAAACAAATTGTATACAAATTTCATTCCATAAATCGAACTTTAAGAAAGGTATGAGATACAGACGTCAAAAGCCAAGCAATAGCAAAAGTGCTGCAAACAAAATTACAGAAAACATGTTTTAATGTATTTACATAAAACTTTTTGCAAGTAAACTTAACTAAAAATGTGTATAAATCTATGATTTATAAAATTATGTTTTAATGGAAATTTTCTCTAACTCGAAGTCACTCTAACCTCGAAGTTTTTTGTGGATAATGGTGATTCGAATTAGAGAAGTTCCACTGTATTTTAAATAAAGTTAGCAACATTAATCAAGAAGTTTGAAAAGTACATATATTAGCAGTAAATACAGAGAAATTGAAATAATCGCCAACATCACTTCAATCCCAATGAAAAAGCAAGCATTCCATTTGTTTAATTTCACAAGAACAATTTTCGTAGATGAAGAGATCTTCATGTACTCACATGCATTTCACTAAATACATGTAGCTAAACTTCATAGCTTCTGCAGTAGCGGTATTCGTCAATGAAGTTTTGAGTATTCTTAGAGAAGAGAAAATCTTTGCCTACAATTGTGCTTGTGCGCAGTATCCAAAGAGAAGTTACTAATGTATAACATTTCTCTTTTGCAAGCTCTTAGCTACATATAAAACACATATCTACATATCGTTGGCTTAATATAGAAAAGGCGTATCTACATTTTTTTCGAAATCGCGTTTTTAATGTATTCTGGTAGACCACTGTCAAATACTCCTCCCCTTAAAAAATTAGTGGGCTATGAAGCCGTAAATAACGGATTTATAGTCATATAAAAAAAAAGCCCTAACTCATTCTGAAGTTACAATAACAACATGAAGCCCTGCATCTCAAATAACTTCCAAAAGAAATTAAAAATAATAACAAAATTATACCACAATTGAATTATGTTACCTATTTTGAATAAAAATTGCATCATAGGAAATTTTTTTTGAATCTTAATTTTTTAAGGTTTTATTCAGTTTTTTTCTTCTACTGAAAAGTAACGAAAAGTGTAGATACGCCTTTTCTATATTAAGCCATCGATATGTATTCTGAGATATGTATGCATTCTACATACATATGTATTCTGAGCTATGCATTCAAACACCATGGCATTCGTTCACTAAGCTACTTAGTGCATTTGTGAGATGTGACACTTCGCGCGTCTCATTTATATATGTACATAACTGTGCTATCTTTTCAATTTTTAAAATTTGTAATTTCAACTTAACGGTTGTTTGCCGTTAAGTAAAAACCATAAAGTAAAACCAATAAAAGTTAGAAACCAATTGCAGCAGTTACATACATATACATATCACCAAATTCGTTTATATGCAAGATGCTCTAAACATTTTATTAATTATCTCTATGAATAACTGATCCGAATTTCTAGATATGATTCGAATATTCAACTAATTAGTCGATGGTCCATCCAGTATACATTTCGCTTTACTTTAATATTTAATCGCTTACGCTGGATATATTTTTATAAATAATCAATAGATACGATATATAGAACCAGAGGTGTGAATTATATATAAACTTAATATTTATCTAGTGCATAGGGTAAAGATTTCACCATACTTAGATATACTCTCGCAACATGTTGCAAAGATAGTAATATAATTTTGTTCACAAAACGGTTGTTTGACTGAACTGAAAATACATACACTGACTCACATTGTAAATGGGACACCCCAAAAATATTATTTTTTAAACTTTGAATATAAATGGAAAACAAAGTATGCCAAGTTTTTCTATAATTCTTTTTATTTCAAATAAGACATCTATTTTTCATTGAAATGAAGAAAAAAAAAAACAACCAAAGTTTATGCTTTTAACAACAACAAAAAGAACATATGTATGTATTTATGTACATACATTTATTGCGCGATTCAAGCAACTCACACTTGAAATGATACAGTTTAGCGTCGCGCCATGCAGTACCACGTTAATTCTATCTGAAAAACTGAACTATAAAGTGCTGAACACAAAGACGACGACACGACGCACAGTGGGTCCGCTTGTATGTAGCCGCGGCTATAAATACTTCCCGTTGAGATATCGCTATGAAATTTTCACCAAAAATCTAAAAAAATATTCTAAATATATTATACAAAAATTAGCCACATCGAGCGACTATATCCTATAGCTCCCATAGGAACGATCGGCACAAGTTATAACTTAATAATTTTGTTATTTTCGGTTTTAAACTTTGTCAATTTATTGTAATAACAGAGATCTTAATACTATCCTGGACAGCTGAAGAAAAAAAGGCGTGGTCCGTCACTCCCGCCCGCCCACTTATTTACTATATATACATATTACAGATTCTTTATAAGACATTTAAATATATAAATATATATAGTATATACAATATTAGTGCTAGTAAAGACATTATAATCAGATATTTAACAAAAAAATTTGCTATGATAGTATCTGAGAGATTTACCGAATTCAGCACAAAATACTACTGAAAGGCCTTCCATGTTCTCATATTCTGGGGCCTTGAAAAGTTATCGAGTGTCCGAATTTCGGCGATTTTACAATCCTGCGCGCGATGCCACACTCTAGCAATGTAGTATTTAGTATGAGATGGACTTGAAAACTATAATGTAAATGTTGTAAAGTCCGATTTTAGCGAATTTTATTTTAGCTTTAGCAGTTTACGAGATATGCACAAAAAACATAAATGTGCGCGGTTACGCCCACTTTCCCAAAAAAAAGTTTTTCCAAATATTCATTTGCCTAATATGATCCTTTGTATCAAATTTTGTTTTCATAACTTTATAGAACTTTACAAGGCAAATTTGACATTAAAGAAAAGAAATGGCGTTAGTATATTGTAGATTATGCAAATTTCTGCAGCAAACTTTAACTTCTAACTTTAACTTTAACGTCGCGACGTAGCGATCACAAATGTCGCTTTGAAGCCAGCGTCTTGAAAATTTTGAAAACGGCAGCGACATATCAAACAGCAATTTCATTGTTGCCGTACTTTCACTTCAATAAAATTTACATATTTAGTTTAAAGTGAAATTATTTGTGCAAAAAATTTAAAAATTGGCGATTTATTTGTTTTAAATAATCGATTGTTATTATAAATGTTATATCAAAGCTATTTTACGTTTCTGCTGGCAAAATTACGTCATATTTGTTATGACTTTTAACTCTACAGCTGCCCATTGTCGTCGCCAAAATTAGAAACATTTTTAATTTAGCGACAATGACAACTACAAGCCTGTTGTCGCGTAGTCGTGCTGTTGTCAAAAAATCTGTGCCCATAAGAACCCGTGTGTTTTAATATTTGACAGATGTCGCTCGTCGTTTGTCGTCTTCTATGTGTTCAGCACATAAGTGATAATGCTTTTAGTAGTTTCTTAGCTGGCAACAGAATAAGATTATCAGTGACTAAAAGTAAAAAAATGCCTCGCACTACGATTGCAGAAAGGAAAATTATTGTTAATAATTACAAAAACAATAAATCTATAAGGAAAATCGCTGAAATTGTAGGCAAAAATAAATCTACTGTATTTAACATTATTCAGGGCTTTAAAAAAACCCGTACATTATGTAATAAAGTACCTGACCGATGTACAAAACGAAAAATTGACGACGGTTTTTGTTGCGTATAATTAACAAGTAAGGAAGGGCTAAGTTCGGGTGTAACCGAACATTTTATACTCTCGCAATTTATTTATTTAACTTTATTTATATTATATAATACACAATTTGACCCACATATTCGTCATATATATTGTACAAAGTCCATTGAAAGTTGGAGACCATAATATTAGGTTAGAAGCAGAGAGGTCCTCGTGTTCGATCATATGGGGACCTTAAAAACCTAGTGGTCCTGATTTCCTTGGCGATTTTTCAGAATGGGGCATGCCACACTATAAACGTAGTATGTTGTGCAAAGTTTCTGCACCGATATCTTCACTAGTGCTTGCACTTTATATATTGTATATGTAAACGATTCAGATCGTCTTCAAAGTTCTGGTATATAGGAAAGGCGTGGTTGTGAAGCGATTTCCAGCCAATTTTCACAACATATCATTGGGGATGTAAGGAAACCTATTACAAACCTAGTTTCATTGAAATCGGTCAAGTAGTTCCTGAGATATGGTTTTTGACCCATAAGTGGGCGACGCCATGCCCACATTCCATTTTGTAAAAATCTGAGTTGCAGCTTTCATCTACCATTTCTATGTGAAATTTTAGTGTTTCTGAACGTTTTTCGTTAGTGAGTTAGCAACACTTTTAGTAATTTCAACCTAACTTTTGTATGGGAGAATTGGGCGTGGGTTACTGAAGATCCGATTTCTTTCATTTTTGGACTGTATTAGGAAGATGGCTAAAAAAACTGACTGCAGAAAGTTTGGTTTATATAGCTCTATTGGCTTTCCAGGATATGTACAAAAAACTTACAGTAGAGCGGGGCCACGCCCACTTTAAAATTACATCCAAATATGCCCCTTCATGAGTGCGATCCTTCATACCAAATTTTATTTACCATATGGCTTTATTTTATGGCTTAGTTATGGCACTTTATGTGTTTTCGGATTTTCGCCATTTTGTGGGCGTGGCAGTGGTCCGATTTTGCATCATTTTCGAAAGCAACCTTCCTATGAAAGTGCCAGAGAGAGAGAGATTTTGGTTTCATCAAGATATCTTAATTTTTACTCAAGTTACAGCTTGCACAGACGGACGGACGGACGGACAGACAGACATTCAGGATTTGAACTCCACTCTTCACCCTGGATCACTTTGGTATATGCATAACCCTATATCTAACTCGTTTAGTTTTGGGTGTTACAAACAACCGTTATGTGAACAAAACTATAATACTCTCTTTAGCAACATTTGTTGCGAGAATATAAAAATAACCCATATATGTCTGCTGTAGAGTTACAAAAACAGCTAAACGAAGAAAAGAAAGTTGAAGTAAGTGCAGAAACGGTTCGTAGATTGCTTAAACAAAATAAACTTAACGCCAGAATACCTCGTCGGAAACCACTGATATCACCAAAAAACCAAAAAGAAAGAATGGAATTTGCTCTGAGATATCAAGATAAGGACTATTATTTTTGGCGTAAGGTAAATAATTTTTAAAGCTTGATTAATGAAATTTGGTGTGAATTTCAATTATTTTATGTTCTTTTCACTTACGAAACCAAAATTAACATCTTTGGATCGGACGGCAAACGTTTCGTATGGAGAATGTCCGGCAAAGAATTGGACGACAAAAACATAAAAATACAGTGAGGTTCGGGGGTGGGTCACTGATGATTTGGGGTTGTATGTCGGGGTATGGAGTCGGAAAACTGCATTTTGTAGACGAAATGTTAGATGGTAAAGGATATATAGACATTTTGAAAGCAAATGTTCAGCGCGAAACAACTTGGTATTCGTGATTGTTTTATGTTTTACCAAGACAACGACCCAAAACATAAATCCTGGAATGTTAGAAATTGGTTGCTCTACAATTGCCCAAAAGTACTTTCTACACCTGCTCAATCCCCCGACATTAATCCCATAGAGCATTTATGGGCAGAACTTAAAAGAAGACTGTCTAAAAGAAACATTAAAACAAAATCAGAGTTAAGGAAAGCAGTGAAAGAAGAATGGAGCCAAATAGAAGCTTCGGTATGCAAAAATCTTGTGGAAAGTATGCCACGTCGTATCCATGAGATCTTAAATAAGAAAGGAAAATCTACAAGATATTGAACTCCAGCAAACTTATTTTTTTCTTCACTTTACAAACTGTCCCATTTCAAGTGTGAGTTGCATTGGACGCGCAATAAATGTAAATATGTTCTTTTTGTTGTTGTTATAGCAAAAACTCTGGTTGTTTTTTTATTTTCAATAAAAAAAATGTCTTATTTGAAATAAAAAAGAATTTTTGCAAAAAGTTGCATACTTTGTTATACTCTCGCTGTTGCACAGAGTATAATAGTTTTGTTCACATAACGGTTGTTTGTGTCACCAAGAAATATAAGAGTTAGATATGGGGTTATACATACATAAATGATCAGGATGACGAGTGGATTTGAAATCCGGATGTCTGTCCGTCCGTCTGTCCGTGCAAGCGATAACTTGAGTAAAAACTAAGATATCTTAATAAAACTTGGAACACATGTTACTTGGCACCCTGAGGAGGTTGCTTTCGAAAATGGGCAAAATCGGTCCACTGCCACGCCCACAAAATGGCGGAAACCGAAAACCTATACAGTGTCATAACTAAGCCATATATAAAGTTATGAAAATGAAATTTGGAACATAGGATCCCATTAGGGAGGGGCACATTTGGATGTAATTGTTTTGGGGAGGTGGGCGTGGACACATTTTACTTTTATATTTTTTTATGGCTTAGTTAGAGCACTTTATATACACTGACACATACTAAAAATGAACACCCCAAACATATTTATTTTTTTTAAATTGAATATATATAGAAAACAAGTAAGGAAGGGCTAAGTTCGGGTGTAACCGAACATTTTATACTCTCGCAATTTATTTATTTAACTTTATTTATATTATATAATACACAATTTTACCCACATATTCGTCATATATATTGTATAAAGTCCATTGAAAGTTGGAAACCATAATATTAGGTTAGAAGCACCGAGGTCCTCGTGTTCGATATATGGGGCCTTAAAAACCTATGGTCCGATTTCGGCGATTTTAAGAATGGGGCTGCCACACTATAAACGTAGTATTTTTGCAAAGCTCTGCACCGATATTTTCACTAGTGCTTACTTTATATATTGTAAAGTAAACGATTCAGAGTTTCTTCAAAGTTCTGGTATATAGGAAGTAGGCGTGGTTGTGAAGCGATTTGGCCTATTTTCACAACATAACATTGGGATATAAGGAAACTATTATAAACCAAGTTTCATTGAAATCGGTCGAGTAGTTCCTGAGATATGGTTTTTGACCCATAAGTGGGCGACGCCACGCCCATTTTCCATTTTGTAAAAAAATCTGAGTGCAGCTTTCATCTGCCATTTCTTATGTGAAATTTAGTGTTTCTGACGTTTTTCGTTAGTGAGTTAACCCACTTTTTGTAATTTTCAACCTAACTTTTGTATAGGAGGTGGGCGTGGTTATGATCCGATTTCTTTCATTTTTGGACTGTATTAGGAAGTGGCTAAAAAAACGACTGCAGAAAGTTTGATTTATATAGCTCTATTGGTTTTCGAGATATGTACAAAAAACTTAGTAGGGGCAGGGCCACTCCCGCTTCCCCAAAATAATTACATCCAACAATATGCCCTTCATAGTGCGATCCTTCATACCAAATTTTAAAAAGCTTTCCATAGCTTGTATTTATGGCTTAGTTATGGCACTTTATGTGTTTTCGGTTTTCGCCATTTTGTGGGGCGTGGCAGTGGTCGATTTTTGCTCACTTTCAAGAAAGCGCTCTTCCTATGGTGCCACAAGAAATAAGTGTGTCAAGTTTCATTAAGATATCTTAATTTTTACTCAAGTTACAGCTTGCACAGTCGGACGGACAGACCAGACATTCGGATTTGAACTCCAACTCTTGCCACCCTGATCACTTTTTGGTATATATAACCCTATATCTAACTCAGTTTAGTTTTGGGTGTTACAAACAACCGTTAGTGTGAACAAAACTATAATCTGTCTACTCTCTCTTAGCAACGTATTTGTTATGCGAAAGTATAATAAAACAAAAAACCTAAGATAGACCTCGAATAAGCAAAAACAACAAAAAACCAACTGTCAATGAATTTTTTGCAAAATGCATGTACAATGTTCTTCTGGGAATATTCTAATTTGCATCTTTTCATTTTTTCAAAGAAAAAAATAAAAAATAGATGTCCAAAATTTTTAATATTAAGCTAAGGACTATATACAATATTATTCAGGGGCAAAAAAAATTAGAATATACTACATTTGAAGAACTCTGGACACAAACTTTCCAGGAGGTTTCCACTTTGGGATTTTTATATTCTGCAACATGTTGCACAGGCGAGGTATCTATAGTTTTGTTCACACATAACGGTTGTTTGTGTCAGGCCAAGAAATGAAAAGAGATTAGATAACAGTGGGGTTATATATATATAAATGACCAGGATGACGAGTGAAGTTGGAAATCCGGATGTTCCTGTCCATCAATCTTCGTCCGTCTGTCCGTGCAAGCGATAACTTGGGTAAAAGTTAAGATATATTAATGAAACTTGGAACACATATTCCTTGGCACTCTGAGGAGGTTGCTTTCGAAAAATGGGCAAAATCGGTCCGATTGCCTCGCCCACTGCAAAAATGGCGGAAACTTGAACAACCTATACAGTGTATAACTAAGCCATAAATCAAATGTTATTAAAATAAAATTTGGAACACAGGATCGCACAGGGAGGAGCACTAGTTCCGGATGTAATTTTTTTTGAAGAAGTGGGCGTGGACCCGCCCCCAAATAGGTTTTTTGTATTTATCTCGCAAATCGATGAAGCTATAGAAACCAAACTTTCTGCAGTCGTTTCTTTTAGCCATTTCTTAAAGCATTCCAAAAAAGAAAGAAATCAGATAATAAGCACTGCCCACCTCCCATACAAAAAGAGTTAGGTTGAAAATTACTAAGTGGGTTAACATCGCTAAGGAAAAACGTTTCTCAGAAACACTAGAATTTCACATAAGCAATGGCATGGCTTAGATAGCTGCACTCAGATTTTTTACAAAATGGAAAATGGGCGTAGCATCCCTTACATATGAGAATCAAAATATATCTCATGGAACTACTCTGACCGATTTCAATGAAACTTGGTTTGTAACTAATTTCCTTACATCCCAATGATAGTTGTGAAAATAGAGTCAAATCTGATTCACAACCTGTCGCCTACTGAGCCTACTATAGGACAGAACTTTGAAGACGATCTGATTCATCTGTTTACTTTGCAATATATAAAGTAATGGCATAGGAATAATATCGGTGCAGGAACTTGCTTACTACGTTGTATCAGTGTGGCATGCCCCATCCTAAAATCGCCGAATCAATCCCGGAGCCATCTCATGTTCGGAAACTACATATCATCGAAATGGGGTATCGCGGCTGTCTAACCTACATATTAGGGATTTCCAACTTTCAATGGACTTTATACAATATATATGACGAATATGTGGAGTCAAATTGTGTGTTGCATATATATTACTAATAAAGTTGGAAATGAAATTTAACGAGAAGTATAAAAATGTTCGGTTACACCCGAACTTAGCCCTTCCTTACTTGTTCTTAAAATATTATAATAAGTAGATAAAAACCCCAAAAAGTTGTCTGAAAGAGTTGGGGAAAAATAAAAATAATATTACGACATCAACTGTAACCATGAGGAAAGTGAGAAAAGTGTTGAATCTACCCCGAGTACTCATCGCAAGATTTGCCAAGAAAAAGCCACCACTATATACAGCGTCAATAGCATCTATTACTATTGACAAACTAGTTATAGTTGATTTTTCTAAACCAATGGAATACTTGGAATTATGGCGTTATATTTTGTGACTAGACGAAGACAATGACGTATGTAATATGATGGACCCAGGAAAGTTTGACGGAAACAGACTTCAGTCCTCCGTTGGCCTATTGTAGTTATCTATAGCGAAGTTGATATATTTTTATACTCTCACAACAAAAGTTGATTAGAGAGTATTATAGTTTTGTTCATATAAAGGTTGTTTGTAACACCTAAAACTAAAAGAATTTGATATAGAGTCATATATACCCAAGTGATCATCTTGACGAAACTTGGCACACACGTTCCTTGGGACCATGAGAGGGTTGCTTTCGAAAATGGGCAAAATCGGACCACTGCCACGCCCACAAAATGGCGAAAACCGAAAACACATAAAGAATCACAAATTTGGTACAAAGGATCCCACTAGAGAGGGGCCCATTTGGATGGAAACACTAAGTTTTACAGAAGAAATAGCATGAAAGAAGCTGCATTCAGTTTTTTTTTACAAAATGCAAAATGGGCGTGGCATCGCCCACTTATGGGTCAAAAACCATATCTCAGGAACTACTCGAATATGAAGAACTTTGTGCCTTATGGTAATTTTTCACCGCAAATCGGTAAATCTCTCAGATATCTCAATTGAATTCAGAGGAAATCTTTCTCTTCTAATAGCGCGTCTCTGTACCAGAAATGGTTAAAATCGGGTCATAACATCCCCTAGCTCTCATACACTTAATTATAGGATTTTGGCCTTGTGGCCTTGTGTCGTGGACTTGCCTCTAATAAGTTTTCACTTCCATACCACTTACTCATACAGTGCTATGCCCCCATACATAAGCTATGATGAAAACTAACATAAGTAAGTTTATACGAATGCACACAATTTTATAGTAAAGATATAGCAAATATGTTACGGAAGAGCGGCACTCAAGTGTGTATAAAATTTTGAAAATGAGCCCGAATCTGAATGAAGGTCATGGATTGTTTTTTCTCATAAATAATGCTCCCGATGCTACAAAAGGTTAATGCTTCCCTTTTGATCATATATCTAATATAGGGTGATCCAATTCTAGATTCCCCCCTTTTTTAAGAAAATAACACAGAAAATTCAAATTCAATGGGGAATGTTTATTATCATTCGAAAGAACATTTTTGACATTTATTTCTTAAAGATTATGGCTGGTATTGTCACCGGCGAAGCAAACGTACTTGGCGAGTCGAACGCTTTGGCGAAAATTCGACTCGTTCGTATTGTGACTGGCGAATGAACATATTCGTCTAACTTTTTTGTTGCGATACCAAAATAATTGAAAAATGTCACACGAATTCATCCGAAATTGACATTTGTGACGTCTTTAATTTGAAAATTGTTTTTGTTTACAAAATTTATTTTGAATTTCATACAACCATGGGCTTATTGTAAAAAATGTTTAGCAACGTTGGTTTATATTTTGAAGACAGTTATATTGAAAGCACAACAACAAATTTACTTAGACAGCGACGGTTCATCGGGGATCACTCCAATCCCATGGAACTTCCTTCCATATTGTAATTATATATTGTTATAAAAGTGCATACACAAATTTTTATACTCTCGCAACAAAGTTGCTACGAGAGTATTATAGTTTTGTCCACATAACAGTTGGTTGTAAGTCCTAAAACTAAACGAGTTAGATATAGGGTTATATATATCAAAATGATCAGGGTGACGAGAAAAGTTCAAATCCGGATGTCTGTCTGTCCGTCCGTCCGTGCAAGCTGTAACTTGAGTAAAAATTGAGATATCTTGATGAAACTTGGAAGACGTATTTCTTGGCACCATAAGAAGGTTAAGTTCGAAAATGGGCGTAATCGGACCTCTGCCACGCCCACAAAATGGCGAAAACTGAAAACACTTAAAGTGCCATAACTAAGCTACAGTATAAACTCGGTAACCGCAACCCTCGATACACGCAACTCCTCGATTCATGCAACACTATAAAACATAGCATTGTAACCTTTATAAGTGCAACTACTTAAAAATATTGTCCTCAATAACTGCAACTTTACATCTAAATATGTTTTGCTTCAGTTCTTTTTTTTGTCGGTTTCTTCTTATGGCATTTTTTTTTTGTTATATATTCACAAACTGATCGTTATTTTACCGTTGCTCTGTCGACTTTACTGTTTTTGTGTGTGTGTTAAGAGCAATTGTCAACAAATGACTTTCATTATCAGTTTATTTTGCAACGCGCCAGTAGTGTTTTATGTGTAAAAGTCATGGTGGTCACAAAAAATTTATAAAACTAACAATTAAAGAAAAAACTGAAATTTTGGATAAACTAGAAAGTGGTGTATCGACAAAAGCTATTTGTATTGATTATAAAGTTCACAAGTCGACAATAACGAGAATAAAGAAGAAAAAGCTTGTATACTTAAATATGCTACAAATATGGAAGCTGGGCCAGGAAAACGGCAAACCTTAAAATCTTGTGAATACCCAAGAATGGAAAAGGCTCTCTACAAGTGGCTTTTGAAACAAAGGAGTGAAAATGTGCCTATATCCGTCGGTATCGTCAAAGCAAAAGCTCGCAAGCTTCATGAGAAAATAAAAGAAAAGACAGGATGTTTTCATGCAAGTAATGGTTGAGTATCTAATTTCAAAAAGCGATATGGCCTCCGCCACATAAAAAAGAAGCTTCCGCTTTCCAATAAGACAGCGTCCGTCGAACCATTTGTAATACGTTTTAGAATTAAAATCAAGGAGCTTGATCTTTCTGCAGAACAAATTTATTATGCCGACGAGTGCGGATTGTTTTTCAGGCAGATACCAGATAAAACGTTGGTGAGCTTCAAGGAATCTGCTCCTGGTCGGAAAGTTAGTAAGGAAAGAATAACATTTCTCGCAAGTTAAGCTCTTTAACATTGGAAAAGCAAAAATCCCTAGAGCATTCAAAAATTTTCAAAAAATGCCCGTTGTCTACAAGGCTAACAAGAACTCTTGGATGACGTATTTGTTTTTCGAAGACTAGTTTCATCATACGTTTGTCCCTGATGTGAGAAATACGAAATGTATTGAATTTTTGTTTAAAATTTATGTGTATTTTTTTGGATTGTTATAGGTACGCGAATTTCTAGAATCAAAGGGACTTCCCAAAAAAGTCCTATTGGTCTTGGATAACTCCCCGTGTCTTCCTAAAGACAATGAGATGAAAAGTGATGATGAAATGATATCCGTTATGTGTCTTCCACCTAACTGTACCGCGATTCTCCAACCAAAGCACCAAAATGTTATTAACTTAACAAAAGTCTATTACAAAAAAAGTCTTTTGGAGCATTTAATAGGGAATAAAACCCGATATGTTTAAAAATACAATTTTTAATAAAACAATAAGCTTTCTATATCATAAAACGATTTTCATTTGTCATATTTCTTGTTATATATTTTTCCTCGCTGGGTGCAACAAACTCAATAAGTACAACTACCTAGATTTCTATTAGTTGCGATTACCGAGTTCGTACTGTATAAATAAAGCTATGGAAGTAAAATTTGGTATGAAGGATCGCACTATGAAGGGGCATATGTGGATGCAATTTTTTTGGGGAAGTGGGCGTGGCCCCGCCCCTTACTCAGTTTTTTGCACATATCTCGCAAACTACTTAAGCTATTTCAAGGAAACTTTCTAGAGTCGTTTATTTTAGGTACTACCTTATACAGTCCAAAAATGGAGGAAATAGGATTGTAACCACGCCCACCTCCCATACAAAGGTTAGGTTGAAAATTACTAAAAGTGGGTTATCTCACTAATGAAAAACGTCAGAAACTCTAAATTTCACATAAGAAATGACAGATAGAAGCTGCACTGAGATTTTTTTACAAAATTGAAAATGGGCGTGGCGTCGCCCACTTATGGGTCAAAAACCATATCTCTGGAACTACTCGACCGATTTCAATGAAACTTGGTTTGTAATAGTTTCCTTACATCCCAATGATATGTTGTGAAAATAGGCGAAGTCGCTTCACAACCACGCCTACTTCCTATATACCAGAACTTTGAAGACGATCTGAATCGTTTACTTTACAATATATAAAGTAAGCACTAGTGAAGATATCGGTGCAGAACTTTGCATAAATACTATGTTAATAGTGTGGCAGCCCCATTCTAAAAATCGCCGAAATCGGACCATAGGTTTTTAAGGCCCCATATATCGAACACGAGGACCTCGGTTCTTCTAACCTAATATTATGGTTTCCAACTTTCAATGGACTTTATACAATATATATGACGAATATGTGGGTCAAATTGTGTATTATATAATATAAATAAAGTTAAATAAATAAATTGCGAGAGTATAAAATGTTCGGTTACACCCGAACTTAGCCCTTCCTTACTTGTTATATTCAGATTTAAGGAAAACTTTCAGTTAAGCCAGAATGCATTTATGTATGTGTTAGACAATATAAAGGAAATATTTCCTTATCACCTATCGTCGTCAATATCGCCAAATGCTCCCAGTATTGGAAATCATGGAATAATCCATTCTTATCCAAACAATATTTGTAGCCCTCACAAGAAGGCATAATAAAAGTAAGAATATTGATAAGTAAGCAAAATTCAAGATTCCGTTATTTGTTTAGATTATAATTGGAAATCCAATGCTCTGAGATTTCATCACTTAATGCAATGCCAAAGCATCTCAAATAATTAGCTTTTACATATAGAATTGTAAGTACATAAATATAAGCAATTTTAAGAATAAAATCAGTTCCGTCCAGTTGGTGAGCGGACTCAAACCAACACTTCGTCTTTTATTTAAAACCGCGCGTAGCGATAAATAATATATTTTTTTAATACTTCCCACGTAAGGGAAGTTAATTGGCCCCCAACGTGGGGCCACGAAAAAAATCGAAAAATCCTCGGAAAAGGATTCGTGATCGTGGCCTAAACCCACATATAAAGATCCTTATAAAGGACAAATAGCAAAAATATAAAAACCTCATGTGAGAGGTAACAAATATGCAAAAAAAAAAAAGAAATTGCATAATAATAAGTTTTAAATAAAATTTAAACGTGCAGTGTCCTCTAAAATAAAAAAAGGAGAAGTGAAAAGTTTTAACAAAATTTAATGAAACGTGCAGTGTCGCGTAAATTTAAAAAAGGGAAAGTTAAAAGTATAAACTAAAAGTTTAACGAAACGTGCCGTGTCGCGTAAATTAAGAAAAAAAAAAATAATAATTAATATTGAAACTTTTTTATATAAAAATAAAAAAAACAAGTAAGGAAGGGCTAAGTTCGGGTGTAACCGAACATTTTATACTCTCGCAATTTATTTATTTAACTTTATTTATATTATATTATATAATACACAATTTGACCCACATATTCGTCATATATATTGTATAAAGTCCATTGAAAGTTGGAAACCATAATATTAGGTTAGAAGCACCGAGGTCCTCGTGTTCGATATATGGGGTCTTAAAACCCTATGGTCCGATTTCGGCGATTTTTAGAATGGGGCTGCCACACTATTAACATAGTATTTATGCAAAGTTCTGCACCGATATCTTCACTAGTGCTTACTTTATATATTGTAAAGTAAACGATCCAGATCGTCTTCAAAGTTCTGGTATATAGGAAGTAGGCGTGGTTGTGAAGCGATTTGGCCTATTTTCACAACATATCGTTGGGATGTAAGGAAACTATTACAAACCAAGTTTCATAAAAATCGGTCGAGTAGTTCCTGAGATATGGTTTTTGACCCATAAGTGGGCGACGCCACGCCCATTTTCCATTTTGTAAAAAAATCTGAGTGTAGGTTCCATATGCCATTGCTTATGTGAAATTTAGTGTTTCTGACGTTTTTCGTTAGTGAGTTAACCCACTTTTAGTAATTTTCAACCTAACTTTTGTATGGGAGGTGGGCGTGGTTATGATCCGATTTCTTTCATTTTTGGACTGTATTAGGAAGTGGCTAAAAAAAACGACTGCAGAAAGTTTGGTTTATATAGCTCTATTGGTTTGCGAGATATGTATAAAAAACTTAGTAGGGGGCGGGGCCACGCCCATTTCCTCAAAAAAATTACATCCAAATATGCCCCTTCATAGTGCGATCCTTCATACCAAATTTTATTTCCATAGCTTTATTTATGGCTTAGTTATGGCACTTTATGTGTTTTCGGTTTTCGCCATTTTGTGGGCGTGGCAGTGGTCCGATTTTGCTCATTTTCGAAAGCAACCTTCCTATGGGGCCAAGAAATAAGTGTGCCAAGTTTCATCAAGATATCTTAATTTTTACTCAAGTTACAGCTTGCACAGACGGACGGACGGACGGACGGACGGACGGACAGACAGACATTCGGATTTGAACTCCACTCTTCACCCTGATCACTTTGGTATATATAACCCTATATCTAACTCGTTTAGTTTTGGGTGTTACAAACAACCGTTATGTGAACAAAACTATAATACTCTCTTTAGGAACATTTGTTGCGAGAGTATAAAAATTAAAACTAACAAAGTTACTATCAAAAACAAAAAAACAATACAAATTAAATTGTAAAAACTTACGAAAAAATACATAGTTACAACAACTGCAAACAATGAACAATATATATAATATGATAATAGTGATGAACAACAACAACATACAAATTTACATTTGTGACTACAGCAGCGTGGGAAGTGCCAGGAAGTTCATAGGATAAGAAGAGGATAACAAGAGGACAACACTGGAGAAAGCAGTAAGATTAGACATTTAATAATTATTACTAAGAAAATTAAATAATCTTAACATTATAAATTATATACATATATATATATATATATTTATGGGGAATACCCAAACTAAATCTAAGTACATTAGATTGTATTACTGTCAATATTGCGGTGGGGACCACAAAGAGAAAAAGTGTCCCAGAAAAAATAAAACATAATTTATGGTTTGTACAGCCAATAATAAAATAAAATAAAGCTGCGATTCACCACCTTCGGGGGGACCCTCCAGAGAATTATAAAAAAAAAAATAATAAATAAAAAATCAAGAATATAAAGCAAGGCTCGATCGCCAAATAATAAAATATTGTGAAACCACCGCAAGGGGGACCCTCCGGTTTATAACAAAAACTCAATTCTGCGATTCTGAACTCCAGACACTCCAGAATAAAAGAGTCTCCTTTCCTAGAAAGGATCAAAAATAAAAACAAAAAAAATTAAATTTTTAATCAATAAAACTAAAATAAAATAAAAACAAGTAAGGAAAGGCTAAGTTCGGGTGTAACCGAACATTTTATACTCTCGCAATTTATTGAAGAAATTTTATTAAGGTAACGCACAAATTTACCCATAAATTCGGCATAAAGTTTAATAGAATAACGAAAATCGTCATATATAGATATGAGGGCTGAGGTAATTCCTGAACCGATTACATTCAATTTCACCAGCAAGGTACACTATATCCAATACTATACGCTCACTTAATTATGCTAAGATATATCACATATTAACCAATACATATATGCCTAATAAAGCCCAACGAATTTTTGAAAAACCTTTAATTAGGTATATGGGAGCTAGGGGATGATATTTTTGCAAAACCTATAATTATGTATATGGGAGCTAAGAGATGTTGTGACCCGATTTTAATAATTTTTGGAACAGAGACACACTATTGGAAGAAAACAATTTCCTCTTAATTACATTAAATTAGTTGAGAGATTTACCCATATTTTCGGTTAAAATTTAACCTTAGGCGCTGAGTTCAACATGTTCGATATCTGGGGCCTTGAAAAGTTATAGTCCGTTTTCGACAATTTTTTCACAAGTGATGCCACAGATCATATACTGTATTTGTGTAAAGTTTTATTTCGCTATCATCATTGGTTCCTAATGTATATATTATAAAGTGAAGGATTCAAATGGAATTCAAAAGTGAGTTATAAAGAAAGTAGTCGTGGTTGTGAAGCGATTTCATCCATTTTCCACACATGTCATCAGGGTGTCAATAAAATATTATATACCGAATTTCATTGAAATCTGTCGAGTAGTTCCTGAGATATGGTTTTTGACCCATAAGTGGGCGATGCCACGCCCATTTCCCATTTTGTAAAAAGATCTGAGTGCAGCTTCCTTCTGCTATCATTTCTGTGAATTTTTGTGTTTCTGACGTTTCTCTTTAGTGAGTTAACCCACTTTTTGTAATTTTCAACCTAACCTTTGTATGGGAGGTGGGCGTGGTTATATCCGATTTCTTTCATTTTGGACTGTATAAGGAAACGCCTAAAAGAAATGACTGCAGAAAGTTTGATTTATATAGCTTTATTGGTTTGCAAGATATATACAAAAAACTATTTGGGGGCGGGGTCACGCCCACTTTTCCAAAAAAATTACATTCAAATATGCCCCTCCCTAATGCGATCCTATGTTCCAAATTTTATTTTCATAATTTTATTTATGGCTTAGTTATAGCTCTTTATGTGTTTTTGGTTATCGCCATTTTGTGGGCGTGGCAGTGGTCCGATTCCGCCCATTTTCGAACTTAACCTTCTTATGGTGCCAAGGAACACGTGTTCCAAGTTTCATTAAGATATCTCAATTTTTACTCAAGTTACAGCTTGCACGGACGGACAGACGGACAGACGGACGGACGGACAGACAGACATCCGGATTTGAACTTTACTCGTCACCCTGATCACTTTGGTATATATAACCCTATATCTAACTCGTTTAGTTTTAGGACTTACAAACAACCGTTAGGTGAACAAAACTATAATACTCTCTTTAGCAACTTTTGTTGCGAGAGTATAATAAAAATGGCGACTGAGACAGGATTAACAGTAGATTTAATTACGCGCCTAATTGCAGAAAGTAATATTACTTTAAGGCAGGAAATTGACAGGCTAAAAGCGCAAGTCGAGATAGAAACACACAGGGTAACAGATTTTCAGACAGAAGTAGTAAACGACAATATTTAGTGTCATGAATCACTGGATGTTATAAAATCCTTACATGATAAATGCATATGTTAGCTGGCGAGAAGCAGCACATAATGCGATGAGCCTATACGTTAGAGGAAGCCGAAAGTACTTCGCAGCCCTCACCATTTTGCGTAACAAAATTACGCTGGAAGCTAATGATACATTAACCAATCATGGTACTGTATTAAATTTTGACGCGATAATTGCGCGTCTCAATTTTGCGTATTCGGACAAACGTCCAATACATATCATAGAACAAGAAATGAGTGTTCTACGTCAGGGCTCAATGACAGTAATTGAATATTACAATTTAGTTAACAAAAAACTAACTTTAATGATTAATAAAACCATAATGACTTATGGTGGAGCCGCATCAATAACAAAAGAATTAAACAAAAATAATAGAGACCAAGCTCTTAGAATTTTTATAACCGGACTTAACGCTCCATTAAGAGATATAATATTTTCCCTCTGTCCGGAAGATCTGCCAGACGCATTGGCCAAAGCTCAGGAATTAGAGTCCAATAATCAGAGAGCCCGATTTGCACAAAATTTTGCAAATGAAAGGATAAAAGTAAAACAATATTATCCAAATAACAATTTACGATTTCCTCAGAGGAACAACATGCCAAAACCACAGCCGATGTCATAGATTATACCCGACAGGACTACGTACTTATTGAAAATGGAGATGTTTCTATTTATGAAGAATATGGAGATATATTTCACATTACTAATTTGACAATATTTGAAAATATAATAGCAGAAGAAAAATCAAGTATTTATAGCAGTATGAAATATGAGATAGATAATCAAGATAATATAGAAATTACCACTCAAGAAACAGAATCAGAAATATTATTAATTGAAACTTTATTAGGACAGTTAAAACAAAACCATGTTAGTCAAAAACGAGGAATAAATGAATTAGGGACACTTTGGAAATGGGAACTCCAGACCATGACAATTTTATAAAAATAAATGATAGATTAAATGATTTAATAATAAATAATAATAAACAATTTACTACAAATTCAGAAATTTTTAATGTAATAACAGAATTAACTGATACTGTAAATAATATAAAAGGTGATAACACAGTCAGAAAAATTAAAAGAACAAGTAAGGAAGGGCTAAGTTCGGGTGTAACCGAACATTTTATACTCTCGCAATTTATTTATTTAACTTTATTTATATTAAGAATACACAATTTGACCCACATATTCGTCATATATATTGTAAATATAAAGTCCATTGAAAGTTGGAAACCATAATATTAGTTTAGAAGCACCAAGGTCCTCGTGTTCGGTATATGGGGCCTTGAAAACCTATGATCCGATTTCGGCGATTTTTAGAATGGGGCTGCCACACTATTAACATAGTATTTGTGCAAAGTTCTGCACTGATATCTTCACTAGTGCTTACTTTATATATTGTAAAGTAAACAATTCAGATCGTCTTCAAAGTTCTGGTATATAGGAAGTAGGCGTGGTTGTTAAGCGATTTGGCCAATTTTCACAACATGTTATTGGAAGGTAAGGAAGGGGCATATGTGGATGTAATTTTTTTGGGGAGGTGGGCGTGGCCCCGCCCCCAAATCGGTTATTTGTTTATATCTCGCGAACCAATAGAGCTATATAAGCCAAACTTTCTGCAGTCGTTTTTTCTAGCCACTTCCTAATACAGTCCAAAAATGAAAGAAATCGGATAATAACCACGCCCACCTCCCATACAAAAGTTAGGTTGAAAATTACTAAAAGTGGGTTAACTCACTAACGAAAAACGTCAGAAACACTAAATTTCACATAAGAAATGGCAGATGAAAGCTGCACTCAGATTTTTTTACAAAATGGAAAATGGGCGTGGCGTCGCCCACTTATGGGTCAAAAACCATATCTCAGGAACTACTCGACCGATTTTAATGAACCTTGGTTTGTAATAGTTTCCTTACATCCCAATGATATGTTGTGAAAATAGGCCAAATCGCCTCACAACCACGCCTACTTCCTATATACCAGAACTTTGAAGACAATCTGAATCGTTTACTTTACAATATATAAAGTAAGCACTAGTGAAGATATCGATGCAGAACTTTGCACAAATACTATTTTAATAGTGTGGCAGCCCCATTCTAAAAATCGCCGAAATCGGACCATAGGTTTTTAAGGCCCCATATATCGAACACGAGGACCTCGGTGCTTCTAACCTAATATTATGGTTTCCAACTTTCAATGGACTTTATACAATATATATGACGAATATGTGGGTCAAATTGTGTATATAATAATATAATATAAATAAAGTTAAATAAATAAATTGCGAGAGTATAAAATGTTCGGTTACACCCGAACTTAGCCCTTCCTTACTTGTTAATATATAAAATTGTAAAACTGAAATTACAAAAACATATTGCAAATTAAATAAAAAAGTACATGTTTGTCAGAA
Source organism: Zeugodacus tau (assembly GCA_031772095.1). Classification (NCBI taxonomy): domain Eukaryota; kingdom Metazoa; phylum Arthropoda; class Insecta; order Diptera; family Tephritidae; genus Zeugodacus; species Zeugodacus tau. Next base: position 43,940,622 of record CM062649.1, on the reverse strand, counting down.
ATCTTAAATAAAAAACAAGGAAAATGTAAAAAATTAAAAGAAAAAAATTTAAAAATAGAAGAAATAAAACCAGGAGAAATATAAATATCAGGAAAAAATATTGTAGACAACCAAACATTAACTGGAACATATTTAATAACTTTTGAAAATAATTCAGTAATAAGTTTGATTATTTATTACTTATGAAAATATTGAAACAAAAATTTGGAATTATCTTAAAAATAACCATATCAATAATTTTGAAATTTTAGAATATATTGAAACCAATAATAAGCTGTTAAAATTAGATAATATAAATATTTTAGCAGAACGGAATAAGGATATCACAGTTCATTCAATTTTTTGGTACATAATTTTAATCTTGGGAATACTTTCCATAACTTACATAATTTTAAAATTCAAAAAATCTAACGAAATTCCCAAACCAATAGAAAATTTGCATTTGCAAGAAGTCACATATAATGCTCTTTTAGACCAAATACATAAATTAACTAAAAATAATAGTGAATCGGGGACGATTCATCTTAGGAAGGGGGGAGTTAACGACAGCCTCCACACAGCAACTTTACCATAACTATAAACATAATTGAATCTTTACACTTTGTAACTATGCTACCACATAAATTAAAATCTTTATTAATGTTTTTGTTTATCTAAGAATTCGATACACTTTTTCCGTTCAGAATGGAGTAATCCATTCTTATCCAAACAATATTTGTAGCCCTCACAAGAAGGCATAATAAAAGTAAGAATATTGATAAGTAAGCAAAATTCAAGATTCCGTTATTTGTTTTGATAATAATTGGAAATCCAATGCTCTGGCATTTCATCACTTAATACAATGCCAAAGCATCTCAAATAATTAGCTTTTACATATAGAATTGTAAGTACATAAATATAAGCAATTTTAAGAATAAAGTCAGTTCCGTCCAGTTGGTGAGCGGACTCAAACCAACACTTCGTCTTTTATTTAAAACCGCGCGTAGCGGTAAATAATATTTTTTTTTAATACTTCCCACGTAAGGGAAGTTAATTTGTATGGATCAAAACGGATATAAGTGAAGAACATAAACAACTAACAAGAAGAAAATTTTATACGAATTCAGGAATTCCAAATGCGATTATTGCTCCAAGTGAAAACAAGCATTTATATCTAAATCGAAAGGGATTTTTCAGCATAAACGCAATGATTGTAAGTAGCAACTAAGCATTTAAATTTTTAATTATTATTATTTAGACTTAACAAATACATTTATTTAGGCGTGCGATCATGATATGGTAATACGGTGCGTTGATGCAAGATATGGTTGATCCTCAGAGACTCATTTGTGTGGAATATTAGCACATTGAAAACACATTTGGAACGGACATACCAAAGAGGAGATCACAATTCGGTTTATTTAGGTACAAACCTACATTAACTTATGTATTATGTATTTACATACATATTTACTAAAACGAAACATGTATTAGGTGATTCTGGTTATCCACAACATGAGTACCTATGGACACCTTACCGAAATACTTTATCAGGAACAGTGGAATCAAAATTTAATTGAAAACATGCAAAGGCAAGGAACGTAGTTGAAAGGACAATTGGAGTGCTAAGATGCCGTTTTCGTTGTATACCAGGTGAACGTAAACTTCGATATTCTCCTAGTAAAGCAACAATGATTATTAATGTCTGCTGTGCTTTACAAAATATTTGTAAGCAGTATGGCGTTAATGATCCTGAACAAGAAACTTTCGTTGATGTAGTAGTACCACTGGAACCAGTTGAAGAAAACTTCAGTGGTTCAGCAGCGGATCGTCGCCGAAGACAAATAGCGAATTCTTTGTAAATATTGTAGTTACATCCCTCAATGCAGTAGTACATAAGTTGGTGTAATGTACAGTGATCCCCGCTTAAGTACAAGTGTGGAACGTCAATCATATGCTATCTTTTGGAATTTCCTGATCTCTAACTTGTAAATCTCTGAATCCATTTTGTTCCGTTATTTCTGTCAAAACCATTGTCCCTTTACACTGTTGTGTCATTAGAATTATTACTGTCATTATTATCCAAATCTGTATATTTTAATGGTATTTTTATATTACTGACATGTATTTTGTCTAAATTTTGTTTTCTATATTTAGGCTGTTAATTGTGTCTAACTGCTTTATAATTTTTTATAAATTCTTCCTTTTTATTTTCCTTATAATTTTCTTTATTCAGATTTAATTTATTTATAATTTTTTCTTTTCTGCTATTAAATTGTTTTTTACTTTTTGACATGTTTCGCATTGGTTAATTACTATTTGTATTATCTATCCTAATTTCGGATAATAAATTTTCTTTCTAAGTTGATTATATGTTTCTTGTATGCCTGAATGCATACTTCCTCTAATATGATATAACGAAATTTGTTTAACCGCTACGACTTCTGTTTCTATATCTTGTGCTCTCATTGTTCGTTTAATGAATTCTAATTGTTTATCATTTGAAAACATTTCTATTAGATTCCCTTGAACTATATTATACTGTCTTTCAGATAATTCTGAATAAAGTTCTACTTTTCATTTTGCTATATATTTTCTAAATATTTCACTCAATCTATCGAAATCTTATTCAGAAATGAAAATTATTATTTTGCCATGAATCGTTTCTAGTTCTTCTGTTTTGTTATTTGTTAAAATAATTTGAGTTTTATACATATTTGTTTACAATTTCATTTTTTATATAAATATTATTTAAATTTGTTCTGCTGAATGAATTGTTTGTATTCATATATTATCATCTATATTTATAACTACTTTTAGGTTATTTTCTATATTTCCCTCAGTACTTTCATCCTCTTTCTCTTCTTTTATAACATCCTCATTATTTTCTATTCTACTAAGAAAATCTGCTACTTTGTTTTCTTTTCGTTTTATATATTCAATGTTAAATTGATATTCTCCTAATTTTAATAACCATCGTTGATGTCTTGGTGACATATCCTTTCCTCTATATTTTGAATGTAAATATTTAATTGTTTGCTGATCTGTTACAATTTTAAATTTTCTACCGTATAAATATGGTCTAAAGTAATTTACGCACCAAATAATTGCTAAAAATTCAGTTGTTGAATAATTCCTTTCATAATTATTTAAAGTTCTTGACGCATAACATATTGGATGTCCTTCTTGTGATATAAATGTTCCTATTGCATAATTTGATGCATCTGTGGTTAATGTAAATAACTTTTCAAAATTTGGATACCGTAAAATTGGATGTGAGCTTATCAATTGCTTAAGTTTTACAAAAGCTTCTATGTATGAAGGATCTTTTGCATTAATTCTGACTCTTTTCTTTAAATATTTTATAATTGGTTGTGCTACCTTTGCAAAATCTTTGACACATTTTCTATAATAGCCGGTTATACCTAAAAAGCTCTTTATCTGTTTTTCCGTTTTTGGTAATTCTAATTTTTCTATTACCTTTATTTTATTTGGTTTAGGCTTCATGCCATCTTTTGTTAAGCTGTGCCCTAACAATTCTGTTTCGTTTTTTAGAAAATTACACTTATCCATTTGTATTTTCAAATTTTTTTATTCTAATACTTTTAAAATATCTTTAATTGATTGCAAATGTTCCTGCAATGTTGCACTAAAGATGAGTATATCGTCTAAATATACTACATAAGACGTTGAAAGGTTGCCGGTGCATTCTTTAACCCGAATGGCATTCTAGTAAATTCATATAAGTCACGAACGCTGCCTTACACCTATCTTCCTCTTTAATTGTAATTTGATGGTACCCTTTTGCTAGGTCCAATGTTGTAAAATATTGGGCACGTCCCAATTTATCTAATATTGATTCTATATTTGGTAAGGGATATTTATAATCAATAGATACTTCATTTAATTTTCTGTAATCTACTACTATTCTGTGTTTTCTTTTTCCTGAATTATCCACTTTCTTTGGAATTACAATCAAGGGACTTGAGTATCTGGAATTACTTTTTCTTATAATTCCTTGCTCTTCCATTTCTTTGATTTGTCTTCGAAATTCTTCTTCGTGTTGAGGAGGATATCTGTATAATTTAGAATTAATTTCCTCTACTGTAGTGGTTCTATTTTCATGCTGGATTTCTGTAGTACTAGTTAATTTTTCTCCGTCTTTAAATAATAAATTTTCGAATTTCTTCAATAATTCCGTGATTTCTGTAAATTCTTCTGTATTTAAATAATTTAACTGAATTCCTTTTATTTTTTCATTAGTTGCCTCTAAAGTGCATATTTCACTGAAGTTGAATGGTTTATTTAAAAAATCTGACTCTTTTTTATTTAATGAAATTTTTCCTTCTATTAAATTTATCATTGTATTTAAATGATTTAATAAATCGATACCAATTATGAAATTATATTTCCTATTTTTTAATGGTTTTGATCGCCATCTTATACATGCGTTTTCTGGTAAATTAATTTCTTTTTGTGCTTTAGTATGCACTTCGTGGGTAATTATTTCCTTATTTCTAAGTGGAATTTTTCGAAATTCGTTTAATTCTACTAAACTTATGTTTGCTCCTGTATCTATAAGCGCAACGAATTTTTGTAAAAATATAATTATTCACTTCTTTGTTATCTTCAAGTTCTCTATAGCTTTGAAGAAAACTTCAGTGGTTCAGCAGCGGATCGTCGCCGAAGACAAATAGCGAATTCTTTATAAATATTGTAGTTACATCCCTCAATGCAGTAGTACATAAGTTGGTGTAATATACAGTGATCACCGCTTAAGTAAAAAAATATTTGAAATCTTTTTCAACTATTTAGTTGTTTAATCGAAAAGAATCGTCCATCTCTATATGTCAAATCTAAATTTCTCGGTTTTCGCGTAACAAAAGAAAATTAATTAATGAAACTAATTTTGTAAAATGTCTGGAAAAGGGCGGAAAATTACTTCTTTAATGATAAAACAAAAGATCGAGATTATAAATATAGTAAACCACGATGAAATATCAAAAAAGAGGTTGCTAAAAAATACAATTGCAACGTTTAGACTATTCGCCGAATTTTAAGATACTAAAAAGAAGTGGAGTTATCTACCAGAAATAATTTAAAACGCAAGCGTCTCCGCCTAAGCTCATGCAACAGAGTAAAAACGCGGTAATATCTAGTGCTCAAGTTTTAAAGAAAGCTAAGGATTTTGCAATGAAAATGGACTGCGACTTTGAACCATCCGATCCGATATAAAAAACTACAATTCGATGTAGCTGATTCAGATCAAGCAAATTTTAATACTAGAATGTGTCTAAGTGTTTTTAAAAATAACGAAATTGCGAAAGAAAATTTCAGTTGGTTTAGATGGTTAAGTCAGACTGAATTTACAATTTATTAATTATAATGGTTCAAGTTAATGGTACAATGGTATTTCTGCTTACAAAGCATAATTACTTATTTTACTTATTACATATGTTTTACATTAAAGTATGTACTTGCTTATGCATCGTTATTACTTAAATGCTGACTAAAGTTAATGAACTCAGGTTATTCAAGTTCTCGGAAATATGAATGAATTAAGTGAATTTGTTTTACATCGATTTATACAAAAGCAAAGGATATGAGGTCTTATTATTTCGTTAAAAAATTCGGCAAATTTATCAGTTTTACTATTTGTTGTTGGTTTATTCATATATGTAACTACTCCCCCTTTTATATAAGAATTCTCATGAATTCTTTTATTTAATTTTATTTATATATACTTGTGTTTTTTAATAATGAGAGTAGCTAATAACAAAACTATAATAATGCTTAAGATATTGCAAATATGTTATATATTTGTATGTATTTTGAATTTAAAAATATTCTCCATATTTGATTTAAATTCTTCTACTATTTCATCAAAAGTTATTTTTTTTTGTAAAATTCTGAATATCTTTATATTTCATAGTTACAATATTTTCTTTAATTTCTTTGACAAAATTAGAAAAATAATAGTTGTTAATTTTAATTGAACAATTATTAAATCTTATTAAATAGTTTCCACTTATTATAGGTATTTCTTAATAACATGTATTATTGATCATTAAATTTATAACAATTTTAATAAAAATTGTTTTTATATTCATTTGTATTTCGAGTTCTTTACATTTTATAAGATTACAATCATTTCTTAAGATACAATGTTTGCCCATTTCATTTGTTCTAATGATTTATTATCTTCAAATAATAATGTTTTATTTTTATAGGTAAATATTTCCTCTATTTTTGCATCTATTTCATTATTTTCATTGTTAGGTATTGGTATTATTTTTCTTATTTTTACATTTACAAAATTTTTTGGTATTATTATTCCAAATACAAGAAATGTATTATTTACCATTGCTGTTCCCAATTGTAGATATTTAAGCTTATTATAATCGATATTATATTTTATACTTTCTTCATTAGTTAAAATATTCGGATGTATTATCCCATATTTAGCGGATACAACATTTTCTTGTATATGTTCTATTTTACTTTTTATACTCTCGCAACAAAAGTTGCTAAAGAGAGTATTATAGTTTTGTTCACATAACGGTTGTTTGTAAGTCCTAAAACTAAACGAGTTAGATATAGGGTTATATATACCAAAGTGATCAGGGTGACGAGTAAAGTTCAAATCCGGATGTCTGTCTGTCCGTCCGTCTGTCCGTCCGTGCAAGCTGTAACTTGAGTAAAAATTGAGATATCTTAATGAAACTTGGAACACGTATTCCTTGGCACCATAAGAAAATGGGCGGAATCGGACCACTGCCACGCCCACAAAATGGCGATAACCAAAAACACATAAAGAGCTATAACTAAGCCATAAATAAAGTTATGAAAATAAAATTTGGAACATGGGATCGCATTAGAGAGGGGCACATTTGAATGTAATTTTTTTGGAAAAGTGGGCGTGACCCCGCCCCCAAATAAGTTGTTTGTATATATCTTGCAAACCAATAAAGCTATATAAACCAAACTTTCTGCAGTCGTTTATTTTAGCCGTTTCCTTATACAGTCCAAAAATGAAAGAAATCGGATAATAACCACGCCCACTTCCCATACAAAGGTTAGGTTGAAAATGACTAAAAGTGCGTTAACTCACTAACGAGAAACGCCAGAAACACCAAGTTTAACATAAGAAATGGCAGAAGGAAGCTGCACTGAGATTTTTTTACAAAATGGAAAATGGGCGTGGCGTCGCCCACTTATGGGTCAAAAACCATATCTCAGGAACTACTCGACAGATTCGAATGAAATTCGGTATATAATATTTTCTTGGCATCCTGATGACACATGTGGAAAATGGATGAAATCGGTTCACAACTACGCCTACTTCCCATATAACTCAATTTTGAATCCTTCTGATTCGTTCACTTTAGATCAAAGATAGCGAAATAAAACTGTACACAAATACTGTATTTGAGCTGTGACATCACTTGTGGAAAAATTGTCAAAATCGGACCATGACTTTTCAAGGCCCCTGATATCAAACATGAAGAACTCAGGTTAATAAGGTAATTTTTCACCGAAAATATAGGTAAATCTCTAAATAAATTGCGAGAGTATAAAATGTTCGGTTGCACCCGAACTTAGCCTTTCCTTACTTGTTAAGAATTGATTTTTATACTCTCGCAACAAATGTTGCTAAAGAGAGTATTATAGTTTTGTTCACATAACGGTTGTTTGTAACACCCAAAACTAAACGAGTTAGATATAGGGTTATATATACCAAAGTGATCAGGGTGAAGAGTGGAGTTCAAATCCGAATGTCTGTCTGTCCGTCCGTCCGTCCGTCTGTGCAAGCTGTAACTTGAGTAAAAATTAAGATATCTTGATGAAACTTGGCACACTTATTTCTTGGCACCATAGGAAGGTTGCTTTCGAAAATGAGCAAAATCGGACCACTGCCACGCCCACAAAATGGCGAAAACCGAAAACACATAAAGTGCCATAACTAAGCCATAAATAAAGCTATAGAAATAAAATTTGGTATGAAGGATCGCTCTAAGAAGGGGCATATTTGGATGTCATTTTTTTGGGGAAGTGGGCGTGGCCCCGCCCCCTACTAAGTTTTTTGTACATATCTCGCAAACCAATAGAGCTATATAAACCAAACTTTCTGCAGTCGTTTTTTTACCCACTTCCTAATACAGTCCAAAAATGAAAGAAATCGGATAATAACCACGCCCACCTCCCATACAAAAGTTAGGTTGAAAATTACTAAAAGTTGGTTAACTCAATAACGAAAAACGTCAGAAACACTAAATTTCACATAAGAAATGGCAGATGAAAGCTACACTCAGATTTTTTACAAAATGGAAAATGGGCGTGGCGTCGCCCACTTATGGGTAAAAAACCATATCTCAGGAACTACTCGACCGATTTCAATGAAACTTGGTTTGTAATAGTTTCTTTACATCCCAATGATATGTTGTGAAAATAGTCCAAATCGGATTACAACCACGCCTACTTCCCATATACCAGAACTCTGAAGTCGATCTGAATCGTGTACTTTACAATATATAAAGTAAGCACTAGTGAAGATATCGGTGCAGAACTTTGACCAAATACTATGTTTATAGTGTGGCAGCCCCATTATAAAAATCGCCGAAATCGGACCATAGGTTTTGAAGGCCCCATATATCGAACATGAGGACTTCTGTTCTTCTAACCTAATATTATGTTTTCCAACTTTCAATGGACTTTATACAATATATATAACGAATATGTGGGTCAAATTGCGTATTATATAATATAAATAAAGTTAAATAAATAAATTGCGAGAGTATAAAATGTTCGGTTACACCCGAACTTAGCCCTTCCTTACTTGTTTGTACATTGATTTAAGTATAAATTTTCTTTATATTCTTCATATATACAGTACTTTTCGTTTAACTGCATATCAAAATTTGCACAAATTTTCGTTCAAATAACCGGGGAATCAATTAACAGATACTCGCTTAATTGCACAATTTGTTCAATAATAATAATAATCCCGTTTAAATGAAAAGTTTGTTCAATTACAGGAATCACGCTTATTTGGACCATTTGTTGAATTGAGCGATTACGTGGGAATCAAAATTTGAAAGTTTTTTTGTCTTATTAAATTGTACAATATTAAAATATTATCTAAAATTATGAAATCGATGTATGATTACAATTTCAAGAATGTAAAAAATTTAAACGGATATATCTCAAAAACTCGAATTTTGAAGTCAGTGGACACTATTTCTTTAAAAAGTTACTAGCAGACCCCGGCCACACGTTTTGTGTGGCTTTAAGGTATACATTAAATTAAGTTGGTCCAATCTTGGCTTCGGCGACGATATTGATTACTCGATGTTGATTTATGTTACGCAGCATGATTACAACTCACACTACTTTTTAATTGCAAAGTGAGTGGTGATAGTACAGAGCAATTTTAAATAGTTTGGGGATAATTGACTTGGCACGTCATCTGGTTTGTAGCTGTGTAAACTCTCTTGGACCGAAATTCTAAATTGTCCGCATTAAGATCATCGATATCTTTTTCTTTACCACCAATATAGGTCATTCAATCAGTCATTTATGGTTATCATATCATCATGCATGTCAGGAAAACTTCTTCTTTCGAGTCAATGAAGTGACAGAAATGTGTTGAAAATGCTTTATTAATCCATCGATGTGTCAACTGCCAACTACTTCTACAATCGTAAATTGATATTGTTGCAAAAACACTCATATGTTAGTTGTTAATTGGCGTTAATTCTTTATGTGTCGCCACAAATTAAATGATTTTTAAGGCATGCGATTAGCTCCGTCAGTAACAGTTGATTCTAGGAATAATTGGAAGAGTCTGGCGTAAATCACCTCAAGCTAACGCCAGAATCCTGGCTCCACCAAAAACGTTCATCGAAACAATCAAGATATTTTAAAGTCCTGTGCAGTACCTCCAGCGACTTCTTGAATATTTGGAAAATTTTCGTTATAGCGCTATTTTTGGCGATTTTAAGCCGACTGTTTCAGTTCATTTGCAATTTAGGAGTAATTTCAAGGCCGAATGTGCCGTTTGTTTGCCTACTAACAGGTGCCATGTTGCCCCTATCTCCCGATAACCTTGTTGGTGGTGATGAAATGAGTGAAATTGGTTCTTGGAATTACATCATTGCCCTCATATACTACATATATAGTCAAATTGTGTGTTATCTTAATAAAAATAACATCAATAAATTGCGAGAGTATAAAATGTTCGGTTGGGCCCGAACTTAGCCTTTCCTTATTTGTTACAAATTGTATTTGGAGCTATTCGACACAACCTTATACAATTGACCTATAACAAAAAAATATTTTTAACAAAGCAACAATAGATAACACTTCATAAAATATTATTATTTTTTTGTTTTCTCTTTTTATATTTTTCTTGTCAACTCGAATAAGATTCTCTTATTATTATCTTCTTCGCAATTTTTGCGGCACAAACGAACAGCAATTCATTTCTATATCATATTATTATCAAGCAACAATTTTTTTTTAATTCCGCACAGGACCATTCAGTAGGGAATCGACCGCGCGAGTGATCTTAACCCCCCTCCCTTACCTCCGTGCCCGAGTGACGCCTACAACTCTACAATGCATAGTTAGCCGCCGAAAAATTTCAAAATTTTTAACTCGTGATATCTTTTGAATGGAATGTCAGAATCTAATAATTCAAAAAGTTATATAAAGATTTTGCCCCTAAGATAGTAGCATATGCGGACGACATTGTCATCTTAATAACGGGCAGGTGTCTACACACTATCAGCAACATCATGACAACCACCCTTAGTACTGTGCTGAACTGGGCAACTCATGCAGACTTGGGGTTAAATGCGGAGAAAACTGACTTGCTTGTTTTTACGAGGAAGTACAAAATTCCCACATGGAGACACCCCTCGATAAATGGGATAGAACTCCCTCTCAAGGACCGTACCAAGTACCTGGGGGTAGTCTTGGACAGCAAACTGCTGTGGAAGTACAATGTAGAGGAGAGAGTAAGAAAGGCCAGCAATGCTTTATATGCGTGCAGGCAAAGGCTGGGTACTTTCTCCCTCTCTTATGCACTGGTGCTACACAGCAGTGGTAAGACCGATTCTGCTCTACGGTGCTCTAGTGTGGTGGACAGGGGTACGGAAATCAACGTATCGAAAGCCAATGGAAAGGGTTCAGCGGCTTGCGGCTACTTGCATAACGGGAGCGCTAAGAACCACCCCAACGGCGGCTCTTGAAATAATACTAAACCTGCCGCCTATAGATTTCTTCGCCGAAAACAGCGCGGCAAAATCGGCGGGGCGCCTTATGGCAGCAGGAGAATTTAAGTATAGAACCTTTGGGCTTAGCTCAGTGGGTAATGGCAGTTTGGCGGACACCGACTACCTGACCCCATCTTTCAAATGGGAAAAAAGGTTCAAAGTAAACCTAGATAGAGATGGCTGGCGCAAGGGCATAGCACCTGCACGCAGCAATTTAAACATATTTACGGATGGCTCAAAAATGGAGGACGGGGTAGGCGCGGGGATATACTGCCCAGAGTTAGGTACAATGCAACCATTCAAACTACCGGACCACTGCAGAATATTTCAAGCGGAGGTGTTTGCAATTGGAAAAGCCGCTGAGCTATCACCAAAAGGATACTCTTAAGTAAACATATACGTAGACAGTCAGGCGGCAATCAAGGCAATATCCTATTTCAGCGTATCGGCCAAAAGTGTCTTAAGTGGTAGGTCAGTAGTGGATGATGTCGCCAGAAATAGGCGAGGTAACGAGATAGTGGATGAGATTGCCAAACGAGGCGTAAAACTGTCATCTGAAAATATGATGAACGTAGATAGACCTATACACTGTCTATATGATGATCTAGACAGAAACTTGGTAAAAAAGTTCAAAGCGCGCTGGAAGAATATGCCGGGATGCAAAACCGCAAAAGTTATGTCCAAGGCGCTAGATAAGAAGTACACGAAATTTCTATTGGAGCTCGATAGAAGCAAATGTAGGAAAATGGTTGGCATACTCACTGGTCACTGTCTTGTGGCGGCGCATCCCCACAAGATGGGGCTGATAGATCGTGAAGACTGCAGGAAATGTCAAGAGCAAGGCACCAGAGAGACAATGGAGCACCTCTTCTGTGAATGTCCTGCATTATCAAGACAACGGCTTCAGCATTTGGGGGCAGCACACTACGTTAATCTGGAAGAGATTTCGTTGGTAAAGCCACAAAGCCTTTTGAAATTCGCAACAAACGCTGGCATCCTTAAGGATGACTACTCCTCATTAACCAAGTGACGGCACTCCATCTGGTTTCTAAAGGACCAAAAATGGTCTATGTGTGGCGTTGTAGTCCTGCCAGAGTAATCTCTAGGCCTTTATAGTAAAGGATTTTGAAGCGATCTTAAATAATGAACCATTTATTTCGATAAGGATTAATACTAAGGTATAAATAAAGACCCTTTTCAAGTAGTGGTATTTTCATTAATTTTTTTATATGAAATCGCTTATTGTGACAAAACTATAATAGTTAGAGATATGATGACGCGACGTTTTTTGTAGATAATGATAAGTTCTACAAAATTGTAGTACATCACTTTGTTATATCTTCACTCGTTTTCGCAGCATTCGCGATTAAAAAAGTTTTTTAGTATTTTTTTTATGGCTTATCGGAGTTTTGGTAAGGAACCCTATTTTTTTTAAACTAAATATATCCTATGTCACTCAGGATAGTATAGCTTTCCAACTGTGAAAGAATTTTTCAAATCGGTTCAGTGAAGTTTCGGAGCCTATTCGAGACAAACAAAACAAAAAACAAACATTTCCTCTTTTTATAATATTAGTATAGATTATAAAAATTTGATTTTTTTATAAGCTTATTATGAAAAAATTCTGAGTGCACTACTTTTCACTCGAGATAAAATTGATGCATATTGATGAATGTATAAGTAACTTCAAAGTCAGATTTGTTGTTACTTAAGGAATTGATTCAGATAAAAATACATATTATTATGCATTTATAAAGCGAAGTAGGCGTGCATTGTAAACCGATATTGCTCTTATTTTTAAAACCTTCTGCAATTAGGATGATAAGTAGAAATGTTATGAACCGAATTTATGTTGAAATTGGTCGGGAGTAAATTCTGAGCTACGGTTTTTGCCTCCATAAGTGGGCGTGGAGCCTCGCCAATTTAAAATTTCTGTAAAAATTTTGAATGTAGCCATTCTGTACTGCCATTATTACAATGAAATTTAACTTTTCTGGTGGTTTTCCTTCACTGAATTAAAGCTTTTTTAGGTAGTTTTTAACGTAACCTTTGTATGAGGAGATGGGCGTGGTTATAAACCGATTTTGTCAATTTTGACTCTATTAGGAAGTGGCATAAAAAAATCTCGACTCTAGAGAGTTTTCGTTGATAAGCGCTTTAGTAGCTTACGAGATATGTACCGTAAAATGCGCAAAGTGCCTCTTCCTAGTGCGATTCTTTTGCACCAAATTTTATAACTTTATATATGGCTTTGAAAGTGAAAGCACTTTTATATTTTTTTCGGTTTTCTGCATTTTATGGGCGTGGCTGTTGTCCGACTCTTTCTTTATAGTCACAACTCTTCTTATGGACGGACGTAGACACAACAAATGCGGCGCAGGCGTTAGTGTGGTGGTGCGTTAAATAAACATAAGTTGGCAAATGTAGATGTCTTACTTGCGATTTATGCGATACTATGCGTGTATTTCTTCTGACATCGCCACATCGCACCAATGTTTAGAAATCAAACTCATTTGATTTTGCAGATTTTGCCCGCAGTATCGTGCGAAAAATGTGATATTTTCTCCATTGTGAAAATTGAAAATTATAATTTTTAAGTTCAAAACAGAAATATTTTGTGGAGTAGTCGTTTGTTTACTAAAAATTGGCACAATACATAGACCATTTCACAAAGAGTAATCATTTTATTGTAGCCTCCCGTAGCGCGTAAAACAAAGTGAAAACATTTCAGATTGGAATTGACGTGTTCCAGTAAATATTTGTGTTATCAGTGCATGATATAACCTCTCCTGCATAACTGTGATATAAAGAATATATATGTATGTGTACATATAGTAAATTGTATTACATAGGTTGGATTTAATACACATTTCAAGCATATAGAAAAACTTAGTACATAAGCTAACAAAATCCATTAACATAACAAGATACCAAATAAAATCCAGGTATTTTACGTTTGGCCATAATCAGCCTTGTTATAAATTTCATGTGAACGACATTCCTAATGAAAACACAAAAACTCACACATTTGTGTTTTTATACTGCAACAAAGTTTGCTAGGCAACAAAGTTGTTAGAGAGTGTTATACTTTTTGTTCACATAACGGTTGTTTGTAACACCAAAACTAAACGAGAGTTATGATATAGTGATCAGGGTGAAGAGTGGAGTACAAATCTGAATGTTCTGTCTGTCCGTCCGTCTGTAGCAATAGCTGTAACTTGAGTAAAAATTAAGATGATCTTGATGAAACTTTGGCACACTTTCTATTTCTTGGCACCATAGGAAGCGTTGCTTTCGCAAATGAGCAAAAATCGGACCACTGCCACGCCCACAAAATGGCGAAAAACCGAAAACACAATAAAGTGCCATACACTAAGCCATTACAATAAAGCAATAGAAATAAAATTTAAAAGGTAATGAAGGGATCGCACTATGAAGGGGCATATATATAGATGTAACTTTTTTTGGAAAGTGGGCGGGGCCTCTTCACCCCCAAATAGGTTTTTTGTACCTATCACGGAAACCAATAGAGCTATATAAAACCAAACTTTCTGCAAGAAGTGCTTTTTTAGCCACTTTCTTAATACAGTCCAAAAAATGAAAGAAATCGGATAATAAATCACAGCCCACCTCCCAAGTACAAAGGTTAGTTGAAAATTACGGCAAAAGTGGGTTAACTCACTAACGAAAAACGTCCGAAACACTAAATTTCAACATAAGAAATGGCAGATGGAAGCTGCACTCAGATTTTTTACAAAAATGGAAAATGGGCGTGGCGTCGCCCACTTTATGGTTCAAAAATCCATATTCGCAGGAATTACTTGACCGATTTCAATGAAACTTGGTTTGTAATAGTTTCCCATACATCCGTGAATGATATGTTGTGAAAATAGGGCCAAATGGCTTCACAAAACCAAGCCTACTTCCTATATACCAGAACTTTGAATACGATCTGAATCGTTTAATATCACCGAAATCGGACCATAGGTACTGTCGTAAGGCCTCATATCGATCGAACATGAGGACCTCGGTACTTCTAACCTAATATTAGGGTTTCGAACTTTCAATGGACTTTATACAATATATATGACGAATATGTGGGTCAAATTGTGTATTATATAATATTCTTCTTCTTGACTGGCGTAGACACCGCTTACGCGGTTATAGCCGAGTCCAAAACAGCGGCTCCCTCCTTCTGGCGGTTTGGCGCCAATCGGATGTTGACATCGTCCACGCTTCTGCACCGTAAAGTAGGACGGGAATGATGAGAGACTTGTAGAGTTTGGTTTTTGTTCGTCGAGAGAGGACTTTACTTTTCAATTGCAAGAGTGATTCTGCGTTGGATTTCCAGGCTGACATTGTTATTGGTGTTAATGCTGGTTCCCAGGTAGACGAAATTATCTACAACTTCAAAGTTATGACTGTCAACAGTGACGTGGGAGCCAAGACGCGAATGCGCTGACTGTTTGTTTGACGACAGGAGATATTTCGTCTTGTCCTCGTTCACCACCAGACCCATACGCTTCAAGCTTCCTTATCCAGTCTGGAAAAAAGCAGAACTAACGGCGGCGGGTGTTGTTTCCAATGATATCGATATTTGCATCGGCGTACGCATACAGTAGCTGTACACTATTATAGAAGATTGTACCTTCTCTATTTCGCTCTGCAGCTCGTATTATTTTCTCCAGTATCAGGTTAAAGAAATCAAACGGCTCGGAGTTATGAAAATAAAATTTGGAACATAGGATCGCATTAGGGGGGGTCACATTCGAATGTAATTTTTTTGGAAAAGTGTGCGTGACCTCGCCCCAAATATATATATTAACAAATATATTTTGTATATATCTTTGCAAACCAATAAAACTATATTAACCAAACTTTCTGCAGTCGTTTCTTTTAGCCGTTTCTTATACAGTCCAAAAATTAAAGAAATCGGATAATAACGCATAATGCCTCACTTCTCCCATACAAAGGTTAGGTTGAAAACTGAACTAAAAAGTGCGTTAACTCACTAACGAGAAATCTGTCAGAAACACCAAATTTTACATAAGAAATGTCGGAAGGAAGCTTCTTGAGGATTTTTTTACAAAATGTAAAATGGGCAAGTGGCGTCGCTCACTTAAGTGGGTCAAAAACCAGTATCTCAAGAACTACTCGACAGATTTCAATGAAATTCGGTATATAAGGCGGCCATTTTCTTGACACCCTGATAACACGTGTAGAATATGGGCGAAATCGGTTCACAACTACGCCTACTTCCCATAAAAACTTAATTTTGAATCCTTCTGATTCGTTCAGTTTATAATGTATACATATGGAGCCACATAAGAGGATAGCTGCGAAATAAAACTTTACACAAATACTGTATTTGAGCCTGTGACATCACTTGTGGAAAAAATTGTCAAAATTGAACCATGACTTTTCAAGGGGCTCCCTTGATGCATCAAACATGAAGCAACTTCCAGTGCCACAAAGTTAAGGGTAAATTTTTCACCTGAAAATGTAGGTAAATCTCTCAAATAAATTATGAGAGTATAAAATGTTCTCAAGTTGCACCCGAAACTCTAGCCTTTCCTCATTTGTTCTATTGAACCTTTATATCCAATATATGGGTCGAATTTGTGTTATCTTCATAAAATTACATCAATAAATTGCGAGAGTATAAAATGTTCGGTTACACCCGAACTTACCCCTTCTTACTTGTTTCACATACATTACAACATCTTCCGGGTTGGGGCACGGATAATTGTTATGTGGATTATTCTAGCCCTATTCTGTGCACTTTACAAATTTCTAATTTGAATTTGAAATTTATCAAGCATTTCGTATCTTGTTCTAAATTTTTTTCTTTATAAATTGTTAAGAAGTAAAATGCTCTTGACAGTGCTCTTTTATATAAAATATATCGTTGTGGATAGTTGTACAAGTGAATTGTTGTAATGAATATATTTTACTTTTGTCGTAATTTTTATACAAAGAGGAAAAATATGAACATGTTGATGGCTCGCGTTATAGAGCCGTTTCTTTATAAAGAAGTTTATTTTTCCCTTTTTTGTATAAAAACAATGATGATAATAAGGGTAATTTTGACGAAATTGTTTTCTATATATTGCATGCGATTACAGCTTATTAAATTTTTGCCAATAAGGAACAAAGTTTAGATTTCGTAGTCCCCAAGCTTCCAAATACTTTTCAATATACAGTACTTTTCGCTTAATTGCACATCGAAATTTGCACAAATTTTCGTTCAATTAACCGGGGAATCAATTAACAGATACTCGCAAATTAACAGATTGAACAATTTGTTCAATTAAAAGAATCCCGTTTAAATGAAAAGTTTGTTCTATTACAGGAATCACGCTTATTTGGACCATTTGGTGAATTAAGCGATTACGTGGGAATCAAAATTTTAAAGTTGTTTTGTCTTATTAAATAGTACAACATTAAAATATCCAAAATTATGAAATCGACATGATTAAAATTTCAAGAATGTAAAACTTTAAATGCGTTTATCTCAAAACTAGAGTTTTGAGTTCATTGACACGATTTCTTTTAGCAGAAGTTATAAAGCGATTCTTAAGCGAAAAAATTTCCACACATCTTTATTACAACTATTTTTCGAGTCAGTATATGGCGAAAAATACCCTACCACAAAAGTTAGTTTTTTTGTCCAAAATCTATCGAAAAATTCAGTTTTTAATCTTTAAAATGTGCAATTAACAAAACTTAAGTGGAAGACTAGAAGAACCGCTAGTTGGTATGTTTCTTTTAGTAACATTCGATGCTACCGAGGACATTAAAAAAGTTTATCAGATCAAAACATTCTTAATACCGTTATTAAGGTTGAGCCTATCAAAACCTCTAAATTAATCCTTCAGGGCAAAAACTGTCAAGTTTTTGGACATACAAAAAAACTTGCGGTAAGCCATCGAGATGTGTGAAAAATGTGAGGGCAAACATCTTACAACTGAATGCACCAAAGCCGAAAACGATCCTGCCAAATGTTGCAACTGCGGCGATTCTCATCCTGCAAGCTACCGTGGTTGTGTCGTTGCAAACGAACTTCAAGAAATTAGAGACAAAAGTTGAGGAGAATGTCAATGCTCAGCCGAAAAACCCCGTTGCGGACAAAGGCAGGAAGGAAGTAAGACCTCTCCCATCAACTTCTAAACTTAAATTTGTGCAAATGGCTTAGCATGTATGTATGTGATTGGCGTTCAACCGTTTAGCCGGTTATAGCGGAATCGATGAGAGCGCGCCACTCCTATATTTCCTTCGCAGTTCGGCGCCAGTTGGAGATTCCAAGTGTAACCAGGTCGCTCTCCACCTGGTCCCTCCAACGGAGTGGAGGCCTTCCCCTTCCTCGGCTTCCTCCGGCGGGTACTGCATCGAACACTTTCAGAGCTGGAGTGTTTTCGTCCATTCGGACAACATGACCTAGCCAGCGTAGCCGCTGTCTTTTTATTCGCTGAACTAAGTCAATGTCGTCGTATAACTCGAAGAGCTCATCGTTCCATCGTCTGCGGTATTCGTCGTTGCCAATGTTCTGAGGACTATAAATCTTGCGCAAAATTTTCCTCTCGAAAACTCCTTAAGTGTCGTCTCATCTGGATGTTGACATTGCCGTCCAAAGCCTTCTGCAACGGCAAAAAAGCGTGGGGACGGGAATGGATGTGCAAGCGACTCTGTAGAGTTTGATTTTGGTTCTGTCGAGAGAGGACTTTACTGTTCAATTGCCTCAGGCTCAGTCCAAAGTAGCACCTGTTGGCAAGAGTGATTCTGCGCTGGATTTTCGAGGTTGACATTGTTGGTGTTGTTGATACTGGTTCCCAGGTATACGGGAAATTATCTACGACTTCGAAGTTATGGACTGTCAAAAAGTGCGACGTGGGAAGCCAAGACGCGAGTGCGCTGACTATTTGCTTGTTGGACAAGGAGATATTTCGTCTTGTCCTCATTCAATTCTCCAGACCTATTCTCCGCTTCTGCCTGCCTCCTTATCCATGCGGGAAAAAGCAGAACAAATCGGCGCGGGTTGTTAAGCCTTCCGATGTTATCAATATCATCGGCGTATCGCCAGCAGCTGTACACTCTCTATAAAAGATTGTACCTTCTATATTTAGCTCTCAGCAGCTCGTATTATTTTTTCCAACATCAAGTTTAAAGAAGTCGCACGATAGTGAGTCACCTTGTCTGAAACCTCGTTTTGGTATCGAACGGCTCGGAGAGGTCCTTCCCAATCATGAGACGGTGTTAAGCTCAACGTCAGTCTCTTACACAGCCGTATTTGTTTTGCGGGGATACCAAATTCAGACATCGCGGCATAAAGGCAGCTCCTTTCATGCTTTCGAAAGCAGCTTTGAAATCGACAAAAAGGTGGTGTGTGTCGATCCTCTTTTCACGGGTCTTCTCCACGATTTGGCGCATGGTGAATATCTGGTCCATGATGGACTTTCCAGGTCTAAAGCCACACTGTCCAATCAGTTTGTTGACGGTGGGCTTAAGTCTTTCACACAGTACGCTCGATAGAACCTTCCGAGTAGGCGATATTTAGAGGCTTATCCCACGGTAATTGGCACAGTTTGAAGCTAGGGATCTCCTTTATGTGGATTAGGCAGAGCACACTGAGATTCTAATCGTCAGGCATGCTTTCTTCCGACCATATTTTTGCAAAGAAGCTGATGCATGCGTAACCTTTATCAGTTCTTCGCTGCACGTATTTGGAATAGCTCAGCCGGTAATCTAACGGCCCCTGCCGCTTTGTTGTTCCTTTCAGGCGGGTAATTGCTATTCGAATTTCTTCCATGGTCGTGTAATGGAACATCTATTCCATCGTCATCGATTGGGAATCGGATTTTGCCAACTTCTGGTGTTGTACTTTTCACTGCCATTCAGCAGGTCGGAGAAGTGTTCCCTCCATAATCCCAGTATGCCCTGGACATCGGTTACCACCTTGGCTCTCTACATGAGGATGCTCCGGTCTTGAAACGTTCGTTAAGTCACGCTTCATTTTTTTCTGCTAAAATTCTTTCGAGCATTACCTCTGTCTGCCAGCTTCTCAAGCTTTCCTTCGTACTCACGAATTTCGGCCTCTTCTTTCTTTTTTATTGTCTGCAGATGCGTCTCTGCTTCCCTCTTCAGCGCTCACGGTATCTATCCCATCCCCGCAACGTGTTGTGGTCGTTTGCAACGTTGCGAGGTAGGCAGTCTGTTTTCTCCGCTGCGAGACGGCATTCCTCATCGTACCAGCTGTTTTTTTTTGACTTTTCCGAAAGCCAATGAGTTTCGGTTGCAGCGGTAATGCGCAGTGAGTTTGAGATGCCGTCCCACAAAGTTCTCTTTATACCGAGATGCTGATGAGTGCTCTCAGAGAGCAGGAGTGCAAGTCGAGTAGAGTATTTCGTGGCTGTCTACAGTTGCGTTTGCAGCTTTTCGACGTCGAAGTCCCTTCCTTGTGCTTTGTTGACGGGCGTTCTTTGCAGCACAGAACGGGTGCGTATCTTCGCTGCAACCAGATAATGGTCCGAGTCTATATTTGGTCCTGTAGAGCGTACGGCACGTCTAAAACACTGGAGATGGTCTTCACGTCTATCACAACGAACAGGATCGATTTTGGTTACGCGTGTTTCGATCAGGAGACAGCCAAGTAGCTTCTCTGCCGTTGGGGCGTGGGCGCAATAAACGATGTTGAAGAACCTCGCTTTTATGCGGATTGTGGCTAGACGTTCATCCACCGGGGTGAATGCCAGGACTCGGCGACGGAGTCTCTCTCCCACCACAAATCCAACACCAAATTTGCGCTCCTTTATATGGCCGCTGTAGTAGATGCGTCACAAGGACCCACCCTTCTTCCGTCCCTTGTCCCGTCCATCGCACTTCTTGGATGGCGGTGGATGTCAGCCTTTAGTCGTATGAGGACATCAAGCTGCTGGGCAGAGGCATCCTTCCTTCTCAATTAAGGGTCCGGACATTCCAGCAGGTCCCACATGCTCTTATATCATTATCCTTAAAACGTTTGCAGGGCCGTCGTCATCAAAAGCGGGGGTGTCTCATCCGGAGGCTTTCTTTGCGATTTTTCATTGGTAATTCGTTTTTATGTGTGGTGGGTCCCAAGCCCTACGCTAACAACCGGGTTCGCTCTTCTCACTTTTTTGCTCGCCTTCAAAACGGATGTTTGTTAGGCTACCCAGAGGATAATACTTTGGTCTAAAACCGGAAGTCGTGAGCTGCTTGAATCATGTGGAGAAGACCGTTTCTGGCCACTCCCAAGTGAATGGCAATCAAAAACTCTCCTCATGAACTTTTAAACTAAACGAACAAGAAAAATTATTTAAGTTCATAAATGAGCGGATCAGCGCTCTTGAGTACCATATTCAATTTATTTATGAACAGTAACTCTTTGAAAATAATGCTATGGAACGCCAATGGACTTTCCAAAAGTAAAAATGAATTGGAAGTTATTCTAAACGACAGAAATATTATTGTATGTTTGTTGTCCGAAACACATTTTACGAACCATTCGTTTTTATACTCTCACAATATGTTGCACAGAGTATCATAGTTTTGTTCACATAACGGTTGTTTGTGTCACCAAGAAATAAAAGAGTTAGATATGGGGTTATATATACATATATATGATCAGGATGACGAGTGGATTTGAAATACGGATGTCTGTCTGTCCGTCTGTCCGTGCAAGCGATAACTTGAGTAAAAACTAAGATATCTTAATGAAACTTGGAACACACATTCCTTGGCACCCTGAGGAGGTTGCCTTCAAAAATGGTCAAAATCGGTCCATTGCCACGCCCACAAAATGGCGAAAACCTATACAGTGTCATAACTAAGTCATAAATAAAGTTATTAAAATAAAATTTGGAACACAGGATCGCATTAGGGAGAGGCACATTTGGATGTAATTTTTTTGAATAAGTGGGCGTGGCCCTGTCCCCAAATAGGTTTTTTGTATTTATCTCGCAAATCAATAAAGCTATATTAATAAAACTTTCTGCAGTCGTTTCTTTTAGCCACTTCTTAATGCAGTCCAAAAATGAAAGAAATCGGATAATAACCACGCCCACCTCCCATACAAAGGTTAGGGTTGAAAATTACTAATAGTGGGTTAACTCGCTGCAACGAAAACGTCAGAAACACTAAATTTCACATAAGGCAATATTAGCAGATAGGAGCTGCCACTCAAGTTTTTTTACAAAATGGAAAATGGGCGTGGCATCGTTCACTTATGGGTCAAAAACCATATCTCAGGAACTACTCGACCGATTTTAATGAAACTTGGTTTGTAATAGTTTCCTTACATCCCAATAATATGTTGTGAAAATAGGCCAAATCGCTTCACAACCACGCCTACTTCCTATATACCAGAACTTTGAAGACAATCTGAATCGTTTACTTTACAATATATAAAGTAAGCACTAGTGAAGATATCGGTGCAGAACTTTGCACAAATACTACGTTTATAGTGTGGCAGCCCTATTCTAAAAATCGCCAAAATCGGACCATATATTTTCAAGGCCCCATATATCGAACATGAGGACCTCGGTGCTTCTAACCTAATATTAGGGTTTCCAACTTTCAATGGACTTTATACAATATATATGACGAAAATGTGGGTAAAATTGTGTATTATATAATATTAATAAAGTTAAATAAATTGCGAGAGTATAAAATGTTCGGTTACACCCGAACTTAGCCCTTCCTTACTTGTTAAAATTCAAAAATTATGACTTATACCACACTCCGCACCCAGCAAACTCAGCACGAGAAGGAAGCGCGGTGTTAATCAAAAGTATTATTAAACATTTCGAAGCAGCCCAGATTAAGACTGAAGAAATTTAAGCTACAGCAATTTGCTCTATATAGTCCGCCCAGGCATAATATCAAAACTGTTCCTTATACGAGTTTATTAAAAAAATATGACACAAGGTACATCAGGGATGGTGACTTTAATGCAAAACACACTCATTGGGGATCACGTTTAACTTCAACCAAAGGTCGAGAACTACTGAAAGGTATACAAGTTATTGGATGCAATGTCATTTCGACAGGGAGACCCACTTATTGGCCAGCAGATAGTAGGAAATTACCAGATCTACTTGACTGCTGCGTGGAACAGTACTAAGTACAAAAATTAGACAGTTTAAAAACTATTCCTTCAAAACGTATATGTTGATAAATCTACCGATTATTCGCTCAGGAAAGCTGCGAGGAATATTAATAAACAAATAAAAGATGTCGCATCAATAAAATTGAACGTAAATGAATGGGCCAAAACGAATGCCCAAAAGCTGCAGTAATTGCATTTGAGAAACACATTTACTCCTAACGATGGACATGAGCTAAACTGTGAAAATAGTCGGTTGGATCCACTCGTCAGGTTGAACCCTCAGAAATGTTGCTTTCGAAAATGAGCAAAATCGGACCATTGCCACGCCCACAAAATGGCGAAAACACATAAAGTGCCATAACTAAGCCATAAATTGAGCTATGGAAATAAAATTTGGTATGAAGGATCGCACTATGAAGGGGCATATTTGGATGTAATTTTAAAGTGGGCGTGGCCCCGCCCCCAAATAGGTTTTTTGTATATATCTCGCAAACCAAAAGAGCTATATAAACCAAACTTTCTTCAGTCGTTTTTTTAGCCATTTCAATCAGAAATCGGATAATAACCACGCCCACATATAAATGTTTGGTTGAAAATGACTAAAAGTGGGTTAGCTCACTAACCAAAAACGTCAGAAACACTAAATTTCACACAGGAAATGGCAGATAGAAGCTACACTCAGATTTTTTTACAAAATGGAAAATGGGCGTGGTGTCGCCCACTTATGGGTAAAAAACCATATCTCCGAAACTACTCGACCGATTTCAATGAAACCTTGTTTGTAATAGTTTCCTTACATCCCAATGATATGTTGTGAAAATAGACCAAATCGCTTCACAACCACGCCTACTTCCTATATACCAGAACTTTGAAGACAATCTGAATCGTTTACTTTTACAATTAGGCAAATTCCTACAAGTATTTCTTTGTTGTGGATGTCTTATGTCATATTTTAATATTCTTAAAAAATACGGACACTTGTGAGCACCTCTTATTACTGTTGTATGTCATATTTTGTCATATTTCTACACTTAATCAGCTGATAGTGAAAAATTAAGAAGACAAAAATGCTAATGAGAAAGTCAGAAGAAAAATAAAAAGTATAGCTTCTTTATGTGAAAATCATGTGTATTGGCTCTATTAGGAGTTGAATCAAGTGGAAAGTATTTGCATACATTTCTTCATTGAATACAAATGATTTATACTTTGCCAGGTGCACGAAAGAAGACGAAGCTATTGAAAGTTTTTTGATCAGCATGAGCTGTTTGCTGACGTCACAACAGATAGATAAAGCGCTCATTTCGGCTTACCAAAATGTTCCAGTTGGCAGCAGACAATGTGCTAATGACATGAACTTGAGCGAAAGCAGATTCAATCAGATGCTTCGTGTTTCCGCCCGGAGGAATGCGAACGTATCTTTAGAATTAATTAAAAATGACGCCAGCGTTTTATAAGACAAGTCTGGCAAGTGCTTCGACAACTTTCCAATCGAACTGCAACTCAAAATAGTGCTGTATCGATTGGGATCTTCCGGCGATGGACAATCTGTTCGCAAAGTGGCTTCCTTATTTGGTGTGGGTGATGGAGGCACTATTAAAAATGTAACGCAACGAATTTTTAAAGCCATATTGCGATTAAAAATGAGTTTTTATATTGGCCCAATGAAAGAGAAAGACTGGAAATTGTGTCTGCAACTGCGAAAGAAATGCCAGGGTGTGTGGGTTACATCGATGGTTAAGAAATAAAATTAGCTGAAGCACCAGTTATGCAGCATGAAATTTACTATTCGCGAAAACGTCAATATTCTTGTAAAACTACATAAGCGATTTGTGTACTTCCATAAATAGCGCATAAGACAGGTGACGATTGGTTACCCAGGCAGTGTACATGACGCGAAAATATTTTCAAATTGTTCACTAGCAAAGTACGATTCTTGTCGACATCACAGTGGGTCGCGGGAGATAGTGCCTATCCACTGAAACCATATTTAATAACGCCCTTCCGACAAAACAGTGTTGAACATAGAAAAGAAGAAAGGGATTTATTCAACGCGTATTTTTCCAAATACCGTGTACGAATTGAGAATTGTTTTGGTCTTTTGAAAGAGAAATTCGGTAGTTTAAAGGAGCTTAAAATTTCTGGAATAAGCTTTTCAACGTCAAATAAGAAGGAATGCAATGACTGGATTATGGTGTGTTGTATTCTTCACAACATGTTAATCAGTTTCGATGTAGATAATGAAAACAGCAATGAAGTTTTGATGCCTCAATTCCCTTTATCATCAGAAAATAATATGAGAAATTGCTTGCTTCGTTATATACAAAATCAGAATATTTAATACTTATACACAGGGGCGAACGCAGGTTAAAACCCCCCCCAAAGTAATTGAATTTTTAAATAATAGAATTTAAATCTACATAGTCATTTGTAATTGTAATTTGTTGTTTTCAAAGCAATCTTTCTGCCGACGATATATGAATATGTAAAATAAATGAATACATTAGTCACTAACAGCGTTTTGATACAATTGTATCTTTTTTGATACTTTTTTTCTAAATTTTGTGATTTGATACTTTTTTGTTCACAAACGGCCTATTTTGATACTTTTCTGCTGATAGAATTTAATTTTTTGAAACTATGAAAATAATAAACTGGGCCAATTAAAAAACCCAGAAAAATATAAACTGGACATAGACAATTTTTAATTTGCTTCAAAGTAATGAGTTTGCCTTATAGCTCTGTGGCTGCTGAACTGGATTTTTTTAGATTTAAGGGAAATTGTGAGTCGAAAATGGACTTCTTTTGAAAATTAGTTCTGAACTGAAAAGTCACCAATAAGGTTTCTATTATTTTTTTTAGAGTTTATTGTTAATCATAATACAGGAAAAATAAAAACTCATTTATTATGACTTTCAGTTTTCGTTCCATGAGCAAACTGTTGTGAAATAAATTTAAATTAAAAAAAATTATTCTATTTGCAAAAAAATACTTGAGTGTACTAAAATGTCTATATTTTTAATAAAAACAACCAGAAAAACTGGTCTGAGTTAGAAACACAACTTTACTTATTATTTGTTTTTCAAATGAACATTTTTAAAACAACGGTTGTGCTTTTGATACTTTTTTTGCTTGGCAACATATACTTAATTTTTTAAGCTCGAGGCAACACTTGTCACTAATGATTAGAGCGTGAATGAGAATAGAACAAATGAATTATGTGCGTACGCAAGAATGATAGAAGACAAGATTACGACAGGCGTTTACAGTTAGTTATTTTGGGTTTTTAGTTCCTGTTGAGTGACAACTTTCACGACCTGAACACGCGAGCAAAACAAAATTGCACGGTGCTACAATGTATTAATTTGAAAAAGAAGTCCGCAATGGCGGAATTAAACAACAATAGTACAAAAAAGTCGTCTATAAAGATTTTTTCTCACTTTTCCAACCAACAAAAAAGTTGGCTAAATGGCGAACTTATTGTAACAAAACATATAATTTTAATTATAAATATGCATTATTATGTATGTGATTGGCGTTGCAACCGTTTAGCCGGTTATAGCCGAATCGACGATAGTGCGCCATCTCTCTCTCTCCTTCGCAGTTCGGCGCCAGTTGGAGATCCCAAGTGTAACCAGGTCGCTCTCCACCTGGTCCCTCCAACGGAGTGGAGGCCTTTCCCTTCCTCGGCTTCCTCCGGCGGGTACTGCATCGAACACTTTCAGGGCTGGAGTGTTTTCGTCCATTCGGACAACATGACCTAGCCAGCGTAGCCGCTGTCTTTTTATTCGCTGAGCTATGTCAATGTCGTCGTATAACTCGTAGGGCTCATCGTTCCATCGTCTGCGGTATTCGCCGTTGCCAATGTTCTTAGGACCATAAATCTTGCGCAAAATTTTCCTCTCGAAAACTCCTAGTGTCGTCTCATCTGATGTTGACATCGTCCAAGCTTCTGCACCGTAGATCAGGACGGGAATGATAAGCGACTTGTAGAGCTTGATTTTGGTTCGTCGAGAGAGGACTTTACTGTTCAATTGCCTACTCAGTCCAAAGTAGCACCTGTTGGCAAGAGTTATTCTGCGCTGGATTTCGAGGCTGACATTGTTCGTGTTGTTGATGCTGGTTCCCAGGTATACGAAATTATCTACGACCTCGAAGTTATGACTGTCAACAGTGACGTGGGAGCCAAGACGCGAATGCGCCGACTGTTTGCTTGATGACAGGAGATATTTCGTCTTGTCCTCATTCACCTCCAGACCCATTCGCTTCGCCTCCTTATCCATGCGGGAAAAAGCAGAACAAACGGCGCGGTTGTTGCTTCCGATGATATCAATATCATCGGCGTACGCCAGGAGCTGTACACTCTTGTAGAAGATGGTACCCTCTCTGTTTAGCTCTGCAGCTCTTATAATTTTTTCCAGCATCAGGTTAAAGAAGTCGCACGATAGTGAGTCACCTTGTCTGAAACCTCGTTTGGTATCGAGCGGCTCGGAGAGGTCCTTCCCAATCATGACGGAGCTTTTGGTGTTGCTCAACGTCAACTTACACAGCCGTATTAGTTTTGCGGGGATACCAAATTCAGACATCGCGGCATAAAGACAGCTCCTTTTCGTGCTGTCGAAAGCTGCTTTAAAATCGACAAAAAGGTGGTGTGTGTCGATCCTCTTTTCACGGGTCTTCTCCAAGATTTGGCGCATGGTGAATATCTGGTCAGTTGTTGATTTTCCAGGTCTAAAGCCACACTGATAAGGTCCAATCAGTTTGTTGACGGTGGGCTTTAGTCTTTCACACAGTACGCTCGATAGAACCTTGTATGCGATATTTAGGAGGCTGATCCCACGGTAATTGGCGCAGATTGTGGGATCTCCTTTTATGGATTGGGCAGAGCACACTGAGATTCCAATCGTCAGGCATGCTTTCTTCCGACCATATTTTGCAAAGAAGCTGATGCATGAACCTTATCAGTTCTTCGCCGCCGTATTTGAATAGTTCTGCCGGTAATCTATCGGCCCCCGCTGCTTTGTTGTTCTTCAAGGGAATAATTGCTATTCGAATTTCTTCATGGTCGGGTAATGAAACATCTGTTCCATCGTCATCGATTGGGGGATCGGGTGCGCCATCTCCTGGTGTTGTACTTCCACAGCCATTCAGCTGGTCGCAGAAGTGTTCCCTCCGTAATCCCAGTATATCCTGAACATCGGTTACCAGATTACCACCTTAGTCTCTACATGAGGATGCTCCTGTCTTGAAACCTTCGTTAAGTCGCTTCATTTTTTCATAAAATTTTCGAGCATTCCCTCTGTCTGCCAGCTTCTCAAGCTCTTCGTACTCACGCATTTCGGCCTCTTTCTTTTTTTGTCTGCAGATGCGTCTCGCTTCCCTCTTCAGCTCTCGGTATCATGTCTTCCGTCTATCACAACGTGATCGATTTGGTTCCGCGTGTTTCGATCAGGAGACAGCCAAGTAGCTTGATGTATTTTCTTATGCTGGAATCTGGTACTACAGATGACCATATTTCGGGCCCCAGCGAAGTCGACTGTTGTGCCAAAGACACCTTCTTTACCCACCCTGGCGTTAAAATCGCCAAGCACGACTTTTACATCGTGGCGGGGGCAGCGCTCATAGGTGCGTTCTAGGCGCTCATAGAAAGCATCTTTGGTCACATCGTCCTTCTCTTCCGTTGGGGCGTGGGCGCAAATCAGCGATATGTTGAAGAACCTCGCTTTGATGCGGATTGTGAATACCAGGACTCTGCGACGGAGTCTCTCTCCCACCACAAATCCAACACCAAATTTGCGCTCCTTTATATGGCCGCTGTAGTAGATGTACTTCTTGGATGGCGGTGATGTCAGCCTTGAGTCGTATGAGGACATCAACCAGCTGGGCAGAGGCACCTTCCCAATTAAGGGTCCGGACATTCCAGGTGCATGCCCTTATATCATTATCCTTAAAACGTTTGCAGCGGTCGTCATCAAAAGGGGGGTGTCTCATCCGAGGCTTTCGTAGATTTTTCATTGGGGGGTGTTTTTATGTGGTGGGTCCCAAACCCAACGCACAACCGCATAAGCGGGCTTCGCCTTCTCACTTTAGCTCGCCTTCAAACGGATGTCTGTTGGCTACCCAGAGGATACTTGGTCTAAAACCGGAAGTCGTGAGCTGCTTGGACCATGTGGAGAAGAATCGTTTCTGGCCACTCCCAAGTGAATGACAATCAAAAACTTTCCTCACTTGCGTGAACTTCTACACATGGTCCCATCCTCTATATTATATTGGGTCATTTTATAGATACCGATTTTAAGAATCACGTTCATTGTGATATTTTATCTGCACATTATTCAATTTGGTTCACTATGTTTTACATTTCCGTTTTCCATTTGACAATTCTTCTGTTGCCTATTCCCATTCGTGGGTCGTGAACGCTTCAGCCTGTCGTAATCTTGTCTTCTATCATTCTTGGTGCGTACGTGTGTTTTGTTCTTGTGCCGTTTTTGCATTTTCCTTATATTTTTGCATTCGTATTAATCATTGTAACTCTTTATGTGCACTGTGCTAATCACAGCTTAAATTTAGCCATCGCAACGACTTGCAAAATACCTGCTATAAGAAATTGTATTGGTTCCATGAAAGAGACCGTAAATCTTTTTCGGATGTCAACTAAAGCAGACACACTGCTCAAAAATCTTATTCTTGAATCCTTTCCAAACTCAAAGCAAGTGAGGTTACTTAAATTCTGCGAAACACGTTGGGTGGAGCATTTAGAATCTCTTTCTTTATTTAACGATTTATTCCCATTTATCTGTACAGCGCTGGAAGAGCTTGATACTGAAAATTTAAGAAGTGATTTATCAAAGCCACATGCTTTGTTGACTGCAATCCAATCACCTCAATTTGTGATTGCTATGGCGATACTAAAGCCAATTTTTGCATTATCAAAACACATAAGCCTATGTTTGCAGAAAATAGACTGTGATTTGAGCAGCTGCGTTGCTTATGCAAATAATTTGTATACTGAAATTAGTGAAATGCGTAAGGATTCTGAACAATCGTTTAAACTAATTTTTGAATCAGTTAAAACAATAGCCGCAGAATTAGATTTAGAAATCAAAATTCCGCGTTTGGCGAAACGGCAAACTAATCGCGACAATTATGAAGGCGAACCGGAAGAATATTACCGCAGATCAATTTATATACCGTTTTTAGATCATTTTTTGGACCAAATCAATGAACGATTTTTAAAACATCGAGAGCTGCTTTCCAAAATTGAAAACATTTTGCCAAATAAATGCATAAATCTTGACGAATTTAGAATGTGGAAAAGGTTAAAAATCTTTTCTTCAGATTATATTTTCTAACTAAAATTTTGAATATATTTTCAGGAACTGGTTAAATCAAACAAAGAGATCCAAAACTTTTTTAGACGCGTTGAATTGTTGCGATGCAAAAATTTTCAAAACAGTGCTTCGTTTTTTTAAGATTGGAGCAACAATCCCTATATCTGTCGCTTCAAGTGAACGCTCGTTTTTAATCACTTCGCAGGCTTAAAACATATTTAAGAAATAAAACTGGAGAAGCACGCCTGAACGGAATGGCTCTCTTGAATATCCATAGAGATATAGACGTGACGGAGGAAGAGATTTTAAATGTTATGGCCCAAAATAAAAGAAGATTAGACTTCAATTTGTGAATAAAATAATGAAACATTGTTTTTTTACCTAAAAAACCCCCCCCCCCCCCAAATTTTTTTCCTGCGTTCGCCACTGCTTATACACATAGGTATATGCATTTGTTCTTTAATCATACAAGTTAATAAAAATGCATGATTAGTTTGCTTAATTATAATCCAACTATATTTTCGATTTTGGTTCTTTTATTTTGGTTTAGGTACATTTATCATTTCATTTCATTCTTCAAAAGGCACTAACTGGCAATATCACAACAAAACTTATAACATAAAATCTTCATGTAAAACATAAAAAAAACACAACAAAACTTATAACATAAAAACTTCATTTAAAACATAAAAAAAAACACATAATAATAAAAATAACTTCGTAACACAAGTGAACTAAAAATGTAGTGTATTGTGAAATTATTTATATTTCAGCCTAAGCTCTTCCATTGCTAACCTCTCCTGCATTTGTAGTTTCATTTTTTCAATTTCTAATTTATCATTAATTTCTCTTTTTATACTCTCGCAACAAATGTTGCTAAAGAGAGTATTATAGTTTTGTTCACATAACGGTTGTTTGTAACACCCAAAACTAAACGAGTTAGATATAGGGTTATATATACCAAAGTGATCAGGGTGAAGAGTCAGGGTCCGTCCGTCCGTCTGTGCAAGCTGTAACGTAAAGTAAAAATTAAGATATCTTGATGAAACTTGGAACACTTATTTCTTGGCACCATAGGAAGGTTGCTTTCGAAAATGAGCAAAATCGGACCACTGACACGCCCACAAAATGGCGAAAACCGAAAACACATAAAGTGCCATAACTAAGCCATAAATAAAGCTATGGAAATAAAATTTGGTATGAAGGATCGCACTATGAAGGGGCATATTTGGATGTAATTTTTTGGGGGAAGTGGGCGTGGCCCCGCCCTCTACTAAGTTTTTTGTACATATCTCGCAAACCAATAAAGCTATATAAACCAAACTTTCTGCAGTCGTTTTTTTAGCCACTTCCTAATACAGTCCAAAAATGAAAGAAATCGGATCATAACCACGCCCACCTCCCATACAAAAGTTAGGTTAAAAATTACTAAAAGTGGGTTAACTCATTAACGAAAAACGTCAGAAACACTAAATTTCACATAAGAAATGGCAGATGAAAGCTGCACTCAGATTTTTTTACAAAATGGAAAATGGGCGTGGCGTCGCCCACTTATGGGTCAAAAACCATATCTCAGGAACTGCTCGACCGATTTCAATGACACTTGGTTTGTAATAGTTTCCTTACATCCCAATGATATGTTGTGAAAATAGGCCGAATCGCTTCACAACCACGCCTACTTCCTATATACCAGAACTTTGAAGACGATCTGATGGTTTACTTTACAATATATAAAGCAAGCACTAGTGAAGATATCGGTGCAGAACTTTGCACAAATACTATGTTAATAGTGTGGCAGCCCCATTCTAAAAATCGCCGAAATCGGACCATAGGTTTTTAAGGCCCCATATATCGAACACGAGCACCTCGGTGCTTCTAACCTAATATTTTGGTTTCCAACTTTCAATGGACTTTATACAATATATATGATGAATATGTGGGTCAAATTGTGTATTATATAATATAAATAAAGTTAAATAAATAAATTGCGAGAGTATAAAATGTTCGGTTACACCCGAACTTAGCCCTTCCTTACTTGTTTTAATTCAATTTCTTTTTCTTTTAACTCTAATTCTTTTTCTTTGATAGCCATTTCCCTTTCCCTTGCTGCAACATCCATTTTAAGCTTTTGCTTCCTTATGTCTGCGATCTCGCCATGAACATGCAAAATATCTGACAAGGCAGTTTTGGAATATATTCCTTTCTGCCTTCGAGTGCACACATTGTCGTTCAACGCAGGACTTTGTAATTCTTCAGCTGAACTGCCCGCTTCAACCACACATTCTGCTCCCGATGGACTTGTAGAATCGCTTTCTAACAACGTCACCAAACTGTCTTCCACTACTGCAGAACAATTTAATCTGCTGCCGAAAATATCATCCAACTCTTCATAGAAAAAACACATTTTTCTTAAAGTATCTATAGAAAAAAAAATGGTCACAATTAAAAAAAAAGAGATTTCCTTAAAAGAATTTATTTTTATTGTGTCGCCTTCCATACTTCCTGCGCCTGTCGACCCTTCCCACTCCTTTGCTTTATTATAATTAGTGCGCATATTGCGTACTTTTGCGCGCACCACTTTCCATCCTACCGACAGCTGCGTGTCTTCGATGAAACGACCATAAAAGCTTTGAGCCGTTGGTTTCTTAAAAAAAAAATTATTTGACTTTGTTTCGTTTTTTTAAATTAAAATGACAAACCTCGAAACTTTTATTTTCCATTAGGAACTCCACAAGCGCTTTTTCTTCTGCCGCATTCCACTTATGTACCGGGTTGAAACGGCGGCGTTTTGGTTTACACTGCAATAAAATCATTTGCAACCACATAAACATCTAAGTATTTTCATATTTCACTTATATTCAACTTAATTTACCTGAATATCTTGGTTTCCTTCCATATTTATAACGAAATTTATTAAATTCAAATCAAACACTTAAACGCCAATAATAACCAATAATAAGAAAGTAAACAAATACAGCTGATAGAATAGCGAACTCAAGAAACATACCACGCAGTGTTGTACCGAATTTTGTTGAAATTGGTCGAGTAGTTTCTGAGCTATGGTTTTTGACCCATAAGTGGGCGGAGCCTCGCCAATTTAAAATTTCGTAAAAATTTTCAGGGTAGCCATTCTGTACCATTATTACCATGAAATTTAACTTTTCTGGTGGTTTTCCTTACTGAATTAAAGCATTTTTAGTAGTTTTTAACGTAACCTTTGTATGGGAGGTGGGCGTGGTTATAAACCGATTTTGTCCATTTTTGGACTCTATAAGGAAGTGGCTAAAAAAACGACTCTACAGAGTTTGGTTGATAAGGCTTTAGTAGCTTACGAGATATGTACAAAAAACGTAGTAGGGGCGGGGCCACACCCACTTGCCCAAAAAAATTACATCCAAAAGTGCCTCCTCTTAGTGCGATTCTTTGTACCAAATTTTATAACTTTATATATGGCTTAGTTAAAGCACTTTATATGTTTTCGGTTTTCTGCATTTTATGGGCGTGGCGGTTGTCCGACCTTCTTATGGTCCAACCAATGAAATGAAATGTTATACGGGATTTCACCGGTTGTAGAATGTATTATATTATGGTTGTATGTAAAAAGAGTTTGTTCGATTTGAATATACTTTAATTCTTTATCATCCGAGCTATTAATTATTCTAAGTTTTTCATTAAGGGTTCTGTGAAGACGTTCTATATCTGCAATGCCAGTCTTGCCAGTGGTTACTTCAATTTGAATATTTAGCTGCTCACACCAGTTCTTAATGTTAACATTATTTATTCCTTGATCTTGATCGATTTTTAATATTTTTGACCCCCAAATGGTATTTGAAATGGTATTAAAAATTTTTATTAGCGCTCTCTTTGTTTCTAACCAGTTCAATGTTTGTACTTCTTCAGCAGTTCCAAATTTTGAATACAAATCAATACAGGTAAGGTAATGTCTTTTCTCCCATTCCCAAAAATCGATAACAAATTTCTCTCTGATTTCGTAAGCAGGTGGTGTGATTTTAAAAGGCAATTTGTGAGTAATGTGATCATATTTACACCTATTGCATAATTCACATTCGTTAATAATTTTACTAATTTCTTTCAAGTAATTCGGATAGTAATATTTATTTTTAAAACGATTAGCAATCTTTTTAATGCAATCATGAAGGCCTTCTAAATGAATTTCAAGAATTTTAGTTTTAAATTCCGTATAATCTCTTATATTTTCGAGTAGCAATATTAGATGAAGTATCACCAAAATAACAATCTTTAAGTTTAATACGCGATAAAGCATCCGCCACATGGTTTTCATTTCCTGGAATATATTTGAATTTGTGGAATAATGTAACTCGTGCTCATTAAGAGTACGGTTTGCAAAGCAAACAGGATGACCTTGTTGACTCAAAACAGCTCCAAGAGCTACGTTTGATGCGTCGGTGGTTAGCGTAAACTTTCTTTCATAGTCCGGGTATGCTAAAATCGGTCCTTTTGTAATAAGAAGCTTCAGTGTATCTACAGCGTTTATGTATTCTTCATTAATTACAATTTTATTGTCTTTTTTTAAGCACTGAGTTAAAGGTTTAGAAATTTTTGAAAAATCCCTAATAAATGTCCGATAAAAGCCAACTAATCCCAAAAATTGTTTGATCTCTTTTTCAGTTTTTGCCAATGGGTATTTCAATATGGAATCTATTTTATTAGGGTTGTGCTTAATTCCCTCTGGGGTTACAATATGACCGAGAAATTCAGTTTCTTTCTTTAAAAATTCCGTTTTTTCAATGTGTACTTTTAAATTTGCTTCACTAAGCCTGAGAAATACTTTTTCAAGAGCGTCCATATGTTCTTGAAGTGAAGTGCTGAAGACAATAATATCATCCAAATACACCATACAAACATTTCCGATCAAACCATCTAAGACTGTATTCATCAGCCTTTGAAATGTCGATGGCGCATTCTTCAGACCAAACGGCATACGTAAAAACTCAAAATGTCCATTCTGTGTAGAAAATGCTGTTTTCATTCTATCCAATGGATTCATTTCAATTTGATGGAATCCCTTTGTTAAGTCAATTGTACTAAAGTACATGCACTTCCCAAGTTTATCTAATATTTCATCCATAATAGGAATAGGATACTTGCCACTTATGGTAATATCCTTTAATTTACGATAATCTACTACAATTCGCCATTTTTGTATATTAGAAGCATCCAGTTTCTTGGGTACAACCCAGATTGGTGCAGAATATGGCGATTTGCTGTGACAAATTATACCTTGAGCCAACATTTCTTTAATTTGTTTCTCAACTTCTAAGTTATGTACTTGAGGATATCTGTAGGATTTGACGTATATGGGGTCTTCGTGTATGGTCTTGATTTTATGTTTAATCTTATTAGTGAACGTTAATGTATCACCTTCTTTATAGAATATATGTTTGTATTTACATAACAGTTTTTTATCTAAATTGTGATTCTTTCGATTCACTGGTCATATTTAAAATTTCATAAAAACCGCATGTTTTTGAATTAGTATTATTTAAAAATTTATAAATAACATTGTTTAAAATTAAGTTTTTATTAGCAATATCAATTTTAGCATTAAGTTGCTGAAGGATATCATAGCCTAATAAACCATCGTATTTTGTAGAAAACTCAAAAACATAGAATATCAATTCAGCCTTTCTTTTATATTACTTGTATACACCTTTTGAATTTTATTTAATGTTACTTTCCCTGTAACTGTTGTTAAGGTGATTGGCTTTGTTTCAAAAATTTGCGTTCTAAGAGCATTAGATATACAGCCCTATTCTCATGCCCTCACAAAAATCACCACACTCACTATTGTGAGTTTTTTGGATTTTGTGATGATTACCTTATGCTGGAGAAAATTCAAAAGCTCAAATGCTCACAATTTTCTCAAATATCTGTGACGTGTGAAAGCAGCCATCACAATA
Source organism: Zeugodacus tau (assembly GCA_031772095.1). Lineage (NCBI taxonomy): Eukaryota > Metazoa > Arthropoda > Insecta > Diptera > Tephritidae > Zeugodacus > Zeugodacus tau. Next base: position 43,903,976 of record CM062649.1, on the reverse strand, counting down.
CAAAAATATTTGTGTTTGTTTTGGTTTTTAGCAATATTTGTAAACAAATGTGTAAATATTTGCGTGCCAGAGAACTGCATGAGTGCCTAATTTCCGTACTTAGAGTAAACTTGCTTCAAATGCGATGGCGGTGTCCACTCACACTCATAGACATGCATTGTGAGCTAACATCTACTCAAAGAACTATGAGTGGAGAAGCTACTGAGCCAGTCGCATACTTGCTATTGCATATTAATTGTATTTGTTTTACACATTCTTCTTTTTGATTTTCACTGACAAGTGGTGATCATACTCAAGACCAGCAAAGGAAAAAGCAAGACACACTCACCACCAGTAGCGCGTGTACTTGAGTGTTTACTATTGTATTGTTGTTCGTGTATTCTTTTTTTGTCGTGCGTCAGTTTTTTGTGCGTTGCTTATTAAGAACTGCAAACTTTTTTGTTGTTTTATGTATGCTGACGCAAGTGTGTCATTCGTTGTGGAACATTCCCTGCAAGAACAATGTCAACCTTTTGACTGTTCGTACGATAATTAGAATTAAAAAATTTTTTAGCATGTAAAATTGAAATATTTATATCTATTTTTAATATAGTCAAAGTTTGCTTTTGGAAAAAAGCGATTATTATTTCTTGTCCATGCATATACACATTAATTATTGTTTTGTTGATCATTTGACCTTCAGCTGTTTCTTACAGGGGTTTAGCACATGGATGACAGCGTCTTCGGCTACTCGATCTGCCACTCGTGTAAATCACATACAAAACACACAAAACGAGCGTGCATAGAACAACAAAGTATTAAATGAACTCAATACTCAGAGAGTTGCTAAAATTTGAGAATGTCATTTACTCAAACCGCTTTTTTTGTGTTGTCGCTCAGCTTAAGTAATAACATGAATAAGCAGAAGAGAGTTAAGTGTTTTTTTAACCGCTTTGAGTTAAGTGGAAAAATTCTGTGAGTGTTAAAACCACCGCGACATATTTGGCTAAGTGTTTTTGATACACAAGTATGAGAAATATGCGAGTAAGCACGCGGTGTATTTTGAGTGGCGGTGTACTTCTGCAGGTCTCTGTTGCGTGCTATAACGACCATAGAGGAATTGTTCTTTAAAAAATAAAAGTTCAGTTATCGAATAATTGTGTTTAACCGAATCTGGAGCAATATGGACGTACCTTGCATTTTCATTTGTTGAGCGATTTGCTGCCAACCACATCTACGATCGGATAAGGACGCATTATTTTTGTAAAGCAAAGTACACTGACGCACAGCCTCTATAGACGATGATTTACACCCAGGTTATTTTTATACTCTCGCAACAAAGTTGCTACGAGAGTATTATAGTTTTGTCTACATAATGGTTGGTTGCAAGTCCAAAACAAAACGAGTTAGATACTGGGTTATATATATGAAAATGATCAGGGTGACGAAAAAAGTTCAAATCCGGACGTCTGTCCGTCCGTCCGTGCAAGCTGTAACTTGAGTAAAAATCTTGATGAAACTTGGAAGACGTATTTCTTGGCACCATAAGAAGGTTAAGTTCGAAAATGTGCGTAATCGGACCACTGCCACGCCCACAAAATGGCGAAAACCGAAAACACATAAAGTGCCATAACTAAGCCATAAATAAAGCTATGGAAATAAAATTTGGTATGAAGGATCGCACTATGAAGGGGCATATTTGGATGTAATTTTTTGGGGGAAGTGGGCGTGGCCCCGCCCTCTACTAAGTTTTTTGTACATATCTCGCAAACCAATAAAGCTATATAAACCAAACTTTCTGCAGTCGTTTTTTTTAGCCACTTCCTAATACAGTCCAAAATCGGATCATAACCACGCCCACCTCCCATACAAAAGTTAGGTTGAAAATTACAAAAAGTGGGTTAACTCACTAACGAAAAACGTCAGAAACACTAAATTTCACATAAGAAATGGCAGATGAAAGCTGCACTCAGATTTTTTTACAAAATGGAAAATGGGCGTGGCGTCGCCCACTTATGGGTCAAAAACCATATCTCAGGAACTACTCGACCGATTTCAATGAAACTTGGTTTGTAATAGTTTCCTTACATTCCAATGATATGTTGTGAAAATAGGCCAAATCGCTTCACAACCACGCCTACTTCCTATATACCAGAACTTTGAAGACGATCTGAATCGTTTACTTTACAATATATAAAGTAATTACTAGTGAAGATATCGGTGCAGAACTTTGCACAAATACTATGTTAATAGTGTGGCAGCCCCATTCTAAACATCGCCGAAGTCGGACCATAGGTTTTTAAGGCCCCATATATCGAACACGAGGACCTCGGTGCTTCTAACCTAATATTATGGTTTCCAACTTTCAATGGACTTTATACAATATATAAGACTAAGATGTGGGTCAAATTGTGTATTATATAATATAAATAAAGTTAAATAAATAAATTGCGAGAGTATAAAATGTTCGGTTACACCCGAACTTAGCCCTTCCTTACTTGTTTTATAATTCTTTTGTTTTTTAACTTTCGACTGTAAATACGCAATTTCATTTGTTTCATTTGTTTACAAATTTTACATCAATTTGTATTTATTTTGAATTTATTTCTTTTGAAACAACTGTTTGACAGCAAAATGCTTTTCACCTCAATTGGTGACTTTTTTAAGCTTTTTTCTTATGAGGTTCGAGCCAGAATAGACTCACAAATTATACGTCACAAGAAACCTCACAAATTTTTCCTCACAACTCAGTTATGAGGTTTTTTCAGAATAGGGCTGATAATTAAACTTACTGATGATCCAGTATCCACAAGAAATGTAAATAGTGTTGGGGACTATCGAATAAAAACAATCAAGTTATTCGATAGTTCAGCAATTTTCTTTCATTCGATAGTTTTCAAGAAATCACTCATTACTATTTTTTCGTTCATTCGAATTTTTTCGTTCATACCAATATTTCGTTCGAAACGAATATTTTGTTCGCTACTAATTTTTCGTTCATTACTATTTTTTCATTCATTAGTATTTTTTCGCTATTGAATGATTTTTCGAATGAATGATTTTATGCAAGTAGAAATCTAGCAAAGATTTTTTGTACGAATTCATTTATTCCATTTCAAGTAAATCTATATATATAAAAATGAAATGGTGTATAGTTGTAACGCTAAAACTCGAAAACAGCTGAACCAAATGAAATACTTCCTTTGGGGGATTTGTTTGTATTTACCACGCGCAGGTCATGTCTTAAAATCAGAACAAAATATTAAGGGGGCGTGGCACCTCCCATACAAATTGAATTTTTCAAGTCGAATATTTGCTAAAGTGCTTAAGGTAGGAACATGAAAATTGGTACAGAGCTACAGGATAACAACACCACTCTCACCTATAAAACCGGGGGCTATCGAATAAGGGGCGTGGTGCCTCCCATACAAACTAAATTTTTTAAGCAGAATATCTGTGAAAGGGTTCAAGGTAGGGACCTTAAAATTGGTATAGACCTATATGGTATCGAAAGCCTTCTTACACATAAAAGAAGGGGTAATCGGAAAAGGGGCGTGGCACCTCCCATACAAACTGAATTTTTCAAGGTGAATATCTTCAAAAAGTTTTTAAGGTAGGAACATGAAAATTGGTATAGATATAGGAAACAACACCATTCTCACCCATAAAACTTGGCGTTATCGAAAAAGGGGCGTGGTACCTCCCATATAATCTTTAATTATTTTGGTTGTTAATCCACCATATATTTATCTCATTTTCCACCTAGCACGACATTTTGGTTGTTTCTTGCTATTTTTGTTTATTTATCCGTGACAGTAGCGGTTATATCGTAATTTTGGTTGTGTTACGTGCTATTTTTGGTTTATGGAAATGGCAGTTTTATGAAACAAACACAAATTAAATTAAACGTCAATTTTGCTTTGCAATCGAACACGAAAAATTTAGAGGGCAATAAAAAATGCGCCTTGCTGTACTGATATATTGATATATTTTGTTTTAAAAAAGTGAGTTATTTAGTGAAAGTGATTTAGCGTGTTGGCGAATACCGATTTATGTACATTGGAATTTATCATTCAATTGATCTGCTTCCTTAGTTTAATTCATTCATTTTTGTAGTTTTCAGAGGTAAGTTATTGGTCCGTAAAACCTTATATGAACTTTGTGCAAGTGAATGATCATTTCCATTTAGATATTTGTTACGACAACAATCTTTCTTTTCTGAACATTGAACGGGCAGGTTTTCGATATGATCCAAACATTCAATATAGCGCATCTGTTCAAATCGGTCAGATGTCAGTAGTTTGTCAATATTGCAATGCAGTCAAATTTAAAAATGAACCGCCAGGGTTATGTTGCGCCGGGGGAAAGGTTGTTGCCAGAATTGCTTCACCACCACAGCCATTGTTCCAGCTGCTTTACGGTGAATGTCCTCAGCCGAGCCATTTCTTAAAGCACACTAAAATGTACAACGATTGTTTTCAAATGACGTCGTTTGGCGGTGAAATTGAACAAAACTACAATCCAACGTTTAAGTTATTTTTGCCAAACAATATTCGACAGAAACTACAGAGCTTTCCTCCAATTATACAGGTTCATGGGCAAATTTTTCATCTCGCTGTTGCCGCATCCAGATCAAGAACACAAATATCTCCAAATTTACTTTCTGGGAGATTCACATGATGAAGTAAATCGGCGTTGTGCTATCTTCAATACAACGAAAAGAGAAATAATCGAACAATTGCAGCAAAATGTTACACGAACACAATGGCCTCATTAAACTGTTTACGATTTCGTTGGAACGTATGCCAACAGATGATCATAGTATAATCAGTCGCGTGATATTGTTATCAAACGTAGAAATCAAAACGCACTAAAACGGATAAGTGAGACACGTCGGTCTTACGACGCAATGCAATATCCGCTCATGTTCTGCCGTGGAGAAGACGCATATCACTTATATATATGAATGAATTTATGAATTTATAAGATGATAAATCCGGTGAATGGTTAGTAAAAAAATTTTGTTTGCTACTTCATATAGGTAATATAAGCTTTTAGGTTTCGAGACAAATAAAAAAGTCAGTTCAATGAAGTTTTACGCATATCGAATGATGATTCGCCAAAACTATGACAACCACTTACTGAGATATGGACGGTTATTTCAACAGTATTTTTATTTTTGATCTAAATATATAAAAATCAAAAATAACTTATTTTTTGATTTTTTTGATAAAAGTCATAAGAGTTACGGTCCCTGTTTTTCAATATTGGGAATTTGTCAAGGCCAAAAAAGGCGGTATTTAAAGTATACACAATGAAATTAGGAAAAATTGTTCATATTCTATTAAAACCAATACCGGTGTAATTTTTGAAATGAAAAAAATCTATTTTGGGCAGAACGAAGTTTGCCGGGTCAGCTAGTGGTATTATATTCAGCAAATGTACGAATAATGCTTAAATTGTGTGTATTTCAAAATTATGTTGAATGATTTATGTTGAATTGTGTGTGATAATGGAAATTAAATTGAATGCATGTATAGATTTAAGTGAAAAGTATTAATAATATAAATATAGACTTATAAAGCGATAATGTAGGAGGCATCGCCAAATTAATAAGATGACTAAAGTAGATGCATATGGTCATCGGTATTTGGCAAGAATAAATGACAGTTTCTAGTCGGTTTGATAAAATCCAATGGCTTTGAATTAAGCAGGTTGGCAACTTGGTTATGTATTGCGATTCGAAATTGTAGCTATGTATACATTCACTTAACCGTTTTAACTGTTGGTATTATTTGAGGCATCAATAGTAAAACATTTGAATTGGGTCGCAACTTATATAAATATTGGTATTAGATTTTTAATTGCAGTGTTTTCTGTGGTAATATAAAATGTATTTATGTATTTTGAAAAGAAAATGCTGAAAATGTTTTTATACATAATTAGATAATACAAAAATGCGCCCTGGATTAAAGAGATCAGCCGTGTGGGAGTTTTTTTACTAAAAATGGTAATAACGTCAACTGCAATATTTGTAAAAAAAATTTAAAGTTTGCTGGTAACACATCAAATATGAACGATCACCTACGACGAAGGCATCCATCATCACATAGTATGGAGGAGACTTCTTCGGCGATAGTCGAACGAGCACCTGCTGTAAGTGACTTAGATATGCCAAGCTGTTCTTCAACGCAAAGAGATGTGAACTTAACAGTGGAAACTATTGAAAGTGAGATAAGTAGTGCTTCTTTGGTACCTCCTGTGAACGTAGAAACTGCAAGTTCTTCAACAATACCCAGTAGAAATGTTTCAGGTGGTGGACCATTAAAAAGAAGGGCAAAGCAAACAAAATTATTTGTTACAAGTACGCGATCTGAGCTTTTGGAAACTGAAAAGAGAAGTATAGATGAGTCTCTTATTAAAATGGTTACAAGAGATATGCAACCACTCTCTATTGTTGAAAATGAAGGATTTCGAGAATATACAAAAAAGCTTCAGCCTTTGTATTCAATCGCAAACAGAAAACTTCTTTCCAACACAATGTTGCCTTCAAAATATAACGAGACACGGAAAATGCTTCATGCCATTTTGCAAAATATTTCACACCTTTCAATAACAACAGATATGTGGACTACTGACAGCCAGAAGTCTTTTTTGTCTGTAACTAGTCATTTCATTTGGGAAAGCAAAATGAACTCAGCAGTCCTGGCAACTAAAGAAGTGTTCGGCTCACATACTGCTCAAAATATAGCCACAGAATTAAAAAGCATTTTTGACGAGTGATCAATTTTTAACAAAATAGTGACGATAGTGAGTGATAACGGTGCAAATATTAAAAAGCGATAAGGGATATACTGCAAAAAACACCACCACCCATGTGTCGCTCACACCCTAAATTTATGCGTTGTGGATGCTATAAAGACTGCTCCTCAGATTTTAGAGCTTATAACGAAATGCAGAGCTATAGTAACATATTTCCATCATAGCTCTCACGCAGCAGAAAAACTTAAAAATATGCAAAAGCAAATGGGAGTAGCTGAACTTAAGATGAAGCAAGACGTTGCTACTAGATGGAACTCTGGCCTTATAATGATGGAACGTATATGCTTGATAAAAGAACCGCTCTCTGCTGTACTAACTTCCTTACCAAGTGCACCGAACTTTCTGAATACATCAGAATGGGAAAGGTTACGTGATTCCATCACTGTATTGAAGCCGATAGAGCATATGACAACAGAACTTTCAGCACAAAACTACCCAACGATGTCACTAGTGGTGCCTATAGTCAGAGGACTGCAATATGCAATAAGATCCCAGCAAATGAAAACTACGGAGGGAGAATGCTTGAAAAGTAGTTTGTTGGAAGTAATTTCGAGACGACTTGGCCAACTAGAGTCTGACAAGATGTGTGCCAAATCGACCTTCTTAGACCCACGGTTTAAAAAGATTGCCTTTGGAAATGAAAGTATCTCTAGTAATGCTCAAAAATGGTTGGGAGAAGAGGTATCAGCATTCATACAGCGGAACCAAAGGACTGCTACAGCCCCAGTAATAGAATTACCCGCGGATAAAAGTAAATTATCTCTTTGGACTCTACTTGACCAAAAAAGTAGCGGAAGCAAAACTATTTGTCACAACGCCCCTAGTGTTAATGCACATATTTCTTTGGAACAATATCTTAGACAAGATTTCGTTGAGAGACATCAAAACCCTTTAAACTATTGGGACAGCAAAAAGGCAACTTTTCCAGAACTCTACGAGCTTTCCAAAAAATATTTATGTATACCTGCTACCCTTCCAAAAGGGTTTTTTCTAAAGCTGGGCAAATAATAAATGATAGAAGAAATATACTTAAAGGTGAAAAGCTAGATCAAATAATATTTTTAAATAGCAATTTTAATATATAATTAATATTTTTTTGCGTTCTTCTGATATTTATATTTATTTTATATGATATTGAATATTTTTGCTTTGCTTTACTATTTTTATGTTTTATTAAAATATTGAATTAAATTAAACCTTTGTATTGGTTTAATTAAAAATGAATAAAATTCCAGTACTTTTTTGTTGTTTGAAGAGCACGCCTTTGCTTAGTTATTGAATTTGAATAAATAAATGAATGAATGAATAAACGAAAAAATTCATTCGATAGTCAAAATCATTTAGTCATTAACAATCGATAGTTGAAATCACTCGATAGTTCCCAACACTATTAAAAACCTATGGTCCGATTTCGGCGATTTTAAGAATGGGGCTGCCACACAATACACATAGTATTTGTGCAAAGTTCTGCACCGATATCTTCACTAGTACTTACTTTATATATTGTAAAGTAAACGATTCAGATTGTCTTCGACCCATAAGTGGGCGACGCCACGCCCATTTTTCATTTTGTAAAAAAATCTGAGTGCAGCTTCCATCTGCCATTTCTTATGTGAAATTTAGTGTTTCTGACGTTTTTCGTTAGCGAGTTAACCCACTTTTAGTAATTTTCAACCTAACCTTTGTATGGGAGGTGGGCGTGGTTATGATCCGATTTTGGACTGTATTAGGAAGTGGCTAAAAAAAAACGAATGCAGAAAGTTTGGCTTATATAGCTCTATTGGTTTGCGAGATATGTACAAAAAACTTAGTAGGGGCGGGGCCACGCCCACTTCCCCAAAAAAATTACATCCAAATATGCCCCTTTATAGTGCGATCATTCATACCAAATTTTATTCCCATAGCTTTATTTGTGGCTTAGTTATGGCACTTTATGTGTTTTCGGGTTTCGCCATTTTGTGTGCGTGGCAGTGGTCCGATTTTGCTAATTTTCGAAAGCAACCTTTCTATGGTGCCAAGAAATAAGTGTGCCACGTTTCATCAAGATATCTTAATTTTTACTCAAGTTACAGCTTGCACAGACGGACGGACAGACAGACATTCGGATTTGAACTCCACTCTTCACCCTGATCACTTTGGTATATATAACCCTATATCTAACTCGTTTAGTTTTGAATGTTACAAACAACCGTTATGTGAACAAAACTATAATACTCTCTTTAGCAACATTTGTTGCGAGAGTATAAAAACATAAGATAGGCCTCAAATAAGCAAAAACAAAAAAAAAAACAATAGTAAATGAATTATTTGCAAAATGCAAGCACAATTCTACTTATTGTAATCTAATCTATATATATAAAAATGAAATGGTGTATAGTTGTAACGCTAAAACTCGAAAACAGCTGAACCAAATGAAATACTTCCTTTGGGGGATTTGTTTGTATTTACCACGCGCAGGTCATGTCTTAAAATCAGAACAAAATATAAAGGGGGCGTGGCACCTCCCATACAAATTGAATTTTTCAAGTCGAATATTTGCAAAAGTGCTTAAGGTAGGAACATGAAAATTGGTACAGAGCTACAGGATAACAACACCACTCTCACCTATAAAACCGGGGGCTATCGAATAAGGGGCGTGGTACCTCCCATACAAACTAAATTTTTTAAGCAGAATATCTGTGAAAGGGTTCAAGGTAGGGACCTTAAAATTGGTATAGACCTATATGGTATCGAAAGCCTTCTTACACATAAAAGAAGGGGTAATCGGAAAAGGGGGCGTGGCACCTCCCATACAAACTGAATTTTTCAAGGTGAATATCTTCAAAAGTTTTTAAGGTAGGAACATGAAAATTGGTATAGATATAGGAAACAACACCATTCTCACCCATAAAACCTGGCGTTTAACTAAAAGGGGGCGTGGTACCTCCCATATAATCTTTAATTATTTTGGTTGTTAATCCACCATATATTTATCTCATTTTCCACCTAGCACGACATTTTGGTTGTTTCTTGCTATTTTTGTTTATTTATCCGTGACAGTAGCGGTTATATCGTAATTTTGGTTGTGTTACGTGCTATTTTTGGTTTATGGAAATGGCAGTTTTATGAAACAAACACAAATTAAATTAAACGTCAATTTTGCTTTGCAATCGAACACGCAAAATTTAGAGGGCAATAAAAATGCGCCTTGCTTTACTGATATATTGATATATTTTGTTTTAAAAAAGTGAGTTATTTAGTGAAAGTGATTTAGCGTGTTGGCGAATACCGATTTATGTACATTGGAATTTATCATTCAATTGATCTGCTTCCTTAGTTTAATTCATTCATTTTTGTAGTTTTCAGAGGTAAGTTATTGGTCCGTAAAACCTTATATGAACTTTGTGCAAGTGAATGATCATTTCCATTTAGATATTTGTTACGACAACAATCTTTCTTTTCTGAACATTGAACGGGCAGGTTTTCGATATGATCCAAACATTCAATATAGCGCATCTGTTCAAATCGGTCAGATGTCAGTAGTTTGTCAATATTGCAATGCAGTCAAATTTAAAAATGAACCGCCAGGGTTATGTTGCGCTGGGGGAAAGGTTAAGTTGCCAGAATTGCTTCCACCACCACAGCCATTGTTCCAGCTGCTTTACGGTGAATGTCCTCACCCGAGCCATTTCTTAAAGCACACTAAAATGTACAACGATTGTTTTCAAATGACGTCGTTTGGCGGTGAAATTGAACAAAACTACAATCCAACGTTTAAGTTATTTTTGCCAAACAATATTCGACAGAAACTACAGAGCTTTCCTCCAATTATACAGGTTCATGGGCAAATTTTTCATCTCGCTGTTGCCGCATCCAGATCAAGAACACAAATATCTCCAAATTTACTTTCTGGGAGATTCACATGATGAAGTAAATCGGCGTTGTGCTATCTTCAATACAACGAAAAGAGAAATAATCGAACAATTGCAGCAAATGTTACACGAACACAATGGCCTCATTAAACTGTTTACGATTTCGTTGGAACGTATGCCAACAGATGATCATAGTATAATCAGTCGCGTGATATTGTTATCAAACGTAGAAATCAAAACGCACTAAAACGGATAAGTGAGACACGTCGGTCTTACGACGCAATGCAATATCCGCTCATGTTCTGCCGTGGAGAAGACGCATATCACTTATATATATGAATGAATTTATGAATTTATAAGATGATAAATCCGGTGAATGGTTAGTAAAAAAAAATTTTGTTTGCTACTTCATATAGGTAATATAAGCTTTTAGGTGTCGAGACAAATAAAAAAGTCAGATCAATGAAGTTTTACGCATATCGAATGATAATTCGCCAAAACTATGACAACCACTTACTGAGATATGGACGGTTATTTCAACAGTATTTTTATTTTTGATCTAAATATATAAAAATCAAAAATAACTTATTTTTTGATTTTTTTGATAAAAGTCATAAGAGTTACGGTCCCTGTTTTTCAATATTGGGAATTTGTCAAGGCCAAAAAAGGCGGTATTTAAAGTATACACAATGAAATTAGGAAAAATCGTTCATATTCTATTAAAACCAATACCGGTGTAATTTTTGAAATGAAAAAAATCTATTTTGGGCAGAACGAAGTTTGCCGGGTCAGCTAGTATTTTAGAAAAATCCCAAAATGAAAGCTCTGAAAGTTTGTCTCCAGAGTTCTTCAAATGCAATATATATTATTTTTTTGCCCCTGAATAATATTGAATATAGTCCTTAGCTTAATATTAAAAATTTTGGACACCTATATTTTATTTTTTTTCGTTCTTCGAATTGTGCTTGCATTTTGCAAAGAATTCAGTGACAATTGGTTTTTTGATGTTTTTGCTTATTTGAGGCCTATCTTATGTTTTTGTTTTTACTGTTGTTGTTTTTTTAATATATCCTATTACTAGAAATATCTTATAATAATACTGTAAAAGAAAAATCATAAAAAACTAAACCTTTGTTATAGAATGTAATGTCAAAGTTGATTTTTTGTATCAATTTGCATTTACCAAAAAACCAACGGTCTCAGAACTCCCAATTTTGAGTGCAATTTTTTTTTATTTTCAAAGGAGTTAAACGTTAACCCTTCTCATGTCTAGAATTTTTCTCCATTAATTATCCAAATATCCAATTTCAGTTGTAAATTGTCATTACTTACTCGTACAATTAAAAAAGTAGAAAAACTTTGCAAGAAGTTGGTATTTTTTCACAAAACGACATGCGATTAATCAAATATCTCTTTATAAAGGCGCCACTAAGTTTAGACGAGATCAACGAGTGTACCGTTAGAACTACAGCAAACTGTAACCACTTAGAATATAATCGCTTACAAAAAAAATTTAAACAAGTAAGGAAAGGCTAAGTTCGGGTGTAACCGAACATTTTATACTCTCGCAATTTATTTATTTAACTTTATTTATATTATATAATACGCAATTTGACCCACATATTCATCATATATATTGTATAAAGTCCATTGAAAGTTGGAAACCCTAATATTTGGTTAGAAGCACCGAGGTCCTCATGTTCGATACATGGGTCCTTGAAAACCTAGGGTCCGATTTCGGCGATTTTTAGAATGGGGCTTCCACACTATAAAGGTAGTATTTGTGCAAAGTTCTGCATCGATATCTTCACTAGTGCTTCCTTTATACATATATTGTAAAGTTAACGATTCAGATCGTTTTCAAAGTTCTGGTATATAGGAAGTAGGCGTGGTTGTTGAGCGATTTCGCCTATTTTCACAACATATCATTGGGATGTAAGAAAACTATTACAAACCAAGTTTCATTGAAATCGGTCGAGTAGTTCCTGAGATATGGTTTTTGACCCATAAGTGGGCGATGCCACGCCCATTTTCCATTTTGTAAAAAAATCTCAGTGCAGCTTACTTCTGTCATTTCTTATGTAAAATTTGGTGTTTCTGACGTTTTTCGTTAGTGAGTTAACGCACTTTTAGTAATTTTCAACCTAACCTTTGTATGGGAGGTGGGCGTGGTTATTATCCGATTTCTTTCATTTTTGGACTGTATAAGGAAATGGCTAAAAGAAATGACTGCAGAAAGTTTGGTTTATATAACTTTATTGGTTTTGCGAGTTATATACAAAAACCTATTTGGGGCGGGGTCACGCCCACTTTTCCAAAAAAATTACATCCAAATGTGCCCCTCCCTAATGGGATCCTATGTTCCAAATTTCATTTTCATAACTTTATTTATGGCTTAGTTATGACACTGTATAGGTTTTCGGTTTCCACCATTTTGTGGGCGTGGCAGTGGATCGATTTTGCCCATTTTCGAAAGCAACCTCCTCAGGGTGCCAAGGAACATGTGTTCCAAGTTTCATTAAGATATCTTAATTTTTACTCAAGTTATCGCTTGCACGGACAGACGGACAGACGGACAGACGGACGGACAGTCATCCGGATTTCAAATCTACTCGTCATCCTGATCATTTATGTATATATAACCCCATATCTAACTCTTATATTTCTTGGTGACACAAACAACCGTTATGTGAACAAAACTATTATACTCTGTGCAACAGGTTGCGAGAGTATAAAAATTATAAGTGCGTTTAATCAAATGTTTATGACTGTAGCTACTAAAAATCCAAAATATTTATATTATCTAAATATTCCTCTTAATTAAATGGTGTATAAAACTTTTCGGTGAAGCTTATACCTTTCCACCAATAAATTTTGTTACGACTTACGGCTTATAAACGTTTTGAAATATTTTTATTACCCACCTCATAACTCAGAACTTGAGTAGTGAATTTCATGTTTATTGATAGCATCATCTTTTCCCAATGAAATTGTTGCTCATTATATCAGAACGCTATGAAAATATTCCATTACACCCTGTAAGAATTTTCAAGTTTTGTGAAAAAGGAAAACGCAATAAATATGAGACTAAAAAAACTAAAATCCGATGCTACTGTTATATTGTTGCCTTCTTAATGGTTATTAAATGAAAACTTATTTCTGGATAAAACTCCACCAAACTAAGAAATTGTTTTACTTTCTTTTCAATTTCCTGCTTGCATCAAAACGCTTTTGAAAGCACACCTTTATTATCGAATCCAAATTGGTGCTGAATATTGAGAATTACTGGGCGAAATGTTTTTCAAGCATTTCTTTTATAGGTATGTTTACTCCCAATTTATGAACTTCAGGATACTCAGGATAATCTATAAGATTCACATTTATTTACTTATAAATTTACTTTCCTATTTATTTTGGAAAATGTTATAATGAACCCAGTTCGTCTATATTATGCTATTTTCTATTACTAAGTTTATGTTTCATTTCTACTCGGCTATACTACTGACCCGTGTTTAACCCACGTGCATAAACACTTTTTCACCAAGAGTTAAATGATCTACTAGGATAGAATATACACATTTTCAGCATTATATATGTAGACGTGATTTCTCGGGTGCACAAACGGATTTTGAGTTAAGTTGAACATCAAATCAGCTGATTTTTTGTGCCGGTGTACATTGTTTTGATAAATTGCATATACAGGGTTCCCGTATTGCTAATTTTTCATTTATAATTTAATTATTTACCAAAAATTTTATCAAGAGTTATAATAAATAAACTTTTTTTTTATAATAAACTTTAACTTTTCAAAATTTTAAAAGTGTCGCGTGGCAACCCTCTGATTAACTACATTCATACCTCGAGTATTATATTAGCCGTTTATGTTTATAGGCTTTACCCGTGTAGAATATAACCGAGTAGAAATGAAGCATAAACGTAGTATATTTTTATGTCTGATCCATATATTCAGTATTAAGTCTACTAAAATATCGAAAATTATTGAATACTTAGTATGATGGCCGTAGTATTTTCGCCCGTTTTTGTCACCAATATATGGTGCACTCAGTCATTTTATTAGAATGTTTTACATATTGTGCGAAATATACAAGCGGATGTTTGTTTGTTTTACTAAAGAGTAGTATCTCCAGCAAGTTGGATTGAAAACTATGAATGCCAAAAGAAAATTAAAACCAAAAATTCACCATCCTATCATGATTATTTGCATTAATAACACATTTTTTCAAATTACACCTTTTCTCTTAAGGGAACTTTGTGGGCAAAACAACGATCCGATCACCCATCTGCAGTACCGGCCGTCTCACTCATAGTACCAATGTACAGTGGTCGGTCTTGTATGGAATCAGCGACCAACAATATTTCCACTGCCTATATACATAAAAGTGAAATGTCCGGACCCTTAATTGGGAAGGTGCCTCTGCCCAGCTGGTTGATGTCCAGGTAAGAGTACAGGCTGACATCACCGCCATCCAAGAAATGCGATGGACGGACAAGGACGGAATAAGGTGGGTCCTTGTGACATCTACTATAGGGGCCATATAAAGGAACCCAAATTCGGTGTCGGATTCGTGGTGGGAGTGAAACTCCGTCGTCGAGTCCTAGCGTTCACTCCGGTCGATGAACGTCTAGTCACAATCCGCACCAAAACTAGTTTCGTCAACATATCGCTTATTTGCGCCCACCCCCCGACGGAAGAAAATGACGATGTGATCAAAGACACCTTCTATGAACGTCTATGTCAAAATCGTGCTTGGCGATTTCAACGCCAGGGTGGGTAAAGAAGAGTTCCTCTCTCGACGAACAAAAGCCAAACTCTACAAGTCCCTTATCATTCCAATTCTACGTTATGGTGCAGAAGCGTGGACGATGTCAACATCCAATGAGACGGCACTAGGAGTTTTCGAGAGAATAGTTTTGCGGAAGATTTATGGTCCCTTAAACATTGGCAACGGCGAATACCGCACAAGATGGAATGATGAGCTGTATGAGGTATTCGACGACATTGACATAGCTCAGCGAATAAAAAGACGGTGGCTACGCTGGCCAGGTCACGTTGTTCGAATGGACGAAAACGCACCAGCTCTGAAAGTGTTCGATGCAGTCCTGGTGGAAGCCGAGGAAGAAGGAGATCTCCACTCCGTTGGATGGAACATCTGTTCCATCGTCCTCGATTGGGGAATCGGGTTCGCCATCTCCTGGTGTTGTACATTCACTGCCATTCAGCAGGTCGGAGAAGTGTTCCCTCCATAATCCCAGTATGCCCTGGACATCGGTTACCAGATTACCACCTTGGTCTCTACATGAGGATGCTCTGGTCTTGAAACCATAATTAAGTCGCTTCATTTTTTCTTAAAATTTTCGAGCATTACCTCTGTCTGCCAGCTTCTCAAGCTCTTCGTACTCCCGCATTTCGGCCTCTTTCTTTTTTTTCAGTCTGTTTTCTCTCCGCTGCGGGACGGCAATCCTTATCGTACCAGCTTGTTTTTTGTCGTTGCCGAAATCCAATTGTTCCGGCTGCTGCTGTACGCAGTGAGTTTGAGATGCCGTTCCACAGTTCTCTTATACCGAGATGCTGATGAGTGCTCTCACAAAGCAGGAGTACAAGTCGAGTAGAGTATTTCGTGGCTGTCTGTTGCGATTACAGCTTTTCGACGTCGAACCTTCCTTGTGTTTGTTGACGGGCGTTTTTTGCTGCACAGAGGCGAGTGCGTATCTTTGCTGCAACCAGATAATGGTCCGAGTCTATATTTGGTCCTCGGAGCGTACGCATGTCTAAAACACAGGAGACATGTCTTCCGTCTATCACAACGTGATCGATTTGATTACGCGTGTTTCGATCAGGAGACAGCCAAGTAGCTTGATGTATTTTCTTATGCAGACGACCATATTTCGGGCCCCAGCGAAGTCGATCAGCCTCAGACCGTTTGGCGATGTTTCGTCATGGAGGCTGAATTTTCCGACTGTTGTGCCAAAGACACCTTCTTTACCCACCCTAGCGATGAAATCGCCAAGCACGATTTTTACATCGTGGCGGGGGCAGCGCTCGTAGGTGCGTTCCAGTCGCTCATAGAAAGTATCTTTGGTCACATCGTCCTTCTCTTCCGTTGGGGCGTGGGCGCAAATAAGCGATATGATGAAGAAGAACCTCGCTTTTATGCGGATTGTGGCTAGGCGTTCATCCATCGGAGTAATTGCCAGAACTCGGCTACTGAGTATCTATATATAGTCCACAAATCCAACACTAAATTCGCGCTCCTTTATATGGCCACTGTAGTAGATGTCACAAGGACCCACCTTCTTCCGTCTTTGTCCCGTCCATCGCACTTCTTGGATGGCGGTGATATCAGCCTTTAGTCTTATGAAGACATCAACCAGCTGGGCAGAGGCACTTTCCCAATTATGGGTCCGGACTTTCCAGGTTCATGCCCTTAAATCATTATCTTTAAAGCGTTTGCAGGGGTCGTCATCAAAAGGGGGGTGTCTCATCCGAGGCTTTCGATTTTTCATTGGTACTTCGTTTTTATGTGGTGGGTCCCAAACCCTACGCACAACCGCAGAAGCGGGTTCGCCTTCAAACGGATGTTTCTTAGCTACCCAGAGGATACTTGGTCTAAAAGCGGAAGTCGTGAGCTTCTTGAATCATGTGGAGAAGAATCGTTTCTGGCCACTCCCAAGTGAATGAAAATCAAAAACTTTCCTCACTTACGTGAACTTCTAGACATGATCCCATCCTCCATATATGTATATATACACTGGTGGTCACATAATTAAGGACACTCCGTTTTCTTTTAAAATATTGGTTTATTTTATAATTTAAAAGCGACATATTTTTTTAAACTTCTGTTACTATATTTATTATCTTCTAAGGTATAGATTTATTGAAAATTTAACGAACAAATTGTTTCCCATCTGAACCAAATAAATTAAACTTGGATTCATCGCTCAACAGTATTTGTTTCCAAAAATCTAAGGGTTTTCCGATATACTCCTAGGCAAATTTAATACGACTCTTTAAGTTTTTGTTTGATACGTGCGGTTTTTTTCTTGCGATTCAAGAAGACGACATCTGATGATTCGTGTTGATACATCGTTGGTCAGTTGATCCTTTATCGTGCCAAGAATTTGCCTGGAAGTTAAAAAAGGATTCGCCTTGCAAAATCTACAAATTACACGATCGTCCTTTGAAGTAGTTTTTCTCTTTTTTCGACCCATATCTAACAGTTATTTTATTTGATATTGAATATTTCGTTAATATACAAATGATTTATACAACTTACCGCAAGTTTTTGTGTTAAAATAATAAAAAATCCAATAAAAAAAATTGGTGTCCTTAATTATGTGACCAAGCACCAGCACACTCAAAATACAATAAATTCATCAAACCGCCGAATTTTAGTAAAAGTGTCTAAATTTGTCACTCAAAAACGTGCTACATTTTTGAGCACAGTTATAATATACCGTTGCAATTTACAGTGGGTCTCTAGGCGAAAATTTAGTGCTAAAAACATTGAACTGAAACGCGTGTTTTACTCAACTTTATTTTGTCCCTAATTATGTGGCCACCAGTGTATATATTCGGCAAATAGTCTTTTAGTTCGTTATTCTAAAAGACTATATAATTTTATATTTATTAATTTCTGGATTGATTTTAACTAATTTTTCCATTACATTATATCTGAAATTGTACGCTCAAGATATCTCGCATATAAACAGATACATATATACGTTACAAAGCCTATTGAAAGTTATGACCCGAAAGAAAAAGATTCCCTCTAAATTCGTTTGAAATATCTATTGGTAAAAATTCTCGGTCCTCACTTGGTTCTTGATTGATATATTGCAAAGTGAACGAATCACCGATTGTTAATCGATGTCACCTATTTTCTATCGGTAATATCAGGGTGTCAAGAAAATATTGTCTACCATATTTCATTGATATTGGTCAAGTAGAATTTGAGATATATTTAGTTTTTGACAAAAAAAGTAGACGTTACAACACTTTATAGCTTTCCGGTTATTCATTTTCTGGGCGTGGCAGTTGTCCAAATTTGCCCATTTTCCGTAGCATCGATCACTCTACAGTGGATGAAAAGATAGATATGGATTTCTACTCATAATTTAAATATTATAAATTAAATATAATCTCCTCATAATTAAATATACATATATGAACACGCAAAACACGTCTAACTTTTATGCCTCTTACAAACAAAATAAATGTTCTATGTATCTGGAACTGTGAACATATCGCGTATTTACTTAAATAGTGTCACAACTGAACACAAGCTTCAAGTTTATTGAATAATCTAGTAGAATGTAATACAGTGATCCCCGCTTAAGTATAATTTTTTCTGTAAAATTAAGTGTTTCTGGTGTTTTTCGTTAGTGAGTTAATGCACTTTTAGTAGTTTTCAGCATAACCTTTGTTTGGGAGGTGGGTGTGGTTATTATCCGATTTTACATATTTTCATCGTGTATAATGGGGTGCTAAAAGGAAATGTAACTAGTAAGTTTGGTTTATATATTATAGTTTATAATATACAACCAATTTTGTCTTTTTGTCTCGCTTGGTATGCATTGAAATAAAACAAAATATTCAAAATGTAAAACAAACAAACTACCAAAAAAGCATGGCTCCTGCGGAAAGCTTAATTATAACACATGGTTTTAATTGATGTATTTATTTATTTAAATTTATTTAATCTTGGTATCTTATTGCAACAATTTTTTTCGACCCAATATGTGGCGAAAATTTAAAAAATGTGCTTTAAATTAAATAATTTATTTTTCCTTCGTTCGCTAACTAGATTTATCCATGTACTATTGAAACATTTTTATACTCTCGCAACCTGTTGCACAGAGTATTATAGTTTTGTTCACATAACGGTTGTTTGTGTCACCAAGAAATAAAAGAGTTAGATATGGGGTTATATATATATATGATCAGGATGACGAGTGGATTTGAAATCCGGATGTCTGTCCGTCTGTCCGTGCAAGCGATAACTTGAGTAAAAATTAAGATATCTTAATGAAACTTGGAACACACATTCCTTGGCCACCTGAGGAGGTTGGGCAAAAAAAAAATGGGCAAAATCGGTCCATTGTCACGCCCACAAAATGGCGAAAACCGAAAACCTATACAGTGTCTAACTAAGCCATAAATAAAGTTATGAAAATAAAATTTGGAACATAGGATCGCATTAGGGGCAACATTTGGATGTAATTTTTTTTTAAGTGGGCGTGACCCCGCCCCAAATAGGTTTTTTGTATATAACTCGCAAACCAATAAAGCTATATAAACCAAACGATTCTCTTACGTACCCCACCACACCCCATGAAAATAGTTGAAATCGGAAAATAACCACGCCCCCTCCCATACAAAGGTTAGGTTGAAAATTACTTAAAGTGGGTTAACTCACTAACGAAAAACGTCAGAAACACAAAATTTCACATAAAAAATGGCAGATGAAAGCTGCACTCAGATTTTTTTACAAAATGGAAAATGGGCGTGGCATCGCCCACTTATGGGTCAAAAACCATATCTCAGGAACTACTCGACCGATTTCAATGAAACTTGGGTTTGTAGTAGTTTCCTTACATCCCAATGATATGTTGTGAAAATAGGCCAAATCGCTTCACAACCACGCCTACTTCCTATATACCAGAACTTTGAAGACGATCTGAATTGTTTACTTTACAATAAATAAAGTAAGCACTAGTGAAGATATCGGCGCAGAACTTTGCACAAACACTACGTTTATAGTGTGGCAGCCCCATTCTAAAAATCGCCAAAATCGGACCATAGGTTTTCAAGGCCCCATATATCGAACATGAGGATCTCGGTGCTTATAACCTAATATTAGGGTTTCCAACTTTCAATGGACTTTATACAATATATATGACGAATATGTGGGTCAAATTGTGTATTATATAATATTAATTAAGTTAAATAAATAAATTGCGAGAGTATAAAATGTTCGGTTACACCCGAACTAAGCCCTTCCTTACTTGTTAGTTTATTGCTTTTAGATGAACCAATCATGCGTTATGATGTCCACAGCCAGACATTTTGTTGATCACGTAATTAGAAATACGGCTGAATTTTTGAAATTTGTTGATAAAAGTGACACAGAATATTGTTTAAATGTGTTTCTTTGATATGCTGTTCTATGCAGTCCTATTTTCAATAATTGAAATGAACTGAGGATGCATCCGAAAAAATTTCGAAATTTCAAAAGGTCGCATATCTCAACATTCGAATATTTGCTGTCGATAATAAAACATTTAAGAAAGAAAGATTAATTATACATTATGTTTATACAGTAGCGGACAAAAAAAAACGGGACACTTACTTGCAGTGACTTTAAATCGATGTAGTATTAACCAAAATTGAGTGAAAATGATAAAACAGCAATTTTGGCTTTGCGATCTCAGAACTTGAATATGCGCTAAATTTGTGAACAAATAAAGTTTAGTTAGACTACTATCAGTGTTTTCCTTCAAAAATATCCAAAGACTGGGTGTATAAAACGCAAAACTGTCTCCGAACGCCCGAAGAAGGCTACTGTCAAGGATGACCACCATATTACAAATTCAATACCATTGAAGACATTAGAATCGAAGTTCGGACACTGAATGTAACCGAAATCAGAACACGGATAACACGGACTAACTGGCCGTTATGTGTGTCAAATTGTGGGTTATATTAATAAAATTAAATAATTAAATTCCGAGAGTATAAAATGTTCGCTTACACCAGAACTTCCTTACTAGTTGATATACAGTTTTACCAATACCTAACCAATTTCCACTTTTATTTTGCGAACTGAAGTATATATATTTTTGTTATTTTTATATTTTGTTTGTTTTGTTTTATTTACTACTGTTTTATTTACTCCTTTTCGTTTCATTATGCTGCTTTACACAATTAACAGTGCGTACATTATCGACGCATCCGTCGCTGCCAACTTGTCTATAGCTCATTCTCTTGGCATAAGGTAAAATCTAATTAATGCTTCAATACTGCAATTTTATGCTCAGTCAAGATTACGTACGTCTTGTCAGACTAGGTTGGATGCTCAGTAAAGTAATATTATCATCGCGTTAAACGCAGTATCGACCGCATAATCATCATAATTTTCGAGATCCGCCGGCAACGAGAAATTACCAACACGCGATATTTAAACACTTTGGTAGCTATTATGCACATACGAATCTAAATAAATAAACATGCATATGTACATATATATGTATATAAACGTCTGACAACGCATTCATTTATAAGCATATGCTTATTTATTCCCTGTTTTTCTCGCTTTGTTTGTGAGTATACATGTATGTAGATATTCCCATATTTCATGATCTCTGTTGCGTGTTCATATTATTAAATTTCACTTTTTTTTCAGATAATTGTGGTATAGAACATTCTGGTCCTGAATATAAGTGCATTGAAACCCAAATTATATTCATGTTGTACATACATTTATAAAAGTATTTCGAAATCATCAAATGTGTTTAGTAGTTGGTGTAGTTAAAATTTCGAGCATTATCTGAAATTAGAATACATAATACTTGATTTTTTTTATCTCTATGTTTTTCCAAAAAAAACTCCGTATCTGCTTCATGTGATTTATGCCCATTTTTTTATACAAGAGCTTTTCATTTAATCTTAAGGTGTTCGTATATTATTCTCACAGTTGCATAAGAGAGCAATAGTATTTGTCATTTTGTGGGAAAATAAAATCACCAGAAACCATTCGGGAGGAATTTGCTAAAACCCTAGTCTTATTTCATTAACCTCCGGATACTGGCCTGATCTGTCCTCCTGTGGCTATTTCTGTTCTTAGATCTTACGGAAATGATTGAGAGAAAGAAATTTAGCAACATTAAAACTGATATCGCCCCGACTAAAGAATATTTTGAAACAAAAAGACAAATCGTACTACAAAACGTGTAAGCGAACGAAGTTATTTTGGTAAAGAATCTGGGTGTATGACAGATCGTTTTATTATCATTTATAACGAGACCGGAGACTTTAATAAGTTTAAGAGTAGTGCTCCAGAATGGTAGTTCGAAAAAATTGTATAGAGTTTCTTTCGAATGTTCATTTCATTCATTTATGTAAGTTCATTTGACGAAGACGATGAACTGTAAATAATTTTCCAAAAAATAAGGTACTAATCCCTATGTCCTTATGTGAAGGTTAGTCGATTTTGCATATGCTTTTTTGATAGGTGTCGTTTTTTTCTACTCAGGCTTCCAAAATAAATATCGTGTTACATATATAAATATCTTCCTACAGTCTCTAAGAATTGGATAAAAAATCTACAATCTAAAAATGTGCTATTTGGCGATTTCAAAGCTTGGGTAGGTAAATAAAGTATCTTTGGCACCACGATGAAACATCGCCAAATGGGCTGAGGCTGATCGACTTCATCGGGGCTCGAAATATGGTCGTCTGTAGTACTAGTTAGGTTTCCTTAAAGGTACATGAACACTGCTATTTTCACTAGCCGACGTTCGTTCTCAGACTATATATTTATACTCTCGCAACAAAAGTTGCTAAAGAGAGTATAATAGTTTTGTTCACATAACGGTTGTTTGTAAGTCCTGAAACTAAACGAGTTAGATATAAGGTTATATATACCAAAGTGATCAGGGTGACCAGTAAAGTTCAAATCCGGATGTCTGTCTGTCCGTCCGTGCAAGCTGTAACTTGAGTAAAAATTGAGATATCTTAATGAAACTTGGAACACGTATTCCTTGGCACCATAAGAAGGCTAAGTTCGAAAACGGCGGAATCGGACCACTGCCACGCCCACAAAATGGCGAAAACCGAAAACACATAAAGTGCCATAACTAAGCCATAAATAAAGCTATGGAAATAAAATTTGGTATGAAGGATCACAATATGAAGGGGCATATTTGGATGTAATTTTTTTGGAAAAGTGGGCGTGACCATGCCCCCAAATTGGTTTTTTGTATATATCTTGCAAACAAAGAAAGCTATATAAACCAAAGTTTCTGCAGTCGTTTCTTTTAGCCGTTTCCTTTTACAGTCCAAAAATGAAAGAAATCGGATAATAACCACGCCCACCTCCCATAAAAAGGTTATGTTGAAAACTACTAACAATGCTTTAATTCAGTAATGAAAACCACTAGAAACCTTAAATTTCATTATAAATATCGTACAGAAGTGCTGCACTCAAAATTGTATACAAAATTTTAAATGGGCGTGGTTCCGCCCACTTATGGGTCAAAAACCATATCTCCGAAATTACTCGACCAATTTCAATGAAATTTGGTGCATAATATCTTCTTGGCTTCCCAATAATATGTTATGAAAATAGTCCAAATCGGTTCACAATGACGCCTACAATAAACTTTATACCTCTGTACCAAAAATGATTAAAATTGAGCCAATACTTCCTCTAGCCCCTACATACATACCCCATATATGGCTTTTCAAACCGTACGCCGTTTTGTTTATGAGATATCATAGAAAAATTAAGTGAAAGTATAATCATGAATATTATGTAACTTGATGGCGGCGAAAATGGCTGAAAACGGTCCAGGATTTACTCCAGCCGTCAAATATTATATAGTATATAATGATTTTCACTATCCTGGTTAATTTTATGCTGAATATATATAATCATGAATATTATGTAACTTGAAGGCGAAAATGGCAAATTCATCAAATTTTATATTTAATGATTTTCACTATCCTAGTGGATTTTATGCCAAATATATTGATAAAATTTTGAGTTACATTATTTAATTTGCGTTGAAATATGTTCTAAAACATACTATAGTCAACATTTTGATCCCATATAAGGGGCATTCTCTGGAAAAAAAGCCACTTGAAAATAAAAGTTCTTTATTTTCTTTGGCAATTATATATCTTATAGTACATGTAAAACCTAAAATAAAGCATATGGTTTTAGGTCTGTGTAACGCGGGGTTGCCATATTATAAGGGGCCAAAGTTTTTTGTAAAAAAATGTTCGAACCGCCATAACTTTAAAACTAATGAACAGATTTTAAAACACCATGTGACTTTTTTGTACAGAATTTCTCAAACTTTGAAACTGTATATCGTAAAAATTTTTAAAATTAATATTTCACAGCAAAAAATTAAAAAATTTTTTTTTTTTGGAATTTTTAACAACTTATGCTCGATTTTTTTCGAAAATATCTTAAAATGTTCCTTATTTCATCGCCTTTTTACCCCCCAAAGGGAATTTTGGGACAGCAATATTTGTATGAGCTACAAATAAAAAACCAACTCAGAACGTGATGAAAAATCATTGATTTATGCACTATTATTATCTGCAATTAGCGTAACCCAGGATTAACGACGTGGACGTAGCAGACATTTAATCCCTTTTTGTTTTTTTTTATTTTTTAATATTTTTTTTATTTTTTTTGTATTTTTCAAATTTTAAATTTTTATACTCTCGCAACCTGTTGCACAGAGTATCATAGTTTTGTTCACATAACGGTTGTTTGTGTCACCAAGAAATAAAAGAGTTAGATATGGGGTTATATATATATAAATGATCAGGATGACGAGTGGAGTTGAAATCCGGATGTCTGTCCGTCCGTCTGTCCGTCTGTCCGTCTGTCCGTCCGTGCAAGCTGTAACTTGAGTAAAAATTGAGATATCTTAATGAAACTTGGAACACATGTTCCTTGGGACCGTGAGAGGGTTGCTTTCGAAAATGGGCATAATCGGTCCACTGCCACGCCCACAAAATGGCGAAAACCAAAAACACATAAAGTGTCACAACTAAGCCATAAATAAAGTTATAATAGTAAAATTTGGAATAAGGGATCGCACCAGGAAGGGGCATATTTGGATGTAATTTTTTTGGGGAAGTGGGCGTGGTCCCGCCCCCAAATCGGTTATTTATATATATCTCGCATACCAATAAAGCTATATAAACCAAACTTTATGCAGTCCACTTCTTAATACAATCCAAAAATGAAAGAAATCGGATAATAACCACGCCCACCACCCACACAAAGGTTAGGTTGAAAATTACTAAAAGTGCGTTAACTCACTAACGAAAAACGCCAGAAACACTAAATTTCACATAAGAAATGGCAGATGGAAGCTGCACTCAGATTTTTTTACAAAATGGAAAATGGGCGTGGCGTCGCCCACTTATGAGTCAAAAACCATATCTCAGGAACTACTCGACCGATTTCAATGAAACTTGGTTTGTAATAGTTTCCTTACCTCCCAATAATATGTTGTGAAAATTGGCCAAATCGCTTCACAACCACGCCTACTTCCAATATACCAGAACTTAGAAGATGATCTGAATCGTTTACTTTACAATATATAAAGTAAGTACTAGTGAAGATATCGGTGCAAAACTTTGCACAAATACTGTATTTATAGTGTGGCAGCCAATTTCTAAAAATTGCCGTAATCGGACCACCGGTTTTCAAGGCCCCATATATCGAACATGAGGACCTCGGTGCTTCTAACCTAATATTATGGTTTCCAACTTTCAATGGACTTTATACAATATATATGACGAATATGTAGGTCAAATTGTGTATTATATAATATTAATTAAGTTAAATAAATAAATTGCGAGAGTATAAAATGTTCGGTTACACCCGAACTTAGCCCTTCCTTACTTGTTTTATTTGTTTTTGTTTTTTATTTCAAATTATCACGTACTTGAATCTAATCTACGTAATAATTAAAAAAAAGCAAAAACCAAAAAAACAAAAAAAAAAAATTAAAAATTTGAAAAATACAAAAAAATTAAAAAAAATATTAAAAAATAAAAAAAAAACAAAAAGGGATTAAATGTCTGCTACGTCCACGTCGTTAATCCTGGGGTACGCTAATTGCAGATAATAATAGTGCATAAATCAATGATTTTTCATCACGTTCTGAATTGGTTTTTTATTTGTAGCTCATACAAATATTGCTGTCCCAAAATTCCCTTTGGGGGGTAAAAAGGTGATGAAATAAGGAACATTTTAAGATATTTTCGAAAAAAATCGAAGGGGGCATAAGTTGTTAAAAATTCCAAAAATTTTTTTTTTTTCATTTTTTGCTATGAAATATTTATTTTAAAAATTTTTACGATATACAGTTTCAAAGTTTGAGAAATTCTGTACAAAAAAGTCACATGGTGTTTTAAAATCTGTTCATTAGTTTTAAAGTTATGGCGGTTCGAACATTTTTTTACAAAAAACTTTGGCCCCTTATAATATGGCAACCCCGCGTTACACAGACCTAAAACCATATGTTTTATTTTAGGTTTTACATGTATTAAAATAAAGAACTTTTTTTTCAAGTGGCTTTTTTTCCAGAGAATGCCCCATAAGTAAAAATTTTGTCCTTTACTTTGTACTTTACGCTGAATATATATCTACCTAAGAATCTTAAGAAAATTATAAGAAAGATTCAAGATAACAGATTAAGATGGACAAAATAAGGCGCTCAATTGCTAATTTAAAATATTTCTGTTTAGCGACACGCTTTAATTTGAAGGTCATGACTATTATTGTATTTATACAATTGTACCTAGTATACAAATATTAAATACTAACAACAATTCAATTCTAATAAGTTAAAACAATAATTAATAGCTAAATGTTAGACAAATTCTTTTGCTGCTACATTTGCCCTGCTATGTCTGAAGACCTCTTACGTTTCAGTCGGTTTTTTCGTTCAGCAGTTTCGATGAGTCTGGATGCCTCTTCATTTACATGTTTGTCTAAGCCTCATTTCGTGAGACTTTGCAAGTTTGGTTATTTCGTTTACTTCCGAATCCACACCAAGATCACGGTAGAGGTCAGCAGGTCTAACGTACCAAGGAGCATTAACTATACCTCTAAGTGCGTTATTTTGGAAGCGCTGAAAGCAGGCAATACAGCTCAGACTTGAGCAACCCCATAGTTGAGCTCCATAGGCCCAAATTGGCTTTAGTACTTGATTATATATAAACAGTTTGTTTTCGATTGAAAGCGTGGATCTGCTACCGACCAAATGGTAAAACTTAGCAATTTTTAAATCAAATTCACTCCTTTTTATACTCTCGCAACCTGTTGCACAGAGTATAATAGTTTTGTTCACATAACGGTTGTTTGTGTCACCAAGAAATATAAGAGTTAGATATGGGGTTATATATACATAAATGATCAGGATGACGAGTGGATTTGAAATCCGGATGTCTGTCCGTCCGTCTGTCCGTGCAAGCGATAACTTGAGTAAAAACTAAGCTATCTTAATGAAACTTGGAACACATGTTCCTTGGCACCCTGAGGAGGTTGCTTTCGAAAATGGGCAAAATCGGTCCACTGCCACGCCCACAAAATGGCGGAAACCGAAAACTTATACAGTGTCATAACTAAGCCATAAATAAAGTTATGAAAATGAAATTTGGAACATAGAATCCCATTAGGGAGGGGCACATTTGGATGTAATTTTTTTCGGGAGGTGGGCGTGGTCCCGCCCTCAAATTCGTTTTTTCTACATATCTCGGAAACCAATAGACCTATATAAAAATTTTAAAAATTAAAAAAAAATTTCATTTATTTGCATTTAGGTATAGAATTTTGTATTGCTAATGCCCGGTTTCACAGTCCATACTTAAGTTGTGCCT
Source organism: Zeugodacus tau (assembly GCA_031772095.1). Taxonomy (NCBI): domain Eukaryota; kingdom Metazoa; phylum Arthropoda; class Insecta; order Diptera; family Tephritidae; genus Zeugodacus; species Zeugodacus tau. Next base: position 43,875,671 of record CM062649.1, on the reverse strand, counting down.
AAATAAAATCTTAGCTAAGTATTGTTGCAAACTGAGTAGTCGTTTGCGTTTCACAGTCAATGCTTAATTTCTATAAAATTTTATTATGATATATGGCAACGTTATGGGCAACATATGTTTTACAAATGTCATTCATAAAAATATGTTTGAAATATTTAAATTATAACAGACAATACATAAATTTGCGAGGAAAATTATATCAAAAATTGATGAACACAACAAAAGAACCCCAAATTTCATCACTAGCGAGTCGGAGCACCTATGGGAACTGAAGGAAAAGTATAAGCTGTTATTGAGTGCAAACGAACGGACACTTGCCCTACGCTACGAAAGATGTTGCTGAAAATTCAAAACAAAAATCAGCTGTTATTTCAGCATTGCTTAACTCCACCAAAATTTTTATCAATAATTTTAAAAATTTTGACATCAAGTTCAAATCTCAATCCCGTGGATTTTTATACCAGATATATACTAAGGTTTCCGTCTTTATTCATAAATAATAATTTCACTGTAGTGAATAGTTTACTACAACACAGCAAATCTAAAAGTGAGGAAATGTTCATTCTGAGAATTCGAATGATTCAAACCGATTTATCGTTTAAGTTCAAAATTTTACAGTTTCATATGTACATTAGACTGGTCTTTTTTTGTATGGGAAATTTTTTGCAAAAAGAGTGTACCGCCCCCGCAAATTTTTCCTTTTTATGCCAATAACGAAATTCCAAAATCTTAAACTGATTACCCTAGGTTAAGGCGTGGCACATGCCCACTAAAGTGGCTAAAACCGGTTTATATGGACTTTTCAAGAGACAAGGCACGAAAATATAAGTAAAATGTTTCATATATGTCTTTAGTATATTATTATATTGAAATTAACTTACATTTAATAATTAATATTCTTTATAATCATTTAAACTTAAGCGCAAATGTCTGATTTATTAATCTGCGGTATCATTAACAATATGTAAGTTTTTTACAATATTCATTCCTTTTTGAAATTCGGATTCATTGTCCCACTTGGATGGGTCAAGTTTTAGAAAGTTGGTTTGAATATTAAATCTTTCGAAAAAGCTCACTGTTTTTTTTGTTAACAACTCTGAAATATTGTTTTGGTTTAATTCATTCATGTTTGTTACTATTCTTTTATTCTCATTATTTTGTTCTTTTTTGAGATTTTCAACAATTTTTCTCTTTTCTCCAAGGTCTACAGCATTATACCTTTTCTGTTAGATTCCATTCCTTTAATAGTTCGAGTATGGCGTCTGTCTGTTCTTTGCCAGTACCAGCTGACAGGGCAGGTACTCCAAGTAGATGTTCAATGCCATCTATCTGGTAATCTGGTAATCTGTCCACTTTTGCGTTTCCTGTGATTGACGGTAAAATTTTTCCATCCCAATGTACCGTAATTTCATTTATATTGCTGTTTTTAAAATCCGTCATCAGTTTTGCAGCAGTTTCCGAACCAATTTGTTTACGGCAAAGCCGAATCGATGCCTTGCTGATTACCAATGTACTGATATCATGTTCCAATGCTTCAGCCGCAGCTATCAGAATACGTACTGCGTCCCTATCGCTGACTTTGCACTTGTCTAAGGTCGCAACAAGCTTTGAAGTGATAAAATGTTTCATTCCTCATTTTCTGTTTTTTTGTTGAAAGCTACAGTTAGCAGTTTGATCAGTATTATCATCACTGTCGTATACATCAATTAGTTCTTCAGTATTGTCACTCAAATCATTCGCTGTTAGGAATACTTGGAATTGTTCTTCACCCTGCTTTCCTTTTCGGATTACCTCTTTCTCAATACGAGTATTTCTTCGCTTTTCTTTTTCAAATATTAAACGATCGCATCCCAGGTCTACCTTCTTTACGTTGATTCTTCAAAAACTCTTTATGTTCTTCTATTTTAATTAAATCTAACGCATTTCCGTGCGCAATGTCAAATAAGTTATTCATATTTTTAATAAACTGATCTTCTCGCATTTTTTGAAGTGGTGTGCTGCGTTTGCAAGTTTTTTGCAGATTTTTCCATTCTTTAAATAAGGCTTCAACTTTTTGAACACTTCTATCAATTTGGCGCACTGGAATACGGGCTTTATTCCAAAGAATTTCGGCCTCTTTGATAACCAGATACGCACTTGTTCACTTTACGCATGTTATAAAACAACACTGCCTTCCAATGGGCTCAAAACTTGCCCATTGGAAGGCAGCTTAGATCCAACAATTTGGCTTTCGTCATATTCTAATAAATGCATTTTTTCACTAGCTCTTGTGTCCATTTTGCAAATACAATCAATATCAATTCTCTTCAAAGCAATAATGCTGCTATGATTCAAAGCTCAAAATAAATACACTTCACTTTTTACACACTTTTAATTGCCACGTGGCTCAAAACTAACGGTATTGACCAGATGTTAACTTTTATTTTACGATTTAAATATATATTTATGCAAATAGTAACTGAGTATAGGAAAAAATACGGTAGCATTAATAAATCAGACCTTTGCGCTTAAGTTTAAATGATTATAAAGAATATTAATTATTAAATGTAAGTTAATTTCAATATAATAATATACTAAAGACATATATGAAACATTTTACTTATATTTTCGTGCCTTGTCTCTTGAAAAGTCCATATAAACCGGTTTTAGCCACTTTAGTGGGCATGTGCCACGCCTTAACCTAGGGCAATCAGTTTAAGATTTTGGAATTTCGTTATTGGCATAAAAAGGAAACATTTGCGGGGGCGGTACACTCTTTTTGCAAAAAAAAAAAAATTAAGTCCGGTCTAATGTACATACATAGGTATGTATGTGTCATGTTAGCGTGTTGGAGAGCCATCTTCTTTATTTGTTTACACGCTACACAACAAAACAAAGAACGAACTTCGCCAAAAATATTTAAATTGATCAGAGACGTTATTCCCTGAATATATTAACATTCCATACAAATAAATGGCCTTGAACAGAGTTCAAAAAGCGTTTTAACTATTTCAAATAAAAATTGGGCGGGGCGAAGTTCGCCGGGTCAGCTAGTACAATATATATGACGAATATGTGGGTCAAATTGTGTATTACATAATATAATTAAAGTCAAATAAATAAATTGCGAGAGTATAAAATGTTCGGTTACACCCGAACTTAGCCCTTCCTTACTTGTTTCTCTTGACATGCTCCACAATATTCTACAAGAATATACAGCTCCTGGCGTACGCCGATGATATTGATATCATCGGAAGCAACAACCGCGCCGTTAGTTCTGCTTTTCCCGCCTGAATAAGGAAGCGAAACGAATGGGTCTGGAGGTGAATGAGGACAAGACGAAATATCTCCTGTCATCAAACAAACAGTCAGCGTACTCGCGTCTTGGCTCCCACGTCACTGTTGACAGCCATAACTTTGAAGTAGTAGATAGTTTCGTATATCTGGGAACCAGCATCAACAACACGAACAATGTCAGCCTCGAAATCCAGTGCAGAATCACTCTTGCCAATAGGTGCTACTTTGTACTGAGTAGGAAATTGAACAGTAAAGTCCTCTCTCGACGAACCAAAATCAAACTCTACAAGTCGCTTATCATTCCCGTCCTGATTTATGGTGCAGAAGCTTGGACGATGTCAACATGGGATGAGACGACACTGGGAGTTTTCGAGAGGAAGATTTTGCACAAGATTTATGGTCCTCAGAACATTGGCAACGGGTCATGTTGTCCGAATGGACGAAAACACTCCAGCCCTGAAAGTGTTCGATGCAGTACCCGCCGGAGGAAGCCGAGGAAGGGGAAGGCCTCCACTCCGTTGGAGGGATCTCCAACTGGCGCCGAACTGCGAAGGAGAGAGAGAAGTGGCGCACTTTCATCGATTCGGCTATAACCGGCTAAACGGTTGCAACGCCAATCACATGCAGACATGCTCTTTCTAGCGAAGCTTAGCATCTTGTGTGATTCCTAGGTTACCATTACTGTGATGTGGTATAGCAGTACCATTTATATAAATGGGATGATATGATGTTTTTTCTAAGTAAAGTCTACGTGCATTGATTTGTGTTGCTGACAAATATAGTACTTAGCCTTAAACGATGTTATTAAATGTATTTAGCATTATGATGTAAAAAAATAATTATATTGGTGATGCAACTCTGTAATGGCTTCTTCCGGCTTCACTTTCTTAAAGGCTGCAGAGGAGAAACCACGAATAAGTATATTTTTTAAGTATATCGGTATTGTAAATTTATATATTGATTTTATTTTTTACAACGCATCGCATCGTATCTTATTGCCTAACTTTACTGGTTTTAATATATTCGTGATTTGCCGCCGCAACATTATTTTAATATTTATTCTTCGTGAGTAACGCCATTTTGAATTATCGCATGCCACGCTACAATTTAAGAAGTCAAAAAACACACGAATCCATCGAAAATGCCGATTTCAAATGAAGATTATTCTAGCGACAACGATGGGGATAGCGCATTGGTCATGCCAGACAACGCAGTTGCAGATTTACAAAAGCAAATTCGTCAGTTACAACTATCTTTGGAAGCCTCCGAAAAGGAGAGGTCATCTCTGAAACAGACACTCGCATCGGCAACTGCCGCCGTCGATACCAAGATTGCTGAGTCACTTGCCGACTCTTTTCAAGTCAGTTCTGCCGCACCTGTTAAGCCACTGTATGCCTATACAAATACGGCCGATACTTCTGCCTACTCATTGTCACACATGAGCTTTGCAAACGCCGCCGTTCTTGTAATCATTTACGCCTTATTTCAATGTCACCGCAGGTAACTTTACGCCGAATGTAAATTTTGCCGATATTAAATCTACCGCCGCCACATCTTTAAACAACACGCATACGCCACCTTCGCAGAATAATAATACACACACAACATGTATGCCACCAAGTAACCAACATTTTATTCTCAAATTTTGCCACAGTTTTCTGGCTCACCCGAAGAGTGGCCAATGTTTATCGTCGCCTTTAAAGAAAAACCGAATATGTTTGCATACACTAATGTAGAGAATTTACTTCGCTTACAGAAAGCTCGTTCTTAAGTTGAATCGCTATTAATTCACCCTTCAAGCGTGAATACAGTAATATCTTCGTTGCAGTGTCATTATGGACAACCTGAACTACTGATACGCAGCCAACTCACTAAAGTCAGGACGTTTCCATCAAACACAAGTGGGAAAATTCATAAATTCGCCAATTTTAGTTAATGGTAACAAATTTAGTCGCATTTTTGGAGAACGCCAGTGCTGCACCTCATCATTCAAACCCAACACTGCTGGATGAATTGGTAAGTAAACTACCACTTTATAAACGGAAAGAATGGGCACGTTTACATTTGCTATAAATAAACCATACCCAACAATAGTTCGTGGTTACCACAAATTTCAACATACGTTGTAATGGCAACAGAACTGAACCACCACACGTAAGTTCCGAACAAGTATCGCGAAAATGTAATCGATCACCGAAAACAGTGCTATCCATATCTGAAGAAAAATTGAAATGTATATTTTGTAAAGATACCCTACAAGACGGCGTTAACTCATAGGCGCCTGCTACACGTTCAGTATTTATCGTGATATTTCCTGTATCGCGATATTTATTGAACGTTTAGCATGCAATATTGATGGATCACGATCCATATCACAAAATATTTAAATATTTTGAAATCGCGAGAAAAATTTGAATGTGTAGCATTTTTGTGATTTACAAGTCCGAATTGGTGAAATACAACAGTGCCAAAATTTTAATATTAACTTTATTCTAATAAATGAACATGAATTATACTGTTTACAATAGAATCTTTGCCAGAGCTATGTAACTCATCTGCCAAAGGTTTTTTGATAACGTCCAAATATTGGTTACATATAATGAATTGCTGTGGGAGCAAAAACAATAGCCAAACATGATTTTCTTAGGTTTTCTTCCGAAATTTTATCAATATTCCATTCATATTTCAATATAGATCGCAATCCAAATATCACGATACATATTGAAGGTGTAGCAGGCCCCATACACCTGTACACATGCAAAGTTTTTCAGCTTTTACCAACACATACGCAATAGCAACTTTTTGTAGTTAAATGGCAATCTCGGTAGTTAGAGTGGTAGTTCATTAACCCTGATTTTTTTATGTATAAGAGAGGGATGCACGTACTACAATGAACCGTTCAAAATCTCCGACATGGCCGCCATTCATATGAAAAGAAAACTTTTGGAGTAGCACTTTTAACACTTATTTTTGACGTGCTAAACACAGTGTCTCCTATGATCCCTTGGATCTACACAATGGATGAATGTGATTGGCGTTGAACCGTTTAGCCGGTTATAGCCGAATCGATTAGAGCGCGCCACTCTTCTCTTTCCCTCGCAGTTCGGCGCCAGTTGGAGATTCCAAGTGTAACCAGGTCGCTCTCCACTTTGTCCCTCCAACGGAGTGGAGGCCTTCCCCTTCGTCGTGTAGCTCGTACAGCTCATCGTTCCATCGTCTGCGGTATTCGCCGTTGCCACTGTTCTGAAGACCATAAATCTTGCGCAAAATTTTCCTCTCGAAAACTCATCTGATGTATCTAACGGCTCGTAGAGGTCCTTCCCAATCATGACGGAGCTTTTGGTGTTGTTCAGCGTCAACTTGCACAGCCGTATTAGTTTTGCGGGGATACCAAATTCAGACATCGCGACGTAAGGCAGCTCCTTTTCGTGCTGTCGAAAGCAGCTTTAAAATCGACAAAAAGGTGGTGTGTGTCGATCCTCTTTTCACGGGTCTTCTTCAAGATTTGGCGCATGGTGAATATCTGGTCAGTTCTCGAATTTCGAGGTCTAAAGCCACACTGATAAGGTCCAATCAGTTTGTTTGATGGTGGGCTTTAGTCTTTCACACAGTACGCTCGATTGAACCTTGTATGCGATATTTAGGAGGCTTATCCCACGGTAATTGGCACTTGAACAGCTCGGCCGGTAATCTATCGGCCCCAGTCGCGTTGTTGTTCTTTAGGCGGGTAATTGCTATTCGAATTTCTTCATGGTCGGGTAATGGAACAACTGTTCCATCGTAATCGATTGGGAGTCGGGTTCACCATATCCTGGTGTTGTACTTTCACTGCCATTCAGCAGGTCAGAGAAGTGTTCCCAACATCGGTTACCAGATTACCACCTTGGTCCCTACATGAGGATGCTCCGGTCTTGAAACCTTCATTAAGTCGCTTCATTTTTTCGTAAAATTTTCGAGCATTTCCTCTGTCTGCCAGCTTCACAAGCTCTTCGTACTCACGCATTTCGGCCTCTTTCTTTTTTGTCTGCAGATGCGTCTCGTTTCCCTCTTCTGCTTACGGTATCTATCCCATCCCGCACGTGTTGTGGTCGTTTGCAACGTTGCGAGGTACGCAGTCTGTTTTCTCTCCGCTGCGAGACGGCATTCCTCATGGTACCAGCTTGTTTTTTGTCGTTGCCGAAATCCAATTGCTTCGTTCCTTGTGTTTGTTGAGGGGCGTTCTTTGCGGCACAGAGGCGGGTGCGTATCTTCGCTGCAACCAGATAATGCTCCGAGTCTATATATGGTCCTCGGAGCGTACGCGTACGCATTTATAATTTCGATAAATATCCAAAAACACTTAACAAAATAAAAGAAATGTTTAAAACGCACTTAAATCCATTCACTTAAAATTTTATTTTCAAATGAACAGCGGCGATTTTTGAACGGTTCATTGCATCTCTCTCTTATACATACAAAAATTAGGGTTAATGAATTTTACTACTCTAACTACCGAGATTGCCACTTAGCTACAAAATGTTAGAAATGTATATGTATTGGTAAAAGCTGAAAAAATTGCATGTTTAGTGGTGTATGAGTTAGCTCCGTCTTGTAGGGACTGATAGATGGCTGATTAAATCAAAAACTACTACAGGGGCTCTGCTAACAACAGAGTGACATATGCCTTTCCAAAATAATAGAATAATTAGAGCATAAAGACATATGCAGGATTTGCACCAAAATCAATGACATGCCGTAAAAGAGGAGAAATGGTAACTTTTTTCCTGCTGCTAGAACAAGAGAGACCAAAAAAATAATACAAGCTTTCTTTACTGTAACCAATATTCCATAAGATAAGTAACTCTACTCGTCTTGCAGGGTAATCATCGATTGTACCAATGCATGAAATTTAAAGAAGTTAATAATGACAAACGATGGGACATTGTAAAAACAAATCGTTTGTGTTTTAGTTGTCTTTCTCCAGGTCACAATGTTTATAATTGTACACGACGTCGTACATGCGGTATAGCATCATGCCAGAAATATCATAATAAATTACTCCATAATCAAGTCGTTCAAGATGCCAACATTGGCAACTCCGTTTCTGCTGAACCTGCTGTTGCTACTGTCAGCACTTTTCAACCATTCGAAAATGAAGAGTTACCATTGAAAAAAATAGGTGTAGAAAAGACAAATAAAAACAAGTAAGGAAGGGCTAAGTTCGGGTGTAACCGAACATTTTATACTCTCGCAATTTATTTATTTAACTTAATTAATATTATATAATACACAATTTGACCCACATATTTGTCATATATATTGTATAAAGTCCATTGAAAGTTGGAAACTCTAATATTAGGTTAGAAGCACCGAGGTGCTCGTGTTCGATATATGGGGCCTTAAAAACCTATGGTCCGATTTCGGCGATTTTTAGAATGGGGCTGCCACACTATTAACATAGTATTTGTGCAAAGTTCTGAACCGATATCTTCACTAGTACTTACTTTATATATTGTAAAGTTAACGATTCAGATTGTCTTCAAAGTTCTGGTATATAGGAAGTAGGCGTGGTTGTGAAGCGATTTGGCCAATTTTCACAACATGTTATTGGGAGGTAAGGAAACTCTTACAAACCAAGTTTCATTGAAATCGGTCGAGTAGTTCCTGAGATATGGTTTTTGACCCATAAGTGGGCGATGCCACGCCCATTTTCCATTTTGTAAAAAAATCTGAGTGCAGCTTCCATCTGCCATTTCTTATGTGAAATTTAGTGTTTCTGACGTTTTTAGTTAGTTAGTTAACCCAATTTTAGTAATTTTCAACCTAACTTTTGTATGGGAGGTGGGCGTGGTTATGATCCGATTTCTTTCATTTTTGGACTGTATTAGGAAGTGGCTAAAAAAAACGACTGCAGAAAATTTGGTTTATATAGCTCTATTGGTTTGCGAGATATATATAAAAAACTTAGTAGGGGGCGGGGCCACGCCCACTTCCCCAAAAAAATTACATCCAAATATGCCCCTTCATAGTACGATCCTTCGTACCAAATTTCATTTCCATAGCTTTATTGGTGGCTTAGTTATGGTACTTTATGTGTTTTCGGTTTTCGCCATTTTGTGGGCGTAGCAGTGGTCCGATTTTGCTCATTTTCGAAAGCAACCTTCCTATGGTGCCAAGAAATAAGTGTGCCAAGTTTCATCAAGATATCTTAATTTTTACTCAAGTTACAGCTTGCACAGACGGACGGACGGACGGACGGACGGACGGACAGACAGACATTCGGATTTGAACTCCACTCTTCACCCTGATCACTTTGGTATATATAACCCTATATCTAACTCGTTTAGTTTTGGGTGTTACAAACAACCGTTATGTGAACAAAACTATAATACTCTCTTTAGCAACATTTGTTGCGAGAGTATAATAAAACTTTATTAAAATTTTTACCAATTAATTTACATGGCCCAAAGGGTAGCATTAACGTAATAGCCTTCATAGACGACGGAGCTAGAGTTACATTAATAGAAGAAGAAGCTGCAAATAAAATTGGCTTTAAGGGCAGAAAGGAATTGCTTCGACTCAAGTGGTTTGATGACCAAACTACCAGTGGAGTCTCAAAACTTGTGAACTTAGAAATATCAGATTCACTTAATAAAAATAAAAGATTTTACATCAATGGCGTCCGAACAACAAAAAAGTTAATTTTACCCTCTCAAACATTAAGTGCGGAAACAATTAAAAAACAAAATAAGGATTTACGGAATATACCAATCGAAAGTTACTTTGATGCAATGACAAAAATTTTAATTGGAATGCCCCATATAAACTTAGTTCGACCATTGAAAATAGTTAACTTTAGCGAAGGTTTTACTATTCATGAGACTAAGCTAGGCTGGATTTTGTGTGGTTCGAATAATTCCGATCCGGCAGCATGTTTTCATGTACATATTGACAATGGTTACAACAAGTTACAAAAACAAATCAAAGATTATTTCGAATTTGAAAGCTTTGGTATTAAATTGCCTTCTATAAAATCTACTGTAGACATTCGAGCCGAAAAGATCTTGTACAGTACAACGAAGTTTGTGGGAGATAGATACGAGACAGGTCTTTTATGGAAAAACGATATCATATATATCTCTTCCAGTGGGTTATGACGCAGCGTTAAAACGACTTCAAATTGTAAAACGCAAAATGATAAGTGATATTAATTACAAAAATTGGTATATTGAAAGGATAAATGACTACGTAGAAAAGGGTTATGCCAAAAAACTTACTTCGGAAGAAGCTGATATATCGAGCGAGCGAATATGGTATTTACCCGATTTTGCGGTTCACAATGTAAACAAAGGCAATAAACCAAGATTGGTGTTTGATGCACCAGCGACAGTAAAAAATATTTCTTTGAATTCCATGCTAATGAAAGGTCCTAATAGTTATCAACCGAAACCATTGCAGTCGATTTTATACAAATTTCGCGAAGGGAATATTGCTATTTGTGGTGATATAAAAGTGATGTTTCATTGCATAAACATACGCGAAGAAGATGTAAATGTAAAAACGTTTTTTATGGCGTGAGGGGATACCATGAGACAGCCCGATAAGTATGTTATGAAGGCAATGATTTTGTGAAGAATTTAAATGCATCAAATATTTTAGATGACTACCCGAGGGCAGTCGATGCAATCATCAATCGCCACTATGTTGACGATTATGTGGATAGTTTTACTACTGTTGAGGAAGCTATATGTGTTTCGGAAATGATGACAGAAATTCACAGTAAAGCAGGATTCGTTCTCAGAGGTTTCGTTTCGAACTCCACAAAATTATTGCAAACCATTAACAGAAACTCCGAGCCTGAGTGTATTTCAAAGAATATGTGTGGATCAAAATCAACAAATGTTAAGGTATTAGGGATGCATTGGGATGCTAAGCGAGATGTTTTCTTCTTCAATTAAATATTCGCTAGAATACCGACATCAGTTTTAAATGGCAATCGACGACCAAAAAAAGCAGAATTATTGGGTTTAACGATGTCGATATTTAATCCATTTGGGTTCCTCGCAAATGTTATTTTGGTTCCCAAAATTTTGTTGCAAAGATTATGGCAGTTTAATCTGGGTTGGAATGATACAATACCCAATATACGAAAAATGGTACGAGTGGTACAAATCACTTGAAAATATAAGAGATTTCAGAATACCTAGATGTTACAGCCCATTTTTTTTATCCATCCATTTTTTAAAGATCCATCTTCCTAAATTCAGTTGCACATATTCGTAGATGCTAGTGAATTAGCGTATTCTGCCGTCGCATACTAACAGTGGCTTTTGTAGCGGCCAAATCTCGTTGCAGTCCTGTGAAACCAATGTCAATTCCTAGATTGAAACTACAGGCTGCAGTACTCGGAACATGTCTACATAAAACAATTATTGAAAGTCACACTATAAACATTGCGTCAATAAATTACTGATCGGATTCTAAGACTGGTATTCAGTGGATTCATTCCGAAGCCGGTCAATATAAACAATTCGTAAGCAATCGGATTTCTGAGATTCTACCTGAATCTGAAGTATGGCAATGGAGATGGGTACCTGGTTCGCTAAATTCAGCTGACAATGCAACACGACCTCAGTTATACGCGGGACTTTTTGGAGATTCGAAGTGGATTAATGGACCACAGTTATTAAAGCAGAGTGAAGAAAATTGGCTGGTACTCCCAGATCTTTCTACAAATGAAAATGACATCGAGAAGAGAGCGAAACAACTCTACACTATAGCACTCCTGAAAATGTTATACCGTTCACCAAATATTCTAATTTTTACAAATTTCTTAAAATTATGAGTTGGGTTCGATTTGCGGTTTTAAGATTTCATGATTCGTTAAAAATAAATACTGAAATTCAGCGACCACCGTTAAATGTAACAACTAAGTCCATCAAAATAGCAGAGAAGCTCTTAATTCGACTAGTTCAAGAAGCCGTTTTCGCGGATGATTTTTTGTTATGAAGGAATTGTAAGCAGCTTCCAAAACAGCGTTCATTATTTGTACTAACACCCATCATTGACGATATGGGACTACTATGTATTGGAGGTCGAATTGATAACGCCCTATATCTACCCGTTTCCATGAGAAGTCCAGTAATTTTACCAAAGAATCATCCACTGTACCGGCTGATAGTTCGTCATTTTCATGAAACATTTTATCATCAAAACCAGGATGCTATTATCTGTACAATCCGAGCTAAATATTGGATCCCAAACGTTCGGAACCTTCTTAAATCTGTGAAAAGTGAATGTCAATTCCGCAAAAATTCAGCAGTTACGCCAAGGCCTCCTCTCAATTGCCAATTACCAGTTGATCGTCTATCACCATACGTTAGAGCTTTCTCGTATACCGGTCTGGACTATTTTGGGGCAGTAATAGTGTCCATTGGACTAAGTCGAGAAAAGAGGTGGGTAGCCTTATTCACCTGTTTGACGATTCGAGCGATACATTTAGAGGTGGCTAGAGATTTGTCAACTGATTCTGTAATTTTATGTCTGCGCAATTTTGTCAACCGCTGAGGTATAAGAAGCGACAAAGGGACAAATTTCATCAGAGTAAGCAAGGGCGAATGGTTGCAAGTTTCTAATGATGTAGAACGTGAATGTACTCGACGTGGTATTGAGAGGGTTTTTAATCAACCCGCGGATCCATCAGCAGGTGGGGCATGGGAGCGCATGGTTCAAAGCGTTAAACGTGTGTTGGCATTTAGTACATTGAAGGAAAAAGCTCCTCAAATTGAGACTTTGAAAAGCTTACTTATCGAAGCTGAAAATTTAATAAATTCTCGTCCACTTACACATTTATCAATTGAAAGTTGTGATGATGACCCGTTAACTCCTAATCATTTTCTGTTGGGATGCCCAAACTACATACAAACTCCTACTGAATCAGACAGAGTGAGTTTGCAAAAACAATGGCGAATTTTACAACAGCTAAAACAAACATTTTGGCGCAGATGGCTATTAGAGTACCTACCAACTCTTACGCGTCGTACTAAGTGGCACAAAAGAGTTAATCCCATTCGAGTTGGAGAAATTTGCGGGATTGGAGACGTGGAATCGTATTGGAAACATTTCCGGCGTCAGATGGACAAGTTAGGTCAGCGCTTTTCAAGACATCAACGGGCAACCTAAGAAGACCCGCCTCAAAGTTAACAGTTCTTGATGTTTCTGGTGGCCCTCAACTCGCAGATACTCCTTCGCTTCACAAGGGGCGGGATGTTGCTGACAAATATAGTACTTAGCCTTAAACGATGTTATTAAATGTATTTAGCCTTATGATGTAAAAAAAAATAATTATATTCGTCATGCAACTCTGTAATGGTTTCTTCCGGCTTCACTTTCTTAAAAGCTGCCGAGGAGAAACCACGAATAAGTATATATTTTAAGTCATATATTTCGGTATTGTAAATTTATATATTGACAGAACGCAACGCATCGCATCGTATCTTATTGCCTAACTTTACTGTTTTTAATATAAGTTAACACAATTGATTATGAAATTCACAAACATCGGTCATTAACTTTCACCTGCCATCGATGAACTGCTGACGCTGCATCAGTTATTTACTCCGCACGCGCATCCGCCCAAATGCTGACTCCGCATTAGCTTATTGGCAATTGGGGACAAACATCAACGTGACCAGCAAATAGCTTAGGTTTAATTTAGGCTTAAGAAGTATTTTGTATTCAGTTTTTAGTAGACAGCCTTAGTCTTTACAACTCAATTTATTTAATAAAATAAACTGCGGACGCAAGTCCACTATTTAAAAAAAAATAAAGTTTTAATTAAAAAACTTAACTGGCGCCCGAGCAGGGACCAGCTGAAGTTTAGTTCAAGTGTACTTTAAAATAATTTAAAGCAATGTGTTGAGTGAAAGAATCGCCCGTGAAAAAAAAAACGCCCGAAACACAACATACCAAATCACCCGTGGAAAAGAAGGTTGAAAGTGCAACATATCAAGTCACCCGTGGAAAAGACGGCTGAAAGTGCAACATATCAAATCACCCGTGGAAAAGACGGCTGAAGGATAGGAACACTTGACTGGACGAGCTGGTCCAACGCCCAACAAGCGTCAGGATCCTGTAGGAAGAAGACGCACCCTCCAAACGTGCGCACCGTGGGAGCTTTAGTAAGTACTAACCAAACGAGAGGACACCCTAGGCGCCAAGAGGCTAACAAGAAAGAATTAGAAGCTAAGAAAATATTAAAAGTGAAAAGTTAAAAATTTTGTGAAAGAAAATACAGGAAACTAAAAGAAATAAGACATTAAAAAATTAAAGAAATATTAAAAGTTAAAAGTTAAAAATTTTGTGAAAGAAAATAAAGGAAACTAAAAGAAATAAGAAAATAAAGAAATTATAAAAGTTAAAAGTTAAAAATTTTGTGAAAGAAAATAAAGAAAACTAAAAGAAATAAGAAAATAAAGAAATTAAAGAAATTATAAAAGTTAAAAGTAAAAAAAAATTGTGAAAGAAAATAAAGGAAACTAAAAGTAAGAAAATAAAGAAATTAAAAAAAGTAAGAAAATTTTAAAATTAAAAATTTTATGAAAGAAAAAAAAGAAACATCAAAAAATAATAAAGAAATTAAAAAGGAAGAGGAAGGAAGAAAAACACATAGATTTTAAAGAATTTAAAAAAATAAAAACATTTTAAAAATTAAACAAAAATAATAATTAGAAAAATACAATAAAGAAATACGTACATACGTAAGATTTAACAAAAAGAAAGAAAGCATATAAATCATTATTTTTAAGAAAATATTAAAAAAAAATATATTTAAGAAAAATTCTTTAGTAACATTTATCTACATTTCAAATTTTAATTGTATATTTACTAACCCTAACTAACATTATAACAAATACATAACAACGGGCTTGTACAGCCAATAAAAAAATAAAAATCCCTCCAGCTTATAATAAATAAATTCTCTGCGATTCACCACCTTCGGGGGGACCCTCTGGTTCTTTATAATTCAAGTCCAACTCTGCGATTCACCACCAAAGGGATCCTCCAGAGTAAAAGAACAATTAATATAAATATATAAAAAAAATTAACAATATGTCAAACCCTAATAACCTAATCCGACCTCCTGTACTTAATGCTGCTCCTCAGCAATCTGCTTCTTCCTCTCCCAATAACTTTAACATAGACCAGTTAACCACGATCATAACTGGAGTCGTTAACAACAAATTAAAACAAGAAGGACGAAACATAGTCCAATCCGCCCTTAACCCAAATGCCAATTTTTCAAGTATTACTGACGTAACCATTGACACAAACCTTTCCCACAATATAACTAAACTGGATAAAATACCAGATGTTGTATGATGCCTTCGCGATTTCTCAGGTAATCCAGGAGAGTTTAACTCTTGGAAAAGAAGTGTAGATCGAATCCTTCAGATCTATGAACCTCTGAGAGGAACGCCAAAATATTACGGCATCCTCAATGTTATATATAAACCCAAACGATTACCCACCTCCCGCCCAACCGACGCGTGGGGCGCAATCCGCAAACGAGCGGAATTTGCCGAGTCATGAAAGGTAAGAGTTTTTAAGCGTCGAGATCTCAAACTGTTCAGCTACAGAAAGAAAAAATTCAACAGCTGAGAATTAAAAATTTACAAAAACAAAAGGTTAAAAAATGTTTAATGTTACTTATTAAGCGAAGACAAAATAGTTTTTTTAATGCTAAAGATCGAATCAGACAGGTCAAATGTGCTGGAATGAGAATTAAAATCATAACATATTTGACGGAATGGTTCGTTTAACTCAAAATTTGTTCTCGAAGATTTTAAAAGTAATGGTCTAAACTGCCTAGATGAACGAAATGGGACATTAAACTTGATATCAGACAAAAGAAAATAGCTACAAACAGAACCATTCAGAAGTTTTACTAGAAAAATTATACCTAGCATTTCCCCACGACTAGTGAGTGTAGGCAGATTTATAAGTTTTAAGCGACTAGTATACGGAGGAAGATTCAATCTTGAATCCCAGTGTAAGTGACCTAAAGCAAAAAGTAAAAATTGTTTTTGAACGGACTCTAACTTATCAGAATGGGTATTGTAGCTAGGATTCCATACCACAGAACCATACTCCAATATAGGTCTTACCAATGTTGTAAAAAGAGTTTTAGTAATATACGGATCACTAAATTCTTTAGACCAACGTTTAACAAAGCTAAGAACACCTTTAGCTTTTAAAACAATTGAATTTACATGAGAATTAAAATTTAGTTTAGGGTCCATAGTAACTCCTAAATCAACAAAGCTAGATACTTGCTCTAAACTGAAGTTATTTATTACGTAGGGAGAAGGATCAACAGATCTACGGGAAAAGCACATCGTTTTACATTTTTTAAGATTCAGTGGCATATCATTTATGTGACACCAAGTAACTAAATTATTTAAGTCCGATTGTAACTCAGTTCTATCATTATAAGAAGTATATGATTTAAAAAGTTTTACATCATCCGCATATAATAAAATGTTTGAAAACTTAATTACGGAAGGTATATCATTAATAAACAATAAGAACAGAATCGGACCGAGATGACTACCTTGTGGAACGCCTGAAGGGACCATAATTGAATCGGATAAAGTGTTATTAAATATAACTTGTTGTTTTCTGTTAGTAAGATATGAGGATACCCAATTAAGAAGTCTTGGTTGAAAACCAAGATAATCCAATTTTTGCAATAGAATAGAGTGGTTTACTCTATCGAATGCTTTACTAAAGTCTGTATAAATAACATCGGTATTCTTATTGTCTCTAAAACCCATTGACACATGGCTTACGAATTCAAGCAAGTTTGTTGCTGTAGATTTCCCTTTACAGAAACCATGCTGAGAAAATGAAATCAATGGAGAAATCGAGAATGTAATTTGGTCAGTGATAATAGCTTCAAAAAGTTTGGGTATAGCTGACATTTTTGCTATCCCCCTATAGTTCTCAACGGATGATCTAACACCGCTTTTATGCAAAGGTATTATAAAAGAGTTTTTCCACAATGACGGAAAAATACCTTGTTTAAGAGATGAGTTGAAAAGCTTGGTTAATGGTATATAAATATATTTTGCACAATGTTTAAGGAAGCATGAGGGAATCATATCCGGGCCATATTTAAACGAACTTTTTAATGTATTTAGATGGTTTAAGACATCTAATTCAGAAATTATAGGTGCATTAATAACGGTACTCGGACAAGACACATGTTGATATGACACATTCGTAGGGGAGTTAGAACAATAATTAGACTTAAAGAATTCAGCAAACATATTACAAATAGTATAATTGTCACATGACATGGTTGAATTATATTTCATCGCGGACGGAAAATTGGATATCCTGCGTTTGGAGTTAACGAAACCATAAAAAGATTTTGGATTGCGAATAATGTTATTTTTAACTTTATTTATGTAGTTTTTATATCATTTTTTGTTAACTACCGCAAACTCTCGTCGTAACTTAGAATATTTTAAATATTCACTAAGCATTCCAGTTTTTTTATAAAGTTTAAAAGCACGAGCTTTTCTATTTTTTAGTTTACATAGCTCTTTCGAAAACCACAAATTTGAGTTTTTACTTTGGGTAACAGAACATTTCGGAACAAATGTGAAACATTAAATTCAATATTACCACTATAATCGGGCCAAGTCAATTTAGAGAGTTCCAGATTAATCCTTTTAAAGTTAGCTTTCGCAAAGTTGAAACTAAAACAATGGTCCTGTTTATTGAAAATAAGATCGGATTTGATTTCGATATTAATTTCCAAAGCAGGATGATAAAAGTCCTCAGGCAAAACTAAAGGATCAGATCGGACAACAGAAAATATTGAAGTATTATCAACATAGACCAAATCTAAGAATTTACCGAATTTGTTAGGAATCAAACTAATTTGGTTAAGACCCAACTCAGACATTTCTTCCAAAAACTCATTAAAGTTTAAACGAGTGCAAACTGGTATAATGTAATCATCAATGGATTTCCATGATACACACGGTAGATTAAAATCGCCCAGAACAATCATGGAATCAGTATCATTAGCAAATGAAAAAACATTTTTTATTAAAGAAGCATGCTGCATATATACAGATAAGTCAGATTGAGGAGGTATATAAGATAACGTTAAGTAAGTGTAACCAATATTAACGCAAATTCGTATGCATTTAAATTCAATTACGTCCGCATGAGGGATTTCAACTTCTTCAGATGGAATTGAAGAGTGGACAGCGAATAGTACACCCCCCCCGACTCTGTTCAGTCGATCGAATCTGAAAATTTGAAATTCACCATTTAATATTTCATTATCAAAAATATGAGGTTTAAGCCAGGTTTCAAATACAATTCTTTTAATTTTGTATTTAGGCCCCTAACATTTTGATAATAAATTTGCAATGAATCATTAATAATTAGTTTTTTGATTCCGCGGCTTTTTTTGGAATTTGAGCAATCACAACTGGCTTTTGTTCAGTAAACTTTCAGCAGATACATCGATCTTAAAAGATGATATATTCCTTTCATACTTAAAGTTAAATTTTCTGATATCAATATCTATCGTTTTTAATTTCGACGAGATGTAAAACTTAATATCTTCGACTGCAGTATCCGAAGCAAATCTCGAAACGAAAATTGATTTTTTTTGTGGTATAACGACCAAATTTTTTGCCACAAATTCAGAGTTAATAGGAGGCGGATCCTGAGTTGTTTTCCGCTTAAGGTTATCAGGATTCCGCGTAAGGTTATCAGGATTATTCGCTTTTGATGACGTTGGCTTCTCTCCTTGAGGGCAAGGAGATGAGAGATTTATTAGGTCTATTTTTACAGGTGACATATTCTTTACAGACAAAGTGGCAGGTTCTTCATCAGACGGACGTTTACGTTTTGATGAGGGTTTAGTATTGTCGTCTTGATCATTTAGACATTTAAATGATTGAAACGTCAGTTCATAACGCCTAAATTTTTCAGTTAGGGTTTCAAGTTCGCGGCCGATTTCCTTAAAATTATTGCGCGCCTGTTTAAAAACTTTAAATAATTCGATTTCTGTTGGTCTAC
Source organism: Zeugodacus tau (assembly GCA_031772095.1). Classification (NCBI taxonomy): domain Eukaryota; kingdom Metazoa; phylum Arthropoda; class Insecta; order Diptera; family Tephritidae; genus Zeugodacus; species Zeugodacus tau. The sequence continues at coordinate 43,856,309 of CM062649.1, read as the reverse complement.
ATTTTAAGCAAGACCAACGCAAACCCTTATTATCGAGAATAGAATCTAAGATCCTCCCTGTCAATCCAGCACATTTAAGATGGGCAAGCCCGTCACAAAGCCAACATGAAACAAAGCGATCGGAATCGCTTTTAATATTGCAGTTTGGAAAATTACAAGTCATTACGAAAATTTTAACTAGAATGAAAAATCAAAAAATAGTAAACAATAATAAAACAAATGTAATTCGCTAATAATGGATGACCAAAGATCACAACCAATATAGTGAGCAGTTTGAGAGGCACTGAAACGCTTAAAACGCGAACAGCTGTGAGCAAGTAACGAAAAACAACAAAATCAATATGAAAAGAATAAAAGAAGAATTTATAACAACAATAAATAATTGAAATGACTCGGCACAAGAATTTAAGAAAAATAATTAAAATAGTACTAAAATATATGTACAACTCAGAAGCAAAATATCAAAAATAGCACAAAATACTTAGCTTTTAGATTTCACTTAGCACAAATAATAATAAGAAATTTACATATTCGCCCCTATTCCCGTTGTCGTTATCGTTTTAAAACGACTTAAGAACGCCTATTTGGCATTCCTGTTGACGTTAACGACATTTATCGAAAAAAAATTGAGATTCCCCAATTTGAAACGACATAGAAACAGTCGTCTTTTGTCGTTGCTATAATTGTGAGCGACATAGAAACGACGCGGTTGTTTGAAGGAATATTTAAAGTGAAGACGAAAATTCCAAATTGGAAACAGTTTGAAATTTTAATTTCTGAAATGGAAAAATATCCTGCATATGCCAAGGACTTTAGAAAAGGGATAAATCCTTTAAATTTCGATTTTTTGGGAGGGATATTTTTTTCTAAAAAAAACTAAATCCATTCCACAGCCATCTCGCGTCGGAAATTGTTGGCATTAATAAAATTGCATTTATATATCTTAGAAAATATTTAAATATGAAAGATCTTAGAATTCAAAACGAAGAAAAAAATGGTACTCCAACAAGAGGGAGGAGTTAATAAACAGATACCCATGTCTCCTTTGGCTGGACCATTAGTTAGAGTAGTTGGATTAGCCAGAAGCAAGGAGCATGAGACGCTGGAAGTATAACATATTTTAGAAGAAAGTTTGAAGGACGCAGATGTCACCACTACTTCTTTTAAAAAATCAAATAAAGATGGAAGACTAACATTGTTGTACGGAAGTACAATAATTACAGTGATAACGTTGTTTAGAGTCAATATAGAATAGCATAAAATCCATTAAGGACTGCTTTAAAAATGTGTCTCGTTGCATAAGAACGAAATTTTTATATGGGAAAAGAGCTCCTTAAAGTATACTATATAAAATATGTAGACAAATTTCGATAACCTTTCTTAGGCGTTACGATATACTTCAAGAATACCAATTTAGGAACGAAACGACGATAAGAACGACAACGACTATTAAAACGACAACGACAACGGGAATAGGGCCGATTGAATCAGCAACTCAACAGGATACACAACAAGACCAACACTACCAATATGAGTGGACACCCACTCCTCTAGAATATGAAAATACACTGACTACTGACGAAATTGAACAGCCAGACCAAGCTTATGTAGAAGAAAATTCAATGCCAGAAACTCAAGATTATATCGATATCAATTTTTCAGAATGAGCAGTTCTTCGTTGCCTTACGTAGAGTTCAAAACGAAGAACGGAAAAATTCTAAAAATGTTAATCGATACAGGCTGAAGTAAAAACTATATACAGCCTTGCCACGTAGCAAAACAAATACTAAATGACGAACCATTTTTCGCAAAATCTATTGCAGGACAGATGAAAATTACTCACTATACAACCATAAATTTATTCGGCAATAAAGACACTACTTTGAAATTCTTCCTTCTCCCTACATTAAATTCTTTTGATAGCCTTAAAGAAATGCGTGTCACCGTTAATACTTACTCTGACATTAGTTTTTGGCAAAGATAAATAAAGCCACTTCCAAAAATGTTGAAAAAATTTTTCACACGCTCGAAAAAGCAAACATGAAGGGCCAACTAGACAAATGTGAGTTTTTTAGAAAAGAAGTCGAATTCTTAGGTTTCATAATATCCCAAACAGGCATAAAAACTAATCCTGCCAAAGTAAAATCAATTCAAGAATTTCCATGTCCAAGAACGTTGAAAGACTTAAGGTCTTTTCTTGGTCTATCAGGTTACTATCGACACTTCATCAGAGATTACGCCAAACTAGCGAAACATCTGACCTCGCTTTTGAGAGGGGAAGATGGACGAGTGTCCAAAAATGCCTCAAGCAAAAAGATAGTTGTGTTCGATAAAAGTACATTAGAAGCTTTCAATGAAATTAAATTATCACTAATATCAAAAGAAGTTATATTATCATACCCAAATTTCAAACAAGAATTTCACCTCACCACTGACGAATCCAACTATGCTCTAGGAGCAGTCCTTGAACAAGCAAGAAAACCAATAACTTTCATATCCCGATCATTAAATAAAACCGAAGAAAGCTACGTCGCAAATGAAAAAGAAATGCTGGCAATTATTTGGGCTCTCACCTCACTTAGAAATTATTTGTATGGATCAGCGAAAGTTGTAATTTTCACAGACCACCAACCGCTCACATTTGCATTGAGTAATAAAAATCACAATGGAAAAATGAAGAGATGGAAGTGTATCTTTGAAGAATACAACTACGAGATGAAATACAATCCAGGAAAAACGAATATCGTGGTAGACGCACTCTCTAGACCTCCACAGACTGGCATCCATGTTCTAACAACTACCGACCATAGTGATGAAAGCTCAGCACATCACCTCATCCCAGCCACAGAAGCACCGATAAATGCTTTTAAAAACCAAATTTACTTATTATCAGGGAATGAAGATAGCTATGTATTTCAAATCCCATTTCCATCCTATCACAGACACACAATTACAAAACAAAATTACTCGACACAGGACATTAAAGACATATTCAAACAATACCTTGACCCAGCATTACTTAACGGACTAATACACATCATTGACTTGGACAAATACGAACATTTTTTGAAAATTACCTATGACGAAATAACTACTCAAATCCCCAGAAATAATATCCTATACTAAAACACGAAACTATCCAAACCTTTGAAATCCTAAACGCCCTTAAACCTATTAATAACAAGTAAGGAAAGGCTAAGTTCGGGTGTAACCGAACATTTTATACTCTCGCAATTTATTTATTTAACTGTATTTATCTATACTAATATTATAAAGAGGAAATGTTTGTTTTTTTGTTTGTTTGTGTCGAATAGGCTCCGAAACTACTGAACCGATTTGAAAAATTCTTTCACCGTTGGAAAGCTATACTATCCCTGAGCGACATAGGCTATATTTAGTTTAAAAAAAAAGGGTTCCTTACCAAAACTCCGATAATGTAAAAAAATACCAAAAAACTTTCTTTAATCGCGAATGCTGCGAAAACGATTGAAGATATAACAAAGTGATGTACTACAATTTTGTAGAACTTATCATTATCTACAAAAAACGTCGCGACATCATACCTCTAACTATTATTGTTTTGTCACAATAAGCGATTTTATATAAAAAAAATTAATTAAAATACCACTACTTGAAAAGGCTCTTTATTTATACCTTAGTATTAATACTTATCGAAATAAATGATTTATTATTTAAGATCGCTTCAAAACCTTTATATAACTTTTTGAATTATTAGATTCTGACATACCATTCAAAAGATATCACGAGTTAAAAATTTTGAAAATTTTGAATGGTCCTGTGCGGAATTAAAAATAATTGTCGCTTGATAATCTATATCTATATCTATACTAATATTATTAGATTCTGACATACCATTCAAAAGATATCACGAGTTAAAAACTTTGAAATTTTTGAATGGTCCTGTGCGGAATTAAAAATAGTTGTCGCTTGATAATAATATGATATGAAAATGAATTGCTGTTCGTTTGTGCCGCAAAAAAACGAGAACGGCCAAACCGATCTGGCTAATTTTAGTCTTGAAATATTCGTGGAAGGCCAGAAAAAGATAAGAAAGTGAGTAAATATGAAAAAATTTCGAGGAAGATAATAATAAGAGAATTTTATTCGAGTAGACAAGAAAAATATAAAAGAAAAAACAAAAAAATTTAATTTGAAGGTTGTCATTGTTGCTTTGTTAAAATATTTTTGTTATTGTTCAATTGTATAAGGTTGTGTCGATAGCCCAAAACAATTTGTAACAAATAAGGAAAGGCTAAGTTCGGGTCCAACCGAACATTTTATACTCTCACAATTTATTGATGTAATTTTATTAAGATAACACACAATTTTACGTATATATTCGACATAAAGTCCAATAGAAAATCATCATATATAGTATATGAGGGCTGATGTAATTCCAGAACCAATTCACTAATTTTCACCACCAAGGTTAACGGAAATAGGGGCGACTTGGCACCTGTTAGTAGGCAAATATACGGCACATTCGGCCTTGAAATTACTCCTAAATTGCAAATGAACGAAACACCAGTCAGCAAAATCGTCAAAAATAGCGCTTTAACGAAAATTTTCCAAATATTCAAGAAGTCGTTGGAGGTACTGCACAGGACTTTAAAAGATCTTGATTGTCGATGAACGTTTTTGGTGGAGCCAGGATTCTGTTAGTAGGTGATTTACGCCAATTATTCCTGGATCAACTGTTACTGACGGGTTATCGCATGCCTAAAATCATTTAATTTGTGGCGACACATAAAGAAGCGCCAATTAACAACTAACATATGAGTGTTTTTGCAACAATACCAAATTGCAATTGTAGAAATAGTTGGCAGTTGACACCTCGATGGATTAATAGCATTTCCAACAGATTTCTTTCACTTCATTGACTCGAAAGAGAAGTTTTCCTGACATGAAACCTCAATATGATAACCATAAATGACTGATTGAATGACCTATATTGGTGGTAAAAAAAATATCGATGATCTTAATGCGACAATTTAGAATTTCGGTCCAAAAGAGTTGACACAGCTACTAACCAGTATGACGTAGTCAATTATCCCAAACTATTTAAAATTGCCTGTACTTTGCAATTAAAAGTAGTGTGAGTTGTAATCATGCTGCGTAACATAAATCAACCTCGAGTAATCAATATCGTCGCCGAAGCCAAGATTGGACCAACTTAATTTAATGTATACCTTAGCCACAAAAACGTGTGGCCGGGTCTGCTAGTATTATATAATACACAATTTGACCCACATATTATATTGTATAAAGTCCATTGAAAGTTGGAAACCCTAATATTAGGTTAGAAGCACCGAGGTCCTCATGTTCGATACATGGGGCCTTGAAAACCTGTGATCCGATTTCGGCGATTTTTAGAATGGGGCTTCCACACTATAAAGGTAGTATTTGTGCAAGGTTCTGCATCGATATCTTCACTAGTGCTTACTTTATATATTGTAAAGTAAACGATTCAGATTCTCTTCAAAGTTCTGGTATATAGGAAGTAGGCGTGGTTGTGAAGCGATTTGGCCTATTTTCACAACATATCATTGGGATGTAATAAACTATTACAAACCAAGTTTCATTAAAATCGGTCGAGTAGTTCCTGAGATATGGTTTTTGACCCATAAGTGGGCGACGCCACGCCCATTTTCCATTTTGTAAAAAAATCTGAGTGCAACTTTCATCTGCCATTTCTTATGTGAAATTTAGTGTTTCTGACGTTTTTGGTTAGTGAGTTAACCTACTTTTAGTAATTTTCAACCTAACTTTTGTATGGGAGGTGGGCGTGGTTATGATCCGATTTTGGACTGTATTAGGAAGTGGATAAAAAAAACGACTGCAGAAAGTTTGGATTATATAGCGCTATTGGTTTGCGAGATATGTACAAAAAACTTAGTAGGGGGCGGGGCCACGCCCACTTCCCCAAAAAAATTACATCCAAATCTGCCCCTTCATAGTGCGATCCTTCATACCAAATTTTAAATAGCTTTCCATAGCTTTATTTATGGCTTAGTTATGACACTTTATGTGTTTTCGGTTTTCGCCATTTTGTGGGCGTGGCAGTGGTCCGATTTTGCTCATTTTCGAAAGCAACCTTCCTATGGTGCCAAGAAATAAGTGTTACAAGTTTCATCAAGATATCTTAATTTTTACTCAAGTTACAGCTTGCACAGACGGACGGACGGACGGACAGACAGACATTCGGATTTGAACTGTGAAAAATGAATGTGAAAGCTACAATGATTTAACAATTTGCAAAGAAACCAATTTGATAGATATAAGTAAAGATTTATGTTTAACAAGAATAATAAATAGTTTAAATTCAACATGCCAAACAACACATGGTCATCAAGTTCCCATCATAGAAGAAATAAAACCAGGAGTACTTCTATTAAACCAATTCAACGATAAATTAGAAGCCGACACGACATTATATGACATCAATGGAACGCAAGTGGGAATATTTAACAATTCCACAATTAAAATCAACAACCAGACATTTAATAATTTTGAAGTAAAAACGATCGAGACAATCCCCGCAGCACTACAGTTAACCCCATCAGAGAAGGACCACATAGAGTTACTCTCATTAGAAGCTCTAAAGGATTTACATATAAATAATATACAGCGTATCAACTTCCTTAAAAAGGCAACATTGTCCAATGGAAGTATACTAACAGCAACATTTTCAATAACCATCATACTTATTATTTTCTTCAAAAAGCGGTCCGTAAAAATCCACTATGTTGAGAAAGAAGTAATAGAATCATGTACATGTCCAGAAGTTACAGCATAAAAAGAAAAATCTGAAGCATATGTAAATTTTAATGACCTACCATTCTATTAATGATCGAGGACGATCATATTTAAGAGGGGAGGAGTTAACACAATTGATTATGAAATTCACAAACATCGGTCATTAACTTTCACCTGCAATCGATGAACTGCTGACGCCGCATCACTTATTGACTCCGCACACGCATCCGCCTAAATGATGACTACGCATCAGCATATTGGCAATTGGGGACAAACATCAACGTGACCAGCAAATAGCTTAGGTTTAATTTAGGCTTAAGAAGTATTTTGTATTCAGTTTTTAGTAGACAGTCTTACAGCCCTATTCTGTGCACTTTACAAATTCAACAAATTTCTAATTTGTAAAAAATTGAAATTTATTGAGCATTTCGTATTCTGTGTCTAAAATAAAAAGCTCTTTTCTTTATAAGTTGTTAAGAAGTAAAATGCTCTTGGCAAATAAAATATCTCGCTGTGGATAGCTGTGAAAGTGAATTTGTTGCAATCGAGATATTTTACTTTTGTCGTTAGTTTTATACAAAGAGGAAAAATATGAACATGTGGATGGCTCGGGTTATTGAGCCGTTTTTATAATATATTAAGAAGTTTATTTTTCCGTTTTTTGTATAAAAAAATGAGGATAATGAGGGTAACATTGACGAAATTGTTTTTTATATATTGCATGCGATTACAGCTTATCAAATTTTTGTCAACAAAGAGCAAAGTTTAGATTTCGTAGTCCCCAAGGAACTTTTCTGAAGCTAAACATAACAATCAACTAAATCAAAATTGCATTCCAAACAGTTTTAAATATATTATAAAGGACATATGTATATGTATTATATTATGAAGTATTCTACGGCTTTGCGGGGGAGCAAAAGACTATGGAGGATCTGGGATGGAAAAGTGAATATATAGGCTCTGCCATTTGATTATCAATCAACTTTATTTACGCGCGGCACTCCCTGATTGGTTAGGTATTACCCTGTCATCTACATATATAGAGTAAATGGAGTTGTGAAACCAAACCAAATACTTTTCATCAGGTCTGAAAGGCTTCAGTCGATATCTCGACATCAGAATCGGATAGATAGGCTGATAACTCTTTGGTCAATCATAAACCAAACTTATCAACGAAGCCACACTGAAGAAGGCTCGGTTAAAACAAACACTCATCCAAATAACGGCCTTTTGCATGAAAAATAGTGCCAGCTTCGGAGCATGGAATATTTGCGCACCCTAAGAAAAGCCTAGACCAAATGCAATGGATTTATTGTGAAGTTGAAGTTAAATTATTAATTATTTTGCAACAAATATTGAAATGTATTTGAAAACATACGTTAAAAAATAATTCAAATCAATTTTTCAATGCAATTCGAATATAATTGGACAGAATCAGCTGTTTCTGTTTACATTATTTTGTTTCCCACACGTGTGGGGAAAAGCTATGCGTACTGAAGCTTTTTATTTTATCAAAATTGTCACAGAATACCAAAAACGTACTTACTTGATAAAAATATGAAAAAATTTTAAACTTTTTTGTTATTTTGTCAGGTGTCATCTGCAAATGTCGCTGTTGCATACCTTGTATCAGTGGGGATATCACTTGTAAAAAGCAACTGAAGCATTGGCCCCAGCACGCTTCCCTGGGGAACACCAGCTTCTATTGGTTGCAAGTTTGAGTATGCATTCTCTTCTTTTATGCGAAAGTATCTATCTTTTAGGTAGAAAGCAATTATTTCGCAGTATTGTTTGGGTCACAAGCATTTAAATTTCAGCAGTAGACCCGAATGCCAAACTCTATAAAAATCCTGAGACACGTCAAAGAAGGCCGCCGAACGAACGTTCTTTTTATCCATAGCATTTTCAACGATTCGGTGGACCTGATCAATTGTTGAATGATGATCACGAAAGCCGAACTGACGTACTGGAATAAGGTGTTTTCGATCTATTATTTATTTGAGCCTCTTTATGAGAACATTCTCGAAGACTTTCGATGAAGCTAGCAGCAGCGATATTGGCCTATAAGATGTGACATCATGAAGCGGCTTAGGTATCACAATAACTTCAGATACTTTCCAAAGTGATGGAACGTATCTTAAGTATAATGCACTGTTTATAATGTTTACACATTCTTTTTATAAAATTCTTTGGTAGATTGCGTAATATTTCTCCGGTTATTAAATCAAACCCAGGAGCTTTTTTGAGCCTTGCGTTCCTGATAAGACTTTTAACCCTCTAATGCATGAATTTTTGTTTCGACTGTGATTTTTATATTAGACTATATTCAGGTCTGTGAAGACGAATCTGATGTTAGTTTTTCGATTTGTCAATTTGTGTACCTTTTACAGGTAAAATAAGGTAATCCGCCTCAAGGCGGACCTATGCATTAACCCTTATTGTTCATATAAATTTATGTTTTCATTTCTTCTTTATTGTGATATTTGAAAAAACAATCTTTTGCCGTTGAATTGCATAAATTAATTTTACATTTAATGCAAAATGCCTGAGTTTCTGATTTGCATCCACGAAATTTGCACATTTTTTTGCCTGAGCGGTCCAAAAACTTACACCAGTGTCCTATTTGATCGTATCTTATATTTTCTGATAGGTGATACGTCTTTTTTAGCTTTTGGTGGAGGTGTTAAAGACGATGGACGACCACGTTTTACAGGTTTTGTCGAACCAATCAAACAAAGTGTTTCTGCCACTTGATCTGAAGTCAGGAAGTTTACACTTTAGGACGTCCTTATTTAGTCGGTTATAAAGACAATATGCATTCACCATACTCACGTCCAGCATGTGGTAAAATAATTTATTTGTCCATTTTCTGGTTTTCATTTTTATGTGGTATCGACCAATCAATCCGTCAACCAAATCCACACCACCCATATGCTGGTTGTATTCTTTCACAATAGCTGGACAATCCACCTCAACATTTTGTTTCAATTTTCGATCCCAACGATTTGCCTTTAAGGAATATGAACTTTCATTATGTACAATTGCATCTGTTCCTACGTAGGTGGATAACAGACGAACTGCTCTTGTGTCGTACCACAAAACGCTGCTTATGTCTACTCCAAAAACACTTCCCACGTATTCTTCATTATACCCACGTGCTACTTTTTTTGATTGCAGCTCTGCGTCTGTGGAAAGTTTTATATTTGGTACTCGATTTCCTCGCACTGTACCTAAACTGTGAATTCCGCGACTTCTCATATATAATAGCAATCCCAATGAGGTATAAAAGTTGTCAAAGTAAATAATATGATTGGCATTGTTTGGTATGACTTGTGACAACCTAACTACAACATTGGATGCAGCACCAAGATCTGGACAATTTGGCAAAATTTTGTTATCGCCGGCGCCACAATAAACTTCAAAGGAATACGAATATCCAAAGGAATCGCAAATCACGAATAGTTTCTGCTCCCCATTTGTGAGGTTTTGCTGGCATATATTGCCTCACTGGGTTTCCACTCATTTTCGTGGCACACATTTGCTCATCAACGCAAAGTCTCTGCCGCATTGGAACTGAAGAAAAACGTTGGTTGAAATGTTTTACTAGCGGCCTTATTTTATACAAGAGGTCATAACCAGGTTGACCTTTCTCTATACGAGACGCATCATTATTGAAATGCAAGTGGTTTCTAATTTCTTCAAATCGATTGCATGTCATGGATAAACGTATCGGATCTAATCCGTATTGTCCCCAATATGAGCGACTGTTAGGAAAGCGATAAACAGACGTAAACAACAATATTCCCAAAAACTTACGCAGCTCTTGGTGATCGATACAAAACTTTGAAGATATATCTTTTGCTTGGCATACAAGTTCATCTGTAAGGCTATTGCCTGCAAAATTTTTATTAAAAAATTTAATAAACTGTTATATATTAGAAATTACCTTCAGAAAGTCTTCGGTCACAAAATATGCAAAGCAGTCGTAAGGTGTTTTTAAACATTTTAAAAATCCGGCATGTCCTGGCCTTGAAAAGCCAAATCTGCAACACTCAGCTGAAGTTTTTCTTCTTCCAAAGAATCGATCTTATCGCACTCATATCGTTTCTCAAATCACTTGCAGCTGGTAGGACTCCGATTTTTTCTTGCGATTCTAATGCTTTGTGCACAGAACGTGTCACTGTCGACGGTAAGAATACACTAGAAGTAACGTCACAAACAGGCAATGGAGGAATCGGTGGCAGCTCAATTATTTCAGCATTTTCTTCAAAGTCTGTCACATTCAAACTGCATTCGATTGCGTTTCGCATCATTTCTGGAGGAGTTTAGCATTGCATCAATGATCGTATCATTTTCCGGTAGTGAGTAGGTTGGATCCATATCAGAATCGTCACTATCAAAATCGCATTCATTGTCGGAAGTATCAGTTACCAATTGCGACTCTTCGAAATATTGTCGAATTTCTTCATCCGTCATATGGGTCTTAGAATAACGCGACATATCTGATTATTATTCAATAATAAAATAAGAAAAATTTTCAATTGTATCACAAATATTTCATTTTACTTGAAAAGGTAGGCAGCGCAATGCATGAGTCCGCCTCAAGGCGGAGTTCAATATTTTCGAATTTACTCACCTGCTATTAGTTTTTTTATTATAAATCGAACACTATCATAAAGAGCACAAAATTCCACACCCGTAAGTATTTTTTTCAACTTGAAACGACACAAGAATTTATATTTCTTGTTGTTCAGAAAATTGTGTTGATTGCAAAAATAATTAAATTGGCGGGAAAGTGCTAATCTGTCACTTCAAATTGACAGTACGTCAAAACTAGAAGTAGTATTGCCAATCTGAAAAAACCATTACGTAAGTTGAACTTTAAGCGTTCTTTTGAAAAAAAATCCGAATTTTAATATTAAAAGAAATATTTTATATCTGATTTTGAAAACACCCCGTCTGTAGGCAGGCATATGCACTAGAGGGTTAATTTTATTACTAGTAACTGGAGAAATGTTGACGAGTGGATCCAACCAACTATTTTCACAGTTTAGCTTATGTCCAACGTTAGATGAAAATGTGTTTCTCAAATGATTTTCAAATACTTTTAGCTTTTTGTGCATTCATTTTGGCCCATTCAGTTTCGTTTAATTTTATTGGTGCGACATGTTTCATTGTTTATTAATATTCCTTGCAGCTTTCCAGAGCGAATAATCGGTAGATTTATCAATAGTGAGTTTGTCAAATACGCTTTGAAGGAAAAGTTTTTAAACTGTCTAATTTTTGTTCATAGTTCCGCTGTACATCTATTCAGCTCAGTTTTGAGAGCAAAAATTGAACAATTTGTTCAATAAAAATAATCACGTTTAAATGAACAGTTTGTTCAATTATAGGAATCACGCTTATATTTGTTGAATTAAGCGATTACGTGGGAATCAAAATTTGAAAGATTTTTTGTCTTATTAAATTGTACTATATTAAAATATTATCTAAAGCAGGGTTCTCATCTACTACTTTGTAGCAGCAAAATTTCTAGAATTATTGCTATGCTATCGCTACCGCTCTCACTTTGTCGAGAGCCACAGCATAGCCTAGCATAACAATGTAAAAGTATGTGCTCTACTCTGCTCCGAGTTTTGTTAGGTAAAAACTATAGCTGAGCGGAGCAAAAATTAAATTTTGCGCTATGCTCTGGTGTAGCGGTAGCAAAAAATTGAAAAAAAATTTCTTCAAAATCTTTTCGAAGTATTGCACAGAGCTGTGCAATATACATTGAAGTACAGTAGTTTTCCGAAATAACGAATATTAACGAAAACCGCATATAACGAAAAACCAAATTTATTACATTGAGTACATTAAATAACAAACATCGGAAATTTGTAAGTATTCGGTTTAACGAACAACATGAAGAAGACATATGAAGAAAGAGAAAAAAATCAAATAACATCGAACCAGAATTAAACATATACATAACTTGAGAAAATTCAAAAGAAATGTGCAAATTGAAAATATTACTACGTTTATGCTTCATTTCTATACGGTTATATTCTACATGGGTAAAGCCTATAAGCATAAACGGCAAATACTCTACTCGAAGTAAATTCCGAATTGAATTAAATTGCGCGCTGCCACGTATTATAAATATGTCCGTATTTTCCAGATGTAAGGGGTGTGCGGCATAAATCGGTTGAGAAGTGTTCGGGCAGAAATGCACGAGCATAACCGACCACTGACCGATCCAAAAAACCGGTTTTTCTACGAAAACCGACTACCCACTCGCCGAAGTTTTTGCAAAAAACCGGTTTTCGCTACACCATCCGACTACCCACCGTGCCAGGGGTGGGCCACAAAAAAACCGGTGCATAAAAGTAACCAATAACCGGTTACTGTAGTACTACATAGTACCAGGCGTTTGACGCAAAAATTCGGTAGTAAGTGGTAGGGGTTTTTAGCGAAAAATTGGCAATACGGGAACCCTGTATATGCAATTTGTCAAAACAATATACACCGGCACAAAAAATCAGCTGATTTAACCAAATCCGTTTATACGAAAATTTCAAGAATGTAAAACTTTAAACGGATTTATCTCAAAACTCGACATAGGGATCTATGAATCCATTTATGTACATATGTATGTACATATATATATTTGTTATTCAAATTTATTATTCGCCCCTATTCCACTAAATCCATTCCACCGCCATCTCGCGTCGGAAATCGAAGAAAAAAATAGTACTCCAACAAGACGAGGAGTTAATAAACAGATACCCAAACCTCATTTGGCTGGACCACTTGGTAGAGTAGTCGGATTAGCCAGAAGCAAGGAGCATGAGAAGCTGGAAGTATAACATATTTTAGAAGAAAGTTTGGAGGACGCAGATGTCACCACTACTTCTTTTAAAAAAATCAAATAAAGATGGAACACTAACATTGTTGTACGTAAGTACAATAATTACAGTGATAACGTTGTTTAGAGTCAATATAGAATAGCATAAAATCAATTAAGAACTGCTTTAAAAATGTGTCCCGTTGCATAAGAAAGACATTTTTATATTGGAAAAGGGCTCCTTAAAGTATACTATATAAAATATATAGACAAATTTCGATAACTTTTCTTAGGCGTTACGATATACTTCAAGAATACCAATTTAGGAACGAAACGTCGATAAGAACGACGACGACTTAAGTGCCTTGGAGACGATCAAATAATTGCGTCAAACACTTTAAGTGTGTTGGTGTCGTCGGCTCTCGTCGGCTACACGTACGCTACACCGACCTGTTGTCGGCTCTGTTTGATGAAAATCAAAAATTTTTGATATTTCTATTTGACGGACGATAATTTGATCGTCTCCACTCATGTTTGACAAGCATGAGCTCATTTGCAGCGAAGATTTCAAGCTGAGAGGACATACAAAAGTGAAGTGAAGCGAAGCGGAATAAGTAAAATAAAATAAAATAAAATAAAATAAAATAAATAAATAAAATAAAATAAATTAAATTAAATAAAAAAAAATAAAATAAAATAAAATAAATTAATTAAATTAAATTAAATTAAATTAAATAAATACATAAAATAAAATAAAATAAAAAAAATGAAATAAAATAAATTAATTAAATTAAATTAAATTAAATAAAAAAAAAAAATAAAATAAATAAATAAAATAAAATAAATTAAATTAAATTAAATAAAAAAAAAATAAATTAAATTAAATAAAAAAAAATAAAAAAAATAAAATAAATAAAATAAAATAAAATAAATTAATTAAATTAAATTAAATTAAATTAAATAAATACATAAAATAAAATAAAATAAAAAAAATAAAATAAAATAAAATAAAATAAATAAATTAAATTAAATTAAATTAAATAATATAAAATAATACAAAAATGGGAAAATTTTTTTTCATAAGAATTGTAGCACATGCCAATAATAGATCATCATCATCCGACGATGACATGATGACCGTTAGTTACGAGCTCAAAACTAAACTGATGTTTGACGTGTTAATTTGAACGTTTGCGGGCAACACACGATTGAACATCACTAACACATATGCACTGTTTGACGCAATTATTTGATCGTCTCCAGGGCACTTTAGAAACGACTATTAAAACGACAACGTCAACGGGAATAGGGCCGATTGAAAAATTATACAGTGTTGATTAGAAGATTAGTTTTTTCAACAATATTATTTGGTGGAATTAACCGGGGAAATTTAAAAGGGAAATAAGTTTTGATGGCATATATTTTTAATCAATTAAGCGGGAAAATCAATTAACCGAGCCCATTATCCGTCCCTACTAAGTTTTTTGGACATATCTCGCAAACTACTAAAGCAATATCAAGGAAACTTTCTAGGGTCGTTTCTTTTAGGTACTACCTTATACAGTCCAAAAATGGACGAACTCAGATTATAACCACTAAAATGCTACTATAATCAAAACTAACTAACTACTAAAAATGCTTTAATTCAGTCATGTAAACCACCAGAAGCCTTAAATTGCATTATAAAGATGGTACAGAAGGGCCCCACTCAAAATGGTATACAAAATTTTAAATGAGCATGGTTCCGCCCACTTATGGGTAAAAAACCATATCTCAGGAATTACTCGATCAATTTCAATGAAATTTGGTTTATTATATCTTTCTAGATTCCCAATGATATGTAGTGAAAATAGTCCAAATCGGTTCACAACCACGCCTACTTCCCATATACCAGAACTCTGAAGTCGGTATGAATAGTTTACTTTACAATATATAAAGTTAGTACTAGTGAAGATATCGGTCATAACTTCCATATATATGCCGGATATGTGAGTCAAAATGTTAGTTATATTAATAAATTTAAATAAATAAATTGCGAGAGTATAAAATGTTCCGTGACACCCGAACTTAGCCCTTCCTTACTTGTTTTAATTTAACTCGTATAAGTATCAATTTTGATATTATGCCTGGGCAGACCATATAGAACAATGAAGTATAATGACTGACTTTGCATTTTTACTGAAATTTCTGAAGCTTTTCATCAGTTTTCTTCAGTCTTAATCTGAGCTTCTTATGAATGTTTAATAATACTTTTGATTAAAACCGCGCTTCCTCCTCGTGCTGAGTTTGCTGGGTGCGGAGTGTGAAATAAGTCATAATTTTGGAATTTTAAAAATAAATGGATCGTAAAATGTGTTTCGGAAAAAAAAATTAAAACAAACATACATCAATATTTCTGTCGTTTAGAATAACTTCCAATTCATTTTTATTTTTGGAAAGACCAATGGCGTTCCATAGCATTATTTTCATAGAGTTACTGTTCAGCAACAAATTGTTTATGGTATTCAAGAGCGCTAAGCCGCTGATTTATGGACTTAAATAATTTTTTTTTTTCGTTTAGTATATCCTTGGAGGATGGGACGATTCTTCTCCACATGATTCAAGCAGCTCACAACCTGGCCTGGGACCCACCACATAAAAACGAAGTACCAATGAAAAATCGAAAAAGAAAGCCTCAGATGAGACACCCCCCCTTTTGATGACGACCCCTGCAAACGTTTTAAGGATAATGATTTAAGGGCATGCACCTGGAATGTCCGGACCCTTAATTATGAAGGTGCCTCTGCCCAGATGGTTGATGTCCTCATACGACTAAAGGCTGACATCGCCGCCAACCAATAAGTACGATGGACGGTACAAGGACGGATGAAGGTGGGCCCTTGTGACATCTACTACAGCGGCCATATAAAGGAGCACAAATTTGGTGTTGGATTTGTGGTGGGAGAGAGACTCCGTCGCCGAATCCTGGCATCCACCCCGGTGGATGAACGTGTAGCCACAATCCGCATAAAAGCGAGGTTCTTCAACAAATCGCTTATTTGCGCCCACGCCCCAACGGAAGAGAAAGACGATGTGACCAAAAATGCTTTCTATGAGCGCCTAGAACGCACCTAAGAGCGCTGCCCCCGCCACGATGTCAAAATCGTGCTTAGCGATTTTAATGCTAGGGTGGGTAAAGAAGGTGTCTTTGGCACAACAGTCGGAAAATGACGAAACATCGTCAAACGGCCTGAGGCTGATCGACTTCGCTGGGGCCCGAAATATAATCGTCTGTAGTACCAGATTCCAGCATAAGAAAATACATCAAGCTACTTGGCTATCTCCTGATCGAAACACGCGTAACCAAATCGATCACGTTGTGATAGACGGAAGACATGTCTCCTGTGTTTTAGACATGCGTACGCCCCGAGGACCAAATATAGACTCGGACCATTATCTGGTTGCAGCGAAGATACGCACTCGCTGTTGTGCAGCAAAGAACGCCCGAACGATGAGGAATGCCGTCTCGCAGCGGAGAGAAAACAGACTGCCTACCTCGCAACGTTGCAAACAACCACAACACGTGCGGGATGGGATAGATACCGAGAGCTGAAGAGGGAAGCGAGACGCATCTGCAGACAAAAAAAGAAAGAGGCCGAAATGCGTGAGTACGAAGAGCTTGAGAAGCTGGCAGACAGAGGTAATGCTCGAAAATTTTATGAAAAAATTAAGCGACTTAACGAAGGTTTCAAGACTGGAGCATCCTCATGTAGGGACCAAGGTGGTAATCTGGTAACCGATGTCCAGGGCATACTGGGATTATGGAGGGAACACTTCGCCGACCTGCTGAATGTCAGTGAAAGTACAACACCAGGAGTTGGCGAATCCGATTCCCCAATCGATGACGATGGAACAGATGTTTCATTACCGACCATGAAGAAATTCGAATAGCAATTACCCGCCTGAAGAACAACAAAGCGGCAGCGACCGATATTACCGGCTGAGCTATTCAAATATGGCGGCGAAGAACTGATAAGGTGCATGCATCAGCTTCTTTGTTAAATATTGGAATCTCAGTGTGCTCTGCCCAATCCATAAAAAGGGAGATCCCACAAACTGTGCCAATTACCGTGGGATAAGCCTCCTAAATATCGCCTATAAGGTTCTATCGAGCGTACTGTGTGAAAGACTTAAGCCCACCGTCAACAAACTGATTGGACAGTGTGGCTTTAGACCTGGAAAGTCCATCATGGACCAGATATTCACCATGCGCCAAATCGTGGAGAAGACCCGTGAAAAGAGGATCGACACACACCACCTTTTTGTCGATTTCAAAGCTGCTTTCGACAGCACGAAAAGGAGCTGCCTTTATGCCGCGATGTCTGAATTTGGTATCTCCGCAAAACTAATACGGCTGTGTAAGTTGACGTTGAGCAACACCAAAAGCTCCGTCATGATTGGGAAGGACCTCTCCGAGCCGTTCGATACCAAACGAGGTTTCAGACAAGGTGACTCACTATCGTGTGACTTCTTTAACTTGATGTTGGAAAAAATAATACGAGCTGCAGAGCTAAATAGAGAAGGTACAATCTTCTATAAGAGTGTACAGCTGCTGGCGTACGCCGATGATATTGATATCATCGGAAGCAACAACCGCGCCGTTTGTTCTGCTTTTTCCCGCATGGATAAGGAGGCGAAGCGAATGGGTCTGGAGGTGAATGAGGACAAGACGAAATATCTCCTGTCATCAAGCAAACAGTCGGCGCACTCGCGTCTTGGCTCCCACGTCACTGTTGACAGTCATAACTTCGAAGTCGTAGATAATTTCGTATACCTGGGAACCAGTATCAACAACACCAACAATGTCAGCCTCGAAATCCAGCGCAGAATCACTCTTGCCAACAGGTGCTACTTTGGACTGAGTAGGCAATTGAACAGTAAAGTCCTCTCTCGACGAACCAAAATCAAACTCTACAAGTCGCTTATCATTCCCGTCCTGCTTTATGGTGCAGAAGCTTGGACGATGTCAACATCAGATGAGACGACACTAGGAGTTTTCGAGAGGAAAATTTTGCGCAAGATTTATGGACCTCAGAACATTGGCAACGGCGAATACCGCAGACGATGGAACGATGAGCTGTACGAGTTATACGACGACATTGACCTAGTTTAGCGAATGTTGTCCGAATGGACGAAAACACTCCAGCTCTGAAAGTGTTCGATGCAGTACCCGCCGGAGGAAGCCGAGGAAAGGGAAGGCCTCCACTCCGTTGGAGGGACCAGGTGGAGAGCGACCTGGTTACACTTGGAATCTCCAACTGGCGCCGAACTGCGAAGGAAAGAGAGGAGTGGCGCGCTCTCATCGATTCGGCTATAACCGGCTAAACAGTTGAACGCCAATCACATACATACATGATAAGCCATTTGCACAAATGTAAGTTTAGAAGTTGATGGGAGGGGTCTTACTTCCTTCCTTCCTTTGTCCGCAACGGGGTTTTTCGGCTGAGCATTGACATTCTCCTCAACTTTTGTCTCTAATTTTTTAAAGTTCGTTTGCAACGACACAACCACGGTAGCTTGCAGGATGAGAATCGCCGCAGTTGCAACATTTGGCAGGATCTTTTTCGGCTTTGGTGCATTCAGTTGTAAGATGTTTGCCTCAACATTTCACACATCTCGGTGGCTTACCGCAGAAGTTTTTTGTATGTCCAAAAGCTTGCACCGAGGGATTAATTTAGAGGCTTTGATAGGCTCAACCTTGATAACGGTATTAAGAACGCTTTTGATCTGATAAACTTTTTTAATGTCCTTGGTAGCATCGAATGCTACTAAACACATATCTAGCGGTTCTTTAGTCTTCCACTTAAGTTTGTTAATTGCATTTAAAGATTAAAAACTGAATTTTCGATAGATTTTGAACAAAAAAACTAACTTTTGTGGTAAATTTTTCGCCATATACTGACTCGAAAAATAGTTGTAATAAAAATGTGTGGAAATTTTTCGCCAGAATCGCTTCATAACTTCAAGAAATCGTTTCCAAAGAACTTAAAATTCGAGTTTTGAGATAAACGCGTTTAAAGTTTTACATTCTTGAAATTTTAATCATGTCGGTTTTATAATTCTGGATATTTTAATGTTGTACTGTTTAATAAGACAAAACAACTTTCAAATTTTGATTCCCACGTAATCGCTTAATTCACCAAATGGTCCAAATAACCGTGATTCCTGTACAAGAACAAACTTTTCATTTAAAGGGGATTCTTTTAATTGAACAAATTGTTCAATCTGTTAATTTGCGAGTATCTGTTAATTGATTCCCCGGTTAATTGAACGAAAATTTGTGCAAATTTCGTTGTGCAATTAAGCGAAAAGTACTGTATATTGAAAAATATTTGGAATGCAATTGTGATTTAGTTGGTTGTTATGTTTAGCTTGGGGACTACGAAATCTAAACTTTGTTCTTTATTGGCAAAAATTTAATAAGCTGTAATCGCATGCAATACATAGAAAACAATTGCGTCAAAATTACCCTTATTATCATCA
The DNA here is from genome assembly GCA_031772095.1 of Zeugodacus tau. Classification (NCBI taxonomy): domain Eukaryota; kingdom Metazoa; phylum Arthropoda; class Insecta; order Diptera; family Tephritidae; genus Zeugodacus; species Zeugodacus tau. Next base: position 43,836,184 of record CM062649.1, on the reverse strand, counting down.
TTTTTTTTATACAAAAAAGGGAAAAATAAACTTCTTTATAAAGAAACGGCTCTATAACGCGAGCCATCAACATGTTCATATTTTTCTTCTTTGTATAAAAATTACGACAAAAGTAAAATATATTCATTACAACAATTCACTTGTACAACTATCCACAACGATATATTTTATATAAAAGAGCACTGTCAAGAGCATTTTACTTCTTAACAATTTATAAAGAAAAAATTTTAAAACAAGATACGAAATGCTTGATAAATTTCAATTCAAATTAGAAAATTGTTGAATTTGAAAAGTGCACAGAATAGGGCTGGAATAATCCACATAACAATTATCCGTGCCGGCCCGACTTGCGCAACACCCCGGAAGATGTTGTAATGTATGTGAAAAAATCATGTACGGAAATAACTAAATCGGACGCACATTAGGTAAGAATCTTGTTGTTTTCTTCAATCGATATCGATGGTGGTCTCATTATATGGAATTATGTTACTATTCAAATGAATGAACTTTCTCCTTATTTTCTTTGGGAGATATATTAGGATTTTCTACCAAAACCTTTCCCCACAGGAGAAGGAATACAAATAGACCTTATAGTCTGCAATCCTTTGAGAACCGACTACAAATCTGCATGAGTTTTTTACTTCTAAATCCGCAAAATCGAAGGGTAGTTAAAAAAGTGAGATTCAAGGAATTTTAGTATCGATCTCGCATAGGTGGGGCATTCCATCAGCAAGTTGATTCTTCCTCGTCTTCTTCTAGAAACTTCTGCAGCTAGCATCCGATAAAATTTTTAATGGGACAATGACCCCTTCAAATAATGATTTATTATTGAGAGCCAAGAGCATCCTAGACGTCTCACGATTTTCTTTGGGTCAGCGAGATCTTACGACCGACCAGAGCTCAGCTGAAGCCTGACTGTCTAGTAGAATATCACCAAAGAAGGCCACACCCACTGTCGCCCCCCCCCCCCTAATTAGTGCGCTCCTTCATACCAAATTTTTAATTGCTTTATTTATGGCTTAGTTATGGCACTTTATGTGTTTTCGGTTTTCGCGATTTTGTGGGCGTGGCAGTGGTCCGATTTTGCTCATTTGCGAAAGCAACCTTCCTATGGTGCCAAGAAATAAGTGTGCCAAGTTTCATCAAGATATCTTAATTTTTACTCAAGTTACAGCTTGCACAGACGGACGGACAGACAGACATTCGGATTTGAACTCCACTCTTCACCCTGATCACTTCTACATTTGCCAACTTATGTTTATTTAACGCACCACCACACCGCCTGCGCCGCATTTGTTGTGTCTACGTCCGTCCATAAGAAGGTTGGACCATAAGAAGGTCGGACAACCGCCACGCCCATAAAATGCAGAAAACCGAAAACATATAAAGTGCTTTAACTAAGCCATATATGTATGTATGTGATTGGCGTTGCAACCGTTTAGCCGGTTATAGCCGAATCGACGATAGTGCGCCATCTCTCTCTCTCCTTCGCAGTTTGGCGCCAGTTGGAGATCCCAAGTGTAACCAGGTCGCTCTCCACCTGGTCCCTCCAACGGAGTGGAGGCCTTCCCCTTCCTCGGCTTCCTCCGGCGGGTACTGCATCGAACACTTTCAGGGCTGGAGTGTTTTCGTCCATTCGGACAACATGACCTAGCCAGCGTAGCCGCTGTCTTTTTATTCGCTGAACTATGTCAATGTCGTCGTATAACTCGTACAGCTCATCGTTCCATCGTCTGCGGTATTCGCCGTTGCCAATGTTCTGAGGACCATAAATCTTGCGCAAAATTTTCCTCTCGAAAACTCCTAGTGTCGTCTCATCTGATGTTGACATCGTCCAAGCTTCTGCACCGTAGATCAGGACGGGGATGATAAGCGACTTGTAGAGCTTGATTTTGGTTCGTCGAGAGGACTTTACTGTTCAATTGCCTACTCAGTCCAAAGTAGCACCTGTTGGCAAGAGTTATTCTGCGCTGGATTTCGAGGCTGACATTGTTCGTGTTGTTGATGCTGGTTCCCAGGTAAACGAAATTATCTACGACCTCGAAGTTATGACTGTCAACAGTGACGTGGGAGCCAAGACGCGAGTGCGCCGACTGTTTTGCTTGATGGCAGGAGATATTTCGTCTTGTCCTCATTCACCTCCAGACCCATTCGCTTCGCCTCCATATCAATGCGGGAAAAAGCAGAACAAACGGCGCGGTTGTTGCTTCCGATGATATCAATATCATCGGCGTACGCCAGGAGCTGTACACTCTTGTAAAAGATGGTACCCTCTCTGTTTAGTTCTGCAGCTCTTATAATTTTTTCCAGCATCAGGTTAAAGAAGTCGCACGATAGTGAGTCACCTTGTCTGAAACCTCGTTTGGTATCGAACGGCTCGGAGAAGTCCTTCCCAATCATGACGGAGCTTTTGGTGTTGCTCAACGTCAACTTACACAGCCGTATTTGTTTTGCGGGGATACCAAATTCAGACATCGCGGCATAAAGGCAGCTCCTTTGCGTGCTGTCGAAAGCTGCTTTAAAATCGACAAAAAGGTGGTGTGTGTCGATCCTCTTTTCACGGGTCTTCTCCAAGATTTGGCGCATGGTGAATATCTGGTTCCAGGTCTAAAGCCACACTGATAAGGTCCAATCAGTTTGTTGACGGTGGGCTTTAGGTGCTTTTCACACAGTACGCTCGCGATAAAGACAGCAGCCTTGTATGCGATATTTAGGAGGCTGATCCCACGGTAATTCGGCGCAGATTGTGGGATCTCCTTTTTATGGATTGGGCAGAGCACACTGAGATTCCAATCGTCAGGCATGCTTTCTTCCGACCATATTTTGCAAAAGAAGCTGATGCATGCACCTTATACAGTTCTTCGCCGCCAGCTATTTGAATAGTTTCTGCCGGTAATCTATCGGCCCCCGCTGCTTTTGTTGTTCTTCAAGCGGGTTAATTGCTAAGCTTCATATATAAAAGTTTTATAAAATTTGGTACAAAGAATCGCACTCAAGAGGAGGCACTTTTGGATGTAATTTTTTGGGCAAGTGGGATGTGGCTCCGCCCCTACTACGTTTTATTGTACATATTCTCGTAAGCTACTAAAGGCCTTATCAACCAAACTCTGTAGAGTCGTTTTTTAGCCACTTCCTTATAGAGTCCAAAAATGGACAAAATCGGTTCTATAACCTTACGCCCACTCCTCCCATACAAAGTGCTACGTTAAAAAGCTACTAAAAATGCTCTAATTCAGTAAGGAAAACCACCAGAAAAAGTTAAATTTCATGGTAATAATGGTACAGAATGGCATACCCTCAAAATTTTCATACGAAATTTTAAATTGGCGAGGCTCCGTCCACTTATGGGGGCAAAAGCTATAGCTCCAGAAACTACTCTGACCAATTTCAACAAAATTCGGTTCATAACACATTTCATTATCATCCTAATTGCAAAAGTTTAAAAATAGGCAATATCGGTTTTACAATAACGCCTAATTCCCTTTATAAATACATAATATATGTATTTTATCTGAATCAATTCTTAAGTAACAACAAAATCTGACTTTCTTGAAGTTACTTATACATACGTCAATATACATCAATTTTTATCTCAGTGTAAAAGTGCATCAAATTTTCATAATAAACTTTATAAAAATCAAATTTTTTATAATAAAACTTTATAAAAAGTCTAAAAACAATAATAACCCAAATTAAAAAGACAGATTTCCGCTAAAAAAAATAAATAAATAGGTAACTTACAATTCGACCCATATATTCGGCATAAAGTCCAATAGAATAACGAAAATCATAATAAATAGTATATGGGGACTGAGGTAATTCCTGAACCGATTTCACTCGTTTTCACCACCAAGTTACAATATAGCGAAGACTATACGCTCACTTAATTTTATATTAATTATGTATATGGGATCTTGGGGAAGTTATGACCAAATTTTAACCATTTTTGGTACAGAGACAAACTGTTATAAGAAAAAAATTCCCTCTGAATTACATGAAAATATCTGAGAGATTTATTTTCGGTGAAAAGTTAGAAATAGTTGTAATAAAGATGTGTGGAAATTTTTTGCCAATAACTTCAAGAAATCGTGTCCAATGAACTCAAAATTCGAGTCTTGAGATAAACGCGTTTAAAGTTTTACATTCTTGAAATTTTAATCATATCGATTTCATAATTTTGGATCTTTTAATATTGTACTATTTAATAAGACAAAACAACTTTCAAATTTTGATTCCCACGTAATCGCTTAATTCACCAAATGGTCCAAATAAGCGTGATTCCTGTAATAGAACAAACTTTTCTTTTAAACGGGATTCTTTTAACTAAAAACGAAAAAATAAGTTCAATGAAATGTTTGTTTTTTATTTATGATTTGTTATTTAATAAATGAAATAAGTTTTGAGTGAATTATATTCTTAAATTTAATTATAGTTTTTTAATATGTACTGTGTACGTCTAATATTCAAATTATTCAACAAACGAAGCTTAAGCTCTAGTTACCCATGCTTGACTCAATTCAGTTTCGAAAAATGTAACTTGTGAAACATAGCTGTAATTATACTAAACAATAAGCGTAAAGAAATCAGCTGTTTTTGAATAAGCGTTGAGAGAGCACACAAATGCTGACATTTTACTTGATTTGTGAAAAATTTAATCAATATTAAAACAAATTGTTGTGCCGAATATATTAACTTTAATAATGGATAGCGATTTATTCCATGAACTTCAGTATATTTAAATATTCTTCGCGCTCTTCAAAGAAGAAAAGTATTGATGAAGATCGTAAACGGCCGCTGGATCCCAGTGGCGGTTTTGCCCATAAGGCCCGGGCCTAAGGCGGCAAGTCATTAAGCGCTTTCGCAAATCCGGGCCAATCAAAATCAACCTGATAATAACAAAGATTAACAAGAAATAACTCAAATGCAAAGTATCTTAACCGCATGCTTATATAATCTTCCTAAATCACTATTTTTGCGTATCAAAGTATAAATAATTTTGTACATCGTACATCATTACGCCGCAAGTACCTAGGAAGAATAAGTACTTAGGTACCTAACCTATTGTTATTACGCGCGTGTCAGTCAAGCTTCGTGCGGAAGCGCGTGTGATGCATCAAGCCGCTGTGACCTCTAAGTAGTAGTGGCGTTCCGTCAACTGATGATTCTGCAGTGTCTAAGGAGTGTCTTCAAGTGAAAAATACTTTGATCAATGTGACAAGTATATCAAAAGAACAAGCCGAAGATATCCCACTCGTATCAGGAGTGGCAGGAGTAAGAGTGCCGCCCAATCCTCCGGACCAGGAGCTCTACGAAATCAACGACGATCCAGCTAAATGGACAAATCGACGAGTTAACCCTTATCACATTTTGTAAGAACGGAGCCAATCAAAACATCCAAAATGATTTTCCCAAGAGTGAGCGCATTTACAAAGATAAAGCGCGACAGTTGTCGAGACATTTATTCAAACGTCAGCTTCTAAATGGTGAAAAAGTTCCGCGAAAGTGGCTAATTTGTTCCAAAAATACTGGATGTGTTTTTTGTGGTCCTTGTTTGCTTTTTAATGGCGGGGAGAGTCAGTTCGTCAAAAACGAAGGTTTCAATGACTGGAAAAAATCATATCATCGAGTGTCAACTCATGAGAATTCGCGTTTACTCACAAATTATCTGTTCTGTATATGAAAGAACGAAGCAACGTGTTAGGGGTCGCATTGACCGCGCATTAACAATGCAATTAGATGAAGAAATAAATTACTGGAAAAACATTCTGAAAAGTGCAGGTTGTAATACGTAAAAGCACTTGCATTACGTGGTTTGCCTTTCAGAGGACAACACGAAAAATTTGGATCAATCCACAATGGAAATTATTTAATGTCCTTAGAGCTTATCGCCGAGTTCGAACTGTTTCTAGCTAAACACATTACACGTTACGGAAATCCAGGCTCAGGATTTACGAGTTATCTTTCTTCAACAACATGCGAAGAGTTTATTCGACTTATGGGAAACAAAGTTTTGGAAACAATTGTAATGGAAATATTAACAGCAAAATATTTTTTCTCTCATCATTGACTCGACACCGGATATATCTTCACGTAGACCAGCTCACTTATAAAATCAGATATGTCCTGCCTAATGGATCACCTGTAGAACGGTTTCTCAAGTTTATTCTAAACACAGGCCACAAATCACAACAAATGACAGATGCTGTTACTTCAACTTTAACTGAATTGGGAGTTGACATTTTAAGCTGCTGCGGGTAATCATATGACAACGCAGCTAACATGTCAGACACGCTGAATTTAGTAGGTGTCTGGGAAAGCAACCAAGAGGCTTGTTCGTTCTTTTCTCTACTCCCAAGACTTATACAATTTATTTGGTAGCGATAACTCAGCGTTGGCAACTCCTTCAAACCCATTTCCACTGTCAAAGTCTATCAACGATTCGTTGGTCAGCTCGTGCAGACGCATGCAAAAGTTTACCTGAATCCTAAATGAAATCCATAAAAGCGCTGAAGGTCACCATCGAAAATGACACACAACAGAAGAGATCCGCTGGCTTTTAGTTAAACAATTTTCTGAATCAATTAAAAAGTGGGAATAGAGTAAATTCATGAATTATGTTCTTTAGTCTATAATGATGGGTACTGGAGCAAGGGGTGGCTCATGGCCTGGGGCCTAGAGCGGCTAGGACTGTAAATCCGTTACTCATTAACGTTCATCCAGCGAATCGGGATAGAAACCCAAATGGTTTCTTCTGGAAGAACTTTTTAAATTAAAAGAAGACGACCAAAAACTATTTCTTTTAACACGGATATAATTACTCTTTTAAATATAATTACTCCGTTTAAAAAAAAAACCAAAACAACAAATTAGGGTCGAGTAGCGAGTGGTTATAACATTAATGTAAGTAAAACAATCCTTGACCTTTTGAGGTCATAGCCGCGATGCATAAATTAGGGAAAACAACAGTGCGGAATATCGTACTTGAAACGTGTGAAGTATTTTGGTTACATCTGTGCCCGATATACCTCAGCGTGCCAACTACCGCACAAAATAAAGATTGCTGCAGATTTTTTAAAACTGTGGAATTCAACTGTGTCGGATCAATTGACGGGAAGCATATAGCTATTATTCGTCCACAAAATTCATATTCGTTATTTTATAACTATAAAAAGTTTTATAATATACGTTCACCTCTGCCAGCATTCGTAGTATGGCGGACAAAGTGACGGAGGTACATTAAAAGATTTGCAATATTTAAATATTTTTTTTTTTTTTTTTTTTTCAATATTTCTTTATTTATTTAATCTGCTTTTACTTTAAGCTTAACAATAAGTTATAAAATCTTAAATCTATTTAAAAATTAGACAAGCTCAAACAAGTGATTGAACTGTATTGTTGAAACGTTGCTCTTTAGTACACAGGCATATCCCTTCTTTTTAGGCGTGTGTGATTGCAGGAATGTACTAAAGCATTAGCCAATGGGTTTGGGTGACCAGGGAGTTTAGATATATATTTCAATCTGCTGTCCTCTACTGCTTTCTTTACCATAGCGATACCAAAATCTTTATGTATATTTTCAGTGCGAATGTACCATGGTGAACACGTGATTGATCTAAGCATTTTCGATTAAACCCTTGTATTATACTAATATTAGTTGCACAGGTCAAAATTCTACAGTTGAATGCCATACAACCAAATCGGCTTTAAGGACTGCAGTGTATAAAAGCACTTTGTCGTCTAGGCTAAGTTTAGAGTTTTTAAAGTCAATTTAAGTTTGAAGCTCTTATCTTCTAACACGTTATTTTACTAGATATATGTTTTCTGCACGTAAACCTTCTATCTAGGTGAATACCAAGATAGGTAACTTCATTCGCTTGAGGCACTGGAATATTGTTCATTTTTACTGCTGGGCACATTTTTGGTCTTAGCGAAGAAATGTAACGTGCTTACACTTTTGTTCATTCACATTTATACGCCAGTTGGCTAGCCATTCTTCGACAGATCTTAAGTGCTCTGATAATATTCTTGATGCTATAATGTGGGCGATTTGTTACGGGCTTCACGTAAAGCTGTGTCATCCGCGAAAGTTGATGTCAAAAACATTATTAAAGGCCGTTGGAAGATCAGCAGTATATATGATGTACAGAGTTGGGTCTAAAACACTGCCTTGTGGTACACCAGCCCTTATTTGTCGTTCATCAGATATGAAGTCTCCCACTTTAACTGCAAATTGTCTATTTTTTAAATAAGACTCCAATATTTTATACAATTCTAAAGGTAGAATGCTTTTAATCTTATATAAAAGCCCTTCTCATGCCACACCTTATCAAATGCCTGAGCTTACGTCTAGAAATATAGCTGAACAGTACTCTACTCGAATGCTTTTCTTATTTCGTTAGTTATTTTATTTATTTGTTCTATTGTACTATGTTTTGTACGAAAACCCGAATTGGTGCGTTGGTATTACATTGCTTTCGTGGAGGAAAGCGAGACATCTTTGATAGTAGCACCTTTTCAAATATTTTCGAAAGGCAGGGTAGAAGACTGATTGGTCTGTATGAAGACGGCTGTGTCAAGTCTTTTCCTAGGTTTATCTATCAGGATAATCTGCGACTTTTTCCACGAAATTGGATAGTATCCGAAACTTAGAATTGCATTGAAGAGCAAAGAGAGCGTTCACCTCTACAGCAATATTTGCAACTCAATTAGCAATTTTAAAAGTGATATTATCATGTCCTGGCGACTTTTTTGACGTTCTTTTATGATGCCAATAATTTCAGAAGGTGAAGACTTGAAGGACTAGGGCGACCTATCGCTGTATTAGGTAAGATTGACAATTTAAAGCGGCCTTTTGGGCAATTTCTAGGTGATTTGCAAAACAAGTAGCCTTTTTCCTCGTCACTTTATCCCAATTTCCACCTAAGTCTCGTATAGGCAATGTTGGAGTCGACTGGTGGCTTCATGGACTTTGGGCTTTCCAAAGTGAATTTAGCTGTGTTTGAGTTTTGACTCAGCTTCTTTATATATATTTCATTGTTGAGTTCTTCCTCGCGTTTAAGCGCTTTTTTTTAATTTGCGTACAGCAGATTTCAATTGAAGCTGAGTGGAAGGGGAGCGACTTATCTGCCATTCTCGTCTAGCACGTCTTTTTTCATTTACAAGCTGTTTCTATTTCTCTATTACTGATTTTCCTGAGACCAAGTGGCTTATAGCTTTTCTTTGGTGTTGCTAAGACCGCTGCGTTAATAATTATATCATTGAGTTCCCTTATAGTTTCGTCAATGTCTCCTTCAGTACATTTTGTATTCAATATTAATGTGGTTACTCACGTATTTTTTGTATTTTAGCCAGTTCGTTTTAGAGATGTTAGGGCCCACTTTCTTTTTCAACAAATATGGGTTGTTCAAGTATAATTTTATTAGTATAGAGAGTGATCAGAGGATAGTCAGTACATGTATCTACTGTTATGTGCGATTTATCTATATTTTTGATTACTGCAAAATCAATTAAATCTGGTATTTTTTACGATCAGTAGGCCAATATGTCGGCTTACCCGGGGATATTATATCAAGCGTTATTGCGCCTATTTATAATAGTATGATACAGCTGTCGTCCTTTCGGATTAATAAGCTCGTGGAGCCCCAATACATATGTTTTGCATTGTAATCTCCACCTGCTAGAAATCTATGACTCCAAGTTTCAAAAAAGTCTTTAAATTCACTCTCTGTAATTTTAAAACGAGGTGGACAGTATATAGCCGTCAGGTTTAAGTCTCCGCAGCGATTTTTTATAGATATTGTTGTTGCTTGTAACTGCGCTGTAGCATGAGATTCTAATGCGTGGTGGCTTAGTCGTTTTCTAACTAACACTGCTGTACCACCATGTGCCTTTCCATCTGGGTGATTTGTAACATAGAGTCTATACTCCGGTATAAAGAAATTGTTTTTATTCGTAAGATGGGTTTCTGACAACAGCATTACATCTACATTATTTTCATTCAGAAATCTAATAAGCTCCAATATTTACTTATGTATTTTTATTTTAATTTAAGGTGTCTTTCAGCAATCTAAATTTGGTAAAGCACTCTTGGAAAACAAATTGCCACTACCACCAAAAGCTCCATTATGGAATGAATCCTCAATAGATTTTCCACATTTTTTTGTGGCCGACGCAGCGTTCCCCTGAAGGAAAACTTAATGCGACCTAATCCCCGGTGCACAATAGCTGTTATGAAACAAAGCTATAATTTTCAATTACCGGTTATCGCGAGCTCGTAGAGTAATCGAAAATAGCTTTGGTATTTTAATCCGCTTCGATGGCGTGTTCTACGAAAGGTCATAAGACTTTAGCCCGTTAAGAAATGCGAAACAATTGTGTTAACTCTGCTTCTGGTTCTTCACAATTTTGTAATGTTGAATGACCAAGATCGTTGGTATTGTCCAGATACATTTGTAGACACAGACACCGCAGACCATGGAATATTGGAGGGAGAATGGCGTGAAGATTTAGAGAGTGTTGGAGGTGCATTACATTCAATAAGTACAACTCGACGCAATGCATCTTGTATCGCATTCTGTGTAAGAGATTTTTTGGCAGAATATTTCATAAACCAGGGAGCAGTTTCATTTCAAGAAGATCGTATTTAGTGTATATAAATGTTTGTGTATTTTATGTATTTGAAATATATACATATTTGTATGTATAAAATTGTAATCCAAGTATGAAGTACTATACTTTTTGTTACGTTACCTTTTTTATGATATTTTATTAAACCCATGGATATATCTATAAATATTGTTTTATTTACTGAAAAAGATTACGGTAATAATGCTTATTACGATGAAACATATATGTGTATATTTTATTTACATCGGCAATAAATCATGATTATGACGGTATGTAATTAGTAAATAAGGCATAGGCTGTATAATTCAAATAAATGTACATACAACTAAACTTACAGTATATACACACATACTCTTTATCAAAAATAGGATAAGTTTTCCTCTCTCAAAAACGCCATCATGCCTCTTTAAAAAAAAATTGGTGAATGTTTTCTTGCAACTACACAATGACCCTTTCCAATCACTAATCACTACCAACATAACTACATATTAGCAACCACAATAAAATAAAAGACAAAGACACAAAATTAAAGAGTTATAAAACAAATTGTTTTTATTTTTTTAAATACATTCTCAAAAACTATTTTTGAAAAAATTAGGTATATTGTTGTTTCTTACCTCCTAACAAGTTTTTCCTTTTAAACATTTTTATATTCTCGCAACAAAAGTTGCTAAGAGAGTATTATAGTTTTGTTCACATAACGGTTGTTTGTAAGTCATAAAACTAAACGAGTTAGATATAGGGTTATATATGTATATAAAAATGATCAGAACTTTAGTAAAAATTGAGATATCTTAACGAAACTTGGAACACGTATTCCTTGGCACCCTGAGGAGGTTGCTTTCTATAAAGTGTTATAACTAAGCCATAAATAAAGTTATAAAAGTAAAATTTGGAATAAAGATCGCACTAGGAGGGGGCATATTTGAATGTAATTTTTTTGGGGAAGTGGGCGTGGCCCCGCCCCCAAACCGGTTATTTGTATATATCACGCAAACCTATAAAGCTATATAAACCAAACTTTCTGCGGTCGGTTCTCTTGCGTACCCCACCACACACCATGAAAATAGTTGAAATCGGATAATAACCACGCCCATATCCCATACAAAGGTTAGGTTAAAAGTTACTAAAAGTGGGTTACCCTCTACTCAACAATAAACGTCAGAAACACTAAATTTCACAGAAATAATAGCAGAAGGAAGCTGCACTGGAGATTTTTTACAAATGGAAAATGGACGTGGCATCGCTCTACTTATGGGTCAAAAACCATATCTCAGGAATTACTCGACAGATTTCAATGAAATTCGGTATATAATATTTTAAATCCTTTCGCGTAAGCATTGTCTACGCCAGTCAAGAAGAAGAAGAACAACCGCAATATTTTGCTTTCTATCCAATTTCTTTATTTTACAAAAATGGAAATATTATAGCCAATCAGCTGTACGTGGGTGTTTATAATTAAAAGCGCTTTCGTTAATCCGAATTAACTTTGCCGTTTGTCTAGGCTTCTTTAATCCTCGATCACATTCAGTTCACGCTCGTTTGCACAAACGAGAGTCAACCTCGGCACTCTGTTACAACAAGCATATATCATTGTATAGAGAAGTAGAGAAACTCCAAAAACCCACCTCCAGAAAAATTACTTTTTTGACATTTGAGCCAACATGGCCGCTCTATGTTGAGCTAATTCATATTCCCCAAAAAGGGTTTCACATAATCAAAAATTCGAATTTTTGGTATTATTATGATGTTATTTAGTATTACGAAATTAAATTATATTAATTCTTCTTGCCAACACCCAACATAATTATTCGAAAATATTTTATTTAATTGAAACGAGAAGATTTATTTTACTATAAGTGGGATTCTCGAAATAGTATTGTAATGCGATATTGCGATATGGTACGAAAAGTAAGCAGTAATTTATATAGTATTATAATTGAATTATTTTGAAGTATTCATAGACAAAATTGGTGAATGGAAAATACAATTTATACGTAAGTAAATATGCATGTGAATATTTTTATTCTAAATACAAATCGATTTTACGCGCTGAATAAACATGGGAGAGATCAAGCTTCTTCTTCTTGACTGGCGTAGACACCGCTTACGCGGTTATAGCCGAGTCCAAAACAGCGCGCCACGCATCCCTCCTTCTGGCAGTTTGGCGACAATTGGTTATTCCAAGCGAAGCCAGGTCCCTCTCCACCTGGTCCTTCCATCGGAGTGGAGGTCTCCCTCTTCCTCTGCTTCCACCAGCGGGTACTGCATCGAATACTTTCAGAGCTGGAGCACTTTCATCCATTCGGACAACATGACCTAGCCAGCGTAGCCGCTGTTTTTTTATTCGCTGGACTATGTCTATGTCGTCGAATAACACATACAGCTCATCGTTCCATCGTCTGCGGTATTCGCCGTTGCCAATTCTTAAGGGACCATAAATCTTCCGCAAAACCTTTCTCTCGAAAACTCCTAGTGCCGTCTCATCGGATGTTGACATCGTTCAAGCTTCTGCACCATAAAGAAGGACTGGAATGATAAGCGACTTGTAGAGTTTGATTTTGGTTCGTCGAGAGAGGACTTTACTGTTCAATTGCCTACTCAGTCCAAAGTAGCACCTGTTGGCAAGAGTGATTCTGCGTTGGATTTCAAGGCTGACAGCTTTAAAGTCGACAAAGAGATGGTGTGTGTCGATCCTATTTTCACGGGTCTTCTCCAAAATTTGGCGCATGGTGAATATCTGGTCTGTTGTTGATTTTCCAGGTCTAAAGCCACACTGATAAGGTCCAATCAGTTTGTTGACGGTGGGCTTTAGTCTTTCACACAATACGCTCGACAGAACCTTATACGCGATGTTGAGGAGGCTTATCCCACGGTAATTGACGCAAATTGTGGGTCTCCTTTTGTGTATTGGGCAGAGTACACTGAGATTCCAATCGTCAGGCATGCTTTCTTCCGACCATATTCTGCAAAGAAGCTGATGCAAGCACCTTATCAGCTCTTCGCCGCCGTATTTGAATAGCTCGGCCGGTAATCCATCGGCACCCGCCGCCTTATTGTTCTTCAAGCGGGTAATTGCTATTCGAATTTCTTCACGGTCGGGCAAAGGAACATCTGCTCCATCGTCGTCGATTGGGGAATCGGGTTCGCCATCTCCTGGTGTTGTACTTTCACTGCCATTCAGCAGGCTGGAGAAGTGTTCCCTCCACAAACTCAGTATACTCTGGTCATCAATAACTAGATCACCTCTGGGGGTCCTACAGGAGTGCGCTCCGGTCTTGAAACCTTCAGTTAGTCGCCGGGAGAGATCAAGCAGTTATTAAAATAACCCTTCTTATAATAATGATATAAATTTGTTAAATTTTTATGTATTTGTCTATATTTAGTCAATACATTATATGAACACATTTTTTTCTTTTAAACATTAATTGTATGTCATGTATGGCCACTTTATGGCAGCAGACCTACATACGGAGTTAAGGTTTTTTTCAAATGGTGCAACAATTATTTACCAAGTTACTGCATTCAAATATAGAAATATGTATCCCTTTTAAACAGTTGACGCTAAATCACATAAATCATAAAAATTTAAGATTACATTATTTTTATACTCTCGCAACAACAAAGTTGCTAGAGAGTATTATAGTTGTGTTCACATAACGGTTGTTTGTAACACCCAAAACTAAACGAGTTAGATATAGAGTCATATATACCAAAGTGATCAGGGTGACGAGTAGATTTGAAATCCGGATGTCTGTCCGTCCGTCCGTCTGTCCGTCTGTCCGTCTGTGCAAGCTGTAACTTGAGTAAAAATTAAGATATCTTGATGAAACTTGGCACACTTATTTCTTGGCACCATAGGAAGGTTGCTTTCGAAAATGAGCAAAATCGGACCACTGCCACGCCCACAAAATGGCGAAAACCGAAAACACATAAAGTGCCATAACTAAGCCATAAATAAAGTTATGAAAATGAAATTTGGAACATAGGATCCCATTAGGGAGGGGCACATTTGGATGTACTTTTTATGGGTACGTGGGCGTGGCAACGCCCCTACTAAGTTTTTTGTACATATCTCGCAAACCAATAGAGCTATATAAACCAAACTTTCTGGAGTCGTGTGTTTTAGCCACTTCCTCAATACATTTCAAAAAATGAAAGAAATCGGATCATAACCACGCCCACCTCCCATACAAAAGTTAGGTTTAAAATTACAAAAAGTGGGTTAACTCACCAACGAAAAACGTCAGAAACACTAAATTTCACATAAGAAATGGCAGATGAAAGCTGCACTCAGATTTTTTTACAAAATGGAAAATGGGCGTGGCGTCGCCCACTTATGGGTCAAAAACCATATCTCAGGAACTACTCGACCGATTTCAATGAAACTTGGTTTGTAATAGTTTCCTTACATTCCAATGATATGTTGTGAAAATAGGCCAAATCGCTTCACAACCACGCCTACTTCCTATATACCATAACTTTGAAGACGACCTGAATCGTTTACTTTACAATATATAAAGTAAGTACTAGTGAAGATATCGGTGCAGAACTTTGCACAAATACTATGTTAATAGTGTGGCAGCCCCATTCTAAAAATCGCCGAAATCGGACCATAGGTTTTTAAGGCCCCATATATCGAACACGAGGACCTCAGTGCTTCTAACCTAATATTATGGTTTCCAACTTTCAATGGACTTTAAACAATATATAAGACGAATATGTGGGTCAAATTGTGTATTATATAATATAAATAAAGTTAAATAAATAAATTGCGAGAGTATAAAATGTTCGGTTACACCCGAACTTAGCCCTTCCTTACTTGTTTCAAATGAGTACAATACATTATATATTAGCTATATGAAATTAAATTCTGTTCATTGTGCCCTTTTTCATAATTAATACGTATTTTGTACCTTTTTATAATTTGTTCGTGTTATTCTTTTGCCACCCTATCCCAATAAAAATTTAATTATGAAAAGCGAAAACAACAACTAGAATAACTGTCAAATAACTTACATGGTTGCTACTTGCTACCATGTTTCTGTTGCAATTCTTGCTACCATATTTCTGTGGGAATAATTATGCCACCACATTCGATAAAATGAAGCCCAAATAAATGTTTTCATTATTCTTAAATTTGGAAGTAGAACGAGGTATTGCAACAATTAGGGAAAAAATGAACTCTTTTTTTATCGAAAAAGTATTAAATGCTTTCAAATATTCAATATTTTTTGTACAACTTTTCAATAAATTTCGCAAAAATTCTACAATGCAACCATTTTCCGGTAAAAAGTCATCCATCTTGGATGCCCAAAGAAACTCACCCCCGGGGACTACTTGACAGTTTTCCATGAACATCTCTCAGCTGTGGATTGTTTACGTTTTATCAGCTGATAGTTTCTCTACTTCTCTATACAATGCATATATCCTTGTGGTTCGAGTGTCGCGAAAGGCTCGTTCTTTTTGAACATGTCTCCTAGCGGTCAATACATGTATTCATATATAAAAGTATGATCAAACAAAATCAGACTGGACGTTTGAGTTGCACGAAAATGATGTACCCGTTGCAGCTCTCTGATATGTATGTATATATAAATAAGATCAGGTTGGCCAAATTCTCCCCATGCCAATTCTTCTTTTGAAAGGGCAGAGGATATATTACTTCTTTAAAAAGTCAGTATATTTTATATTTGTTTCGTTTACTTAGGATAAACAGTGAATTATTTGAATTGTTATTTAAATTTTAGGGTTTATTCATCTGGGAAAGAGAGTAACTTTAATTTGTAATAATAATCTGCCATAATCATTTAGGTCTTTCCTCTGGCTGATGTATTTACCGTGGTCGTCGAAAAAGTAATAAATATGTATTAAGTGACTTGCCCTTACGTGAGAAGATAAATAAAAGGCACAAAAATCATAATATAGAAGTTTCATGAAAAAAATTCAAAGTTTTCCTTTGGCCGTATTTTCTATGCAATTGAAACCTCTTATCGTAGAATCACCCATATATGATTGTAATATAATTTGCAAAACGGATTTTTTTTTTTTCAAATTTCATTTATGCGCTTGGCTGATTCCAATTTTTCTACATCTTATAATATTTCTAAACCTCGCAGAATTTCTGTCCACTTGGTCTGACTTGGTTGCAAAAACTACATTTTATTGTATTTACTTAGGGCAATCGTTTTTGGGCTATTTTGAATAACGCTATATTCATATACAATGCATTTATTAACGCGCTTTCTTTCACACAGCAAACCGTCAAGTGTTTCACAGCTCACAAACCTTGGTAATAAATCCGAAGCGGAAACTCTCTATATATGTATTTTTGACATTTTTGTGTGAAAGATAGCTCTTTAGTCAATACAGTTTAAGAATAAATTTTTTCCAAAATGTATATAACTTTATTCAGAATAGCACAAAAAATAACGGATCTTTAAAAAAATCCAAACTCTATATGCTGTAAAACCACACAAAGCTTTTGCAGCACAGAAAAAATGGAAGATTTTTTTCGTAAAACCATTAAAAAATAATTGCACAGGCCAACTAAGAAATATTTTTTTGCACAGGTTTTTTTAGCTGATTTTTTAAGAATAGAAAATTATAAGACAATAATAAATAAGATAAAGAAAATTAAGAAAATAATAAACAATCATATACATATTTACAACAGCTTCAATTAAAAAACAAGTAAGGAAGTGCTAAGTTAACGTGTAACCGAACATTTATACACTCGCAATTTATTTATTTCATTTTATTAATTCAGTACTTTTCGCTTAATTGCACATTAAATTTGCACAAATTTACGTTCAATTAAACGGGAAGTCAATTAACAGATACTCGCTTAATAGAACAATTTGTTCGGTGAATTAAGCGATTACGTAGGAATCAAAATTTGAAAGTTTTTTGTCTTATTAAATAGTACAACATTAAAATATTCCCCAAAAGTTTGAAATCGATATGATTAAAATTTCAAGAATGTACAACTTTAATCGGATTTATCTCAAAACTCGAATTTTGAGGTCAATGGACATGATTTCTTGAAAAGTTATGAAGCGATTATGTTGAAATATTTCCACACATCTTTATTACAACTATTTTTTCGAGTCAGTATATGGCGAAAATTTTACCACAAAAGTTAGTTTTTTTGTTAAAAATGTATCAAGAATTCAGTTTTTAATCTTTTCTAGCGGTACCAACGGCAAAGCTTTCGAAATTTGTAAATATAAATTTAAAAAATACTGTTTAAATATGTATCTTTAATATGCTGAATGAAATATATGATTGTATAAATTAAAAAAAAATGTAAATACAGTGATCCCCGCTTAAGTGCCTTTCCCGCTTAAGTGACCACATTTTGCGGCACCGTTGTTTTTGCTCTAAATTTACATATAAAATTCCGCAGTTAAGAGTCTCCGCTTAAGTGCCTATCTCGCTTAAGTGACTGTAATATTTAAGCCACAAACACTAAATTGTTTGCAATTTTAAATTTTTAAGTGCCTTTTAATATTTTACACATTGAGTGCGCTAAGTATTGTCAAAAGAAAACATATACATATTTATTGTTATTAGTAAGTACTTTTATTATTAATAAGAAATAAATGTGACTTTCATTCTAAAAGAAAAAATACTAGATCGAAAGCATGATTCATTTAAGTGCCTTTCCCACTTAAAGTGCTGAACACATAGCATACATACATACATCTGGCAAATATTAAAATACAAGCGTTCTTATGAGCACAGCTTTTTAGACAGCAGCACGACTTCGCGATAAAAGGGTTGAAGTCTTCGCTGTCGCCAAATTAGAAATGTTTCTAATTTTGCCGACGACAATGGCCGCTGTAGAGCTGCCACTAATATGTTCTACCAAGTATGACGTTATTTTGTCAGCAGGAGCGTAAAATAGCTTTGATATAACATTTAAAATAACAATCGAATATTTAAAACAAATAAATCGACCAATTTTTACATTTTTTGCACAAATAATTTTACTTTAAACTAAATATGTAAATTTTATTGAAGTGAAAGATTTTAGTGCGTCAACAATGAAATTGCTGTTGTCGCTGCCGTCTTCAAAATGTTCAAGACGCTGGTTTCAAAGCGACATTTGTAATCAGTCTTTGTGTTCAGCACTTAAGTGTCTCAAAAGTCTTGCATGTGAAGAAGGGGCACTTAAGGGGGAATTACTGTATACTCATGTTTTCAACTTCTTAAACCCACATAACCCGTTAAAGGAAACTGCATACATACTCGTACATATGTATGTGCTCTTAAAGTTTTTCAAATATTTGAATATTTTTTACCATTATAGGAAAAATTGCAATAACAATTTATGTATTATACTTACATACATAGGTATCTAAGAATCTATTTATGTATATACATATGTACATATATATATAAATATTTGTAATTAAAATTTACTATTAAAAAATTATGCAGTGTTGATTAGAAGATTCGTTTTTTTCAACAATATTATTTGGTGGAATTAACCGGGGAAATTTAAAAGGAAAATGATTTTTGATGACATATATTTTGAACCGAGAAAATGTAGATGTGATTTCGTATGCTATATTTTTTGCCCGCTAACACCGTTCTATTAAACGGGGAAACCAAGCAACCATAAGGTCAATTAAACGAAAAGTACTGTATAACACACAAACAATCGGCATAATGGTATAAAGTCCATTGAAAGTTTGAAACCCCTAATATTGGGTATATGGGAACTACGGGAAGTTATGACCCGATTTCAGTAATTTTTGACACGGAGACATATTATTAGAAGAAAAATATTCTCTCTGAATTTCTTGAAAATACCTGAGAGACTTACCTATATTTTCGTTAAAAAATTTATTAGAAGCACTGAGGTCCTCATATTCGATATATGGGGCCATAAAGACTTATGGTTCGATTTCGGTGATATTTAGAAGGGCGATGCCACACTATAAATGCAGTATTTGTGTAAAGTTCTGTTCCGATATCTTCCCTAGTGCTTACTTTATATGTAAACGATTCAGATCGACTTCACAGTTTTGTTATATAGGAAGTAGGCGCAGTTTTGTGAACCGATTTAATATATTTTCACAAAATATCATTGGGATGCAAGTATTACAAACCGAATTTCATTGAAATTGGTCGAGTAGTTTCGGAGATATGGTTTTTGACCTATAAGTGGGCGGAGCCACTCCCATTTAAAATTTTTTATTCCAATATGAGTGCAACATGTTGCACAGACGGCGGATGTTCTAGACCAGCGTTGTCCACGGCCTATGCGCACAATAGCGCACGGACAAGCCAGACCCGGAAGGGGTTCTGCTGCAATTGTATCAGATACCCTAGCTGGGCTCTAAGCTACCGGGGGGGTCGGCAGGTCGCGGATAGCCGAACGGCCTGTAGTAGCAGGTTAGTTGCGAGATAAGATAAAACGAATAAGCAACCCCCGACGATGAGCGGCAGGAGCGGAGGACGCGGCATAAAAGCTAGCAAGTCCTATGAAACTCCTGTGACTGTGGCGAAACGGCACCGCCTCATAGAATTATGTGCAACACAAAAACCCAGGCGCGACGGACCCATAATGGGCGGCTTCCTGGTCAGCGTCTGTTCACCACGTTAGGTGCGGCTGTCAGCTTAAACTGACCGGTACACATCGCGGCGCACTGGGAGTCCCTTGAAGTGTCGACAGCGATTTCTCCGCTGACGGGACGAAGAGGGTGATGTGAGCGTGCTCTGCCGAGGTGTCAGCCGTGGTGTGTATCAGTAACCAGCCACTTCGGGCCCTGGTCAAGGAGTGTGCATTGGACGAAGGAGTAGTAGCCTACGTTGCTCCGGGCGAGCGCTGGTCCGTCCGTGTTTTCCGGGACTGGTAAAGCGAAGGACAGGCCTCAGGGAACTGGGGTAGGGGCTGTGCCCCGAGGGTATACCCGTTCCTGTCTACTTCGGCCCGCCCCCCTGCACACGATGCGCTGGAATATATAAACCAATGGAGAAAATCTTGAGAATAACTAACAACAGTAGCGATATTTTTGTGAGCAGCGGCACTGAGTGCCGGAATGAAACGACTAGTACGCAAGAGATAAACTCTTCTCAAAGGACGACGCTTACGGAATCCGATCCGTTCAAGCGTGCACCAAAACTGGGTAGGTCCCCGATTAAGAACCTCAATGTAGAGAAACCGGTGAGAGCGAGGTCGTCGCCTCCAGCACTGGGTGATTCCACGCCCATACAAAAACGTGGAGATAGTATGTCCCAGCTAGGAGACGCAATTACTATTGACTGCTGAAACAACGCCGAAGAGGCCACGTGAAGAAAAACAGGTGAAGCGAAGGACACCTCCCAAGCGGAATAAAACAACCCATAAAGAAGCGTCGAGCAAAAGTGATGTTGACCTGAACAAGGTAACTAAAAGTGATAGCTCAATCAAAAGCAATGGAAATGTGTCGAAAAAGCAAGACAGTTGGACCACGGTTAAACGGAAAGACCAAAGACCTCCAAAAAAGATAACGCATAAACCGACACCCCGACCCGATGCCATAATTATAGGGCGAACAGGGGATATGTCTTACAGCGATATTTTGAGGGCAGTCAAGAAGGATGACTCCCTGCAGAAACTTGGAGAAAATGTGTCTAAGATTAGAAAGACCACCAAAGGTGAAATTCTGCTAGAATTAAGAGAGGCGCAAATGAAAAATACGAGCGAGTTCAAGGCCGAGATAGGTAAAGTGTTAGGAAACCACGCACAAATCAGAGCACTAACACATGAACTAATAGTGGAAATTCGAGACCTCGACGAGATCACCACTAAAGAGGACATCGCCGAAGCTATCCGGGCACAGGTAAAGGAGTTGAATCACTTTGATAAAAACTCAATCAAGAATATCAGGGCGGCATACTTAGGAACGCAATCCGCAACTGTAAGCTTACCCGCGCTAGAGGCAAGGAAACTACTCGATATACATAAGATAAAAATAGGCTGGGTAGTATGCAGAATAAGAGAGAGGTTGAATTTACGAAGATGCTTCAGATGTCTCGAATACGGACATGTTGCG
Organism: Zeugodacus tau; assembly: GCA_031772095.1. Classification (NCBI taxonomy): domain Eukaryota; kingdom Metazoa; phylum Arthropoda; class Insecta; order Diptera; family Tephritidae; genus Zeugodacus; species Zeugodacus tau. The sequence goes on along the minus strand of CM062649.1, from coordinate 43,814,510 downwards.
AAGGCATGTAACAACCCTGACGATAGAAGCAAGTGTTGTGTTAAGTGTGGTGAAAATGGGCATTTTGCGAAAGAGTGTACCAAAAAACCGTCGTGTATCGCATGTAGGAGCAGGAGTAGGGAGAACACCGACCACCAAATAGGTAGTAAGAAATGCCCCCTATATCAAGAAGCAATCAAAAGTACTAAAAGATGAGAATACTGCAACTTAATTTGAACCACTGCGAGGCTGCTCAAGAGCTTCTAAGCCAGACGGTGCATGAACAAAAAATAGACGTTGCTATAATCAGTGAGCAGTATAGAAACAAAAGCGAATCCACATGGATATCAGACTGCACAAGTAAAGCTGCGATATGGGCATGTGGAGGAAAAGCTTTTCAAGACAAACCACTAATAGGTAAACCGTTCTACGCCAGGGCGAAGATCGGTGGAATCAACTTCTACAGTTGCTACATCCCACCAAGCGTATCCCAGAGTGATTTTGAAAAAACACTGGACGAACTTGTGAAAGAAGTTTTGACCACTACGATGAACGTGGTGGCAGGCGACTTTAATGCGTGGGCGAGGGAGTGGGGTAGCATCTACACAAACAGGCGTGGAGATGCCCTCCTCAAGGCGTTTTCGGTGTTAGACACAGTGTTGCTAAACACTGGAAATCAAAACACGTTCGAAAAGAATGGTCGGGGTTCTGTGATCGACATCACTTTCGCAAGTAGCTCTCTCGTGCGTACAGCAAGCTGGCAGGTGTGTGATCTCTATACACATAGCGATCATCAGGCTATTATAATAGAAATTGGACACTTAACGCAAAATCGACGGAGTGTGCTCACTAACAGCGTACAAACGAGAGGGTGGAAAATCAAAACCCTTGATGACGAACTATTCAGACTATCACTTGAGGATAATCTCAGCTATGTGGAAGACATAGACCGACAAGCGGAGATGCTGGTGAAACACATTAGCAAAGCTTGCGACGCTTCAATGTGCAGAAAGAAATATGGGGCCTGCAGAAAACCCGTATACTGGTGGAATGCAGAAATCGACACCCTAAGGAGAGATTGCCACAAAGCCAGGAGGATATATCAAAGAAGTCGAGGAGCGACGGAACAAACGGAACTACGAGAAAGATTCAAAGGCAAACGCAACGACCTGAAAAAAGCTATAAAGAAAAGTAAGACCTGCTGTTTCAAAGAATTATGTGGAAAAATCGATGAAAATCCGTGGGGCGATGCGTACAAGCTTGTAATGTCGAGAATTAAAGGTGGCAAAGGTCAAGCACCAACTTGCCCCATACTACTGAAAACGGTGGTGGAAACACTCTTCCCTTCACAGCCCGTAGAAAACCGACAGGCACTAGGAGAAGAGCCAGACAAACAAGACGTACCAACAGTCACTGACGGGGAGGTGTTACAAGCAGCAGAAAGATTTGGTAATACCAAAGCAGCAGGTCTGGATGGCATCCCAAATAAAGCCTTGAAAATTGCCATTAACCAAAACGCGAGGCCTTTCTGTGAACTTTTTACGAGGTGTATGCAAAAGGGAGTATTCCCAAAAGTTTGGAAAAAGCAGCGACTAGTTCTACTACAAAAGCCAAATAAACCAGCTGGCGAACCCAGCTCATACAGGCCACTGTGCATGCTGGATACCGTTGGCAAGATACTCGAGAGATTAATATGTGAACGATTGGAGGCGCATTTGGAACAAGTGCACCAGGGTCTCTCCGATAACCAGTACGGTTTTCGGAAACGGAGATCGACGATCGATGCAATAAAAAAGCTCACTGATATCGCTAACAAAGCAATAGAAGGAAATAGATGGATGTATGGCACTAAACAATATTGTGCGGTAATCACGTTCGATGTAAAAAACGCGTTTAACTCTGCATATTGGCCTCACATCATAGAAGCTCTGAAACGAAAGTCAACACCGACTTATCTAGTGAGAATTGTGTCCAGCTACCTGTCGGACCGGGTGCTATTGTACGACACCGAAGATGGGCCCAGAAAGTATATTGTAACAGGAGGGGTACCGCAAGGTTCCGTGCTTGGACCACTCTTGTGGAATGTACTTTACGACGGTGTGTTGTGTCTTCCTTTCCCGAGGGAAGTGCAGATCATCGGATACGCAGATGATATTGCGGTAACCGTAGTGGCAAAGGAGCTTGAACAAATTAAGAATTTGACTAATAGTACAGCAGTACAAATTAAGAACTGGCTCACTGCAACAAATCTCCAGCTTGCTGGCCATAAAACCGAAGCGGTGTTAATAACGAGTAGGAAGAAGCTTGAAGATGTCACACTTAATATTGACGGGCATAACATCACGACACAGAGATCACTGAGGTACCTAGGAGTCCTGATTGATACGAGGCTATGCTATAAAATGCACATTGACAAAGTCTGTGAAAAAGCGGCACGCGTAACGGCCGCGCTGTCGAGGATAATGGCCAACATTGGTGGACCAACTCACAACAGAAGAGCATTATTGGCTAAGGTGAGCCAATCAATACTAATGTACGCGACACCCATATGGGGACCAGCACTGTTGCGCAATACATACGCCAAGAAAGTGAATATGGTAACTAGGCTCAACGCTATCAGAGTCGCTAGTGCATTCCGAACGGTATCACATGAGGCAATCGGTATTATAGCGGGCATCGTTCCGCCAGACATAATGGCGATGGAACTGAAAAGAATTTTCGATAGATCAAAAAGTATTGGGAGACGACTCACAGCACATGAGCGAAAAGGGGAAAGACAAGCAAGTCTCAATGATAAAATCCAAACTAGTTTGGGATAAAGTACGAGCGTGGTCGGCACTAGCCATGCAGGAACTTCGAAGAAAAGAGTGGCAACGCAGCGAAAGCGATAGAATAAACGGTGACTAAACAAAAATGAATAACTGACGAGCCGAATGGCTATGCTTGGACTCATGATGTAATGCCTAACGGCAGTCCCGTGAGCCGTACATAAAAGCACTGACGATGGAGTTAAGGGTTTAGTACGTAGGCGTATTGCCCACAAGTCCTTATGGGCGCGGTCCCAAATGAGGTGTACCTTAGTGGACAGTACGAATCGTGCATACCGTTATCGGTATCTTTTGAAGATTCCCCCTCCATAAATACAAAAAAAAAAAAAAAAAAAAGCCAGACACTTCACACCAACATGTCGCGACAAGTGTCTGTGAAAGCACGATTGTGCAACTGTATTCAATTTCGTAGGCAAGCAAAGCAGGATTTTGTATCAGTTGACGCTAGAAAACAGAACGCACTAAAAATGTTCCAACACATTTGGGAAATATGTTATTTTTTATTGAGAACAATGAAAAGCATGCAGAATGCTTAATTTGTTTTTAAAAAATAAAGCGTTGTAGCAAACATGATATAAAAAGACGTTATGAACGTTGTCACAAAAATCTTGTAAATATCGAGAGAGACGCCCGAAAAAGTCTTCTTGATAATTACAAAAGAAAATTTTATTTACAATTAAATTCTCAGCTATACTATCAAACAATCACATTTCTGATCTCATTAGAATTAAGCAATATAATAAAGAAATAAATATAGATAATTTAGTTGACCGTAATTTTTAATAAAAAGTACGTTTACTTATTTGTACGCACTGTTCCGTATTCGTGTTGTCTGCTCGTAGCTTTCCGAATGTACGCTAATAACCAACACAAGCATAACGTGCACACAGTCACGTTGGACAACACTGTTCTAGACCTAATAGTTTTGTTCACATAACGGTTGTTTGTATCACCCATAAATAAAAGAGTTAGATATGGGGTTATATATATATAAATGATCAGGGTTACGAGTGAAGTTGAAATCTGGATGTCTATCCGCCCGTCTGTCCGTGCAAGCGATTACTTGAGGATTGGATTCTGTATTTGTGCACATTTCTTCTGGGCTTTTGCGATTGGCGTTAATATATGTACATACATATATAAGTTAAGTTTTTAATCCAAAACTTCATTTTTTTCAATAAGCGGACATGCGTCCGCAGTTGATTTTATTATTATCAATATGGCCCAAAGACTGTCAACTAAAGATTAAATACAAAATACTTCTTAAGCTTAAATTAAACGTATGCTATTCGCTTGACACATTGAATGGTTGTTCCCAATTGCCAATATGCTGAAGCGGAGTCAGCATTTGAACGGATGCGTGTGCGGAGTCAATAGCTAATAGTGCTGATGCAGCGTCAGCAGTTGATCGATTGCGCGTAAAAGTTGTTGACCGATGTTGACGAATTTCATAATCAATTGTGTTAACTATTCCCTTCTTAAATATGATCATTCTCGATCATTAGTGGAATGGTAGGTCATTAAAATTTATGTATGTATGTTTCAGATTTATATTTTGGTGCTGTAACTTTTGGACTTGTACTTGATTCCATTAATGTCATTTAATATCATGTCGGCTTCTAGTTTACCGTTGAATTGATTCAATAAAAGCACTCCTGGTTTTATTTCTTCTATGATGGGAACTTGGTGACTATTTGTTGTTTGACATGTTGAATTTTGTTTTTTTTTTATACTCTCGCAACAAAGTTGCTAAGAGAGTATTATAGTTTTGTTCACATAACGGTTGTTTGTAACACCCAAAACTAATCGAGTTAGATATAGGGTTATATATACCAAAGTGATCAGGGTGAAGAGTGGAGTTCAAATCCGAATGTCTGTCTGTCCGTCCGTCCGTCCGTCCGTCCGTCTGTGCAAGCTGTAACTTGAGTAAAAATTAAGATATCTTGATGAAACTTGGCACACTTATTTCTTGGCACCATAGGAAGGTTGCTTTCGAAAATGAGCAAAATCGGACCACTGCCACGCCCACAAAATGGCGAAAGCCGAAAACACATAAAGTGCCATAACTAAGCCATAAATAAAGCTATGGAAATAAAATTTGATATGAAGGATCGCACTATGAAGGGGCATATGTGGATGTAATTTTTTTGGGGAAGTGGGCGTGGCCCCGCCCCCAAATTGGATTTTTGTATATATCTCGCAAACCAATAGAGCTATATAAAACAAACTTTCTGCAGTCGTTTTTTTTAGCCATTTCCTTATACATTCCAAAAATGACAGAAATCGGATAATAACCACGCCCCCCTCCCATACAAAGGTTAGGTTGAAAATTACTAAAAGTGGGTTAACTCACTGACGAAAAACGTCAGAAACACTAAATTTCACATAAGAAATGGCAGATGAAAGCTGCACTCAGATTTTTTTACAAAATGGAAAATGGGCGTGGCGTTGCTCACTTATGGGTCAAAAACCATATCTCAGGAACTACTCGACCGATTTCAATGAAACTTGGTTTGTAATAGTTTCCTTACATCCCAATGATATGTTGTGAAAATAGGCCAAATCGCTTCACAACCACGCCTACTTCCTATATACCAGAACTTTGAAGACGATCTGAATCATTTACATTACAATATATAAAGTAAGTACTAGTGAAGATATCGGTGCAGAACTTTGCACAAATACTACCTTTATAGTGTGGAAGCCCCATTCTAAAAATCGCCGAAATCGGACCATAGGTTTTCAAGGCCCCATGTATCGAACATGAGGACCTCGGTGCTTCTAACCTAATATTAGGGTTTCCAACTTTCAATGGACTTTATACAATACATATGATGAATATGTGGGTCAAATTGTGTATTATATAATATAAATAAAGTTAAATAAATAAATTGCGAGAGTATAAAATGTTCGGTTACACCCGAACTTAGCCTTTCCTTACTTGTTTTCATATATTTCTTTATTTATTGAATCTGCTCTTTGGAGCCTAACAATAAGTTATAAAATCTTAATTCTAATTAAAACTAGACAAGCTCAACCAATTGATTGAGTTTTTTTGGTGAAACGTTGCTCCTCAGTGTGCTGGCATATCTCTTCTTTTTAGACGTGATCGATTACAGGAATGTGATAAAGCATTAGCCAATGGGTTTGGGTGATCTCGGAGTTTGGATAAATATTTATTTCTGCTGTTCTCTACTTCTTTCTTTACCATGAGAATACCAAGATCTTTATGGATATTTTCATTACGCATATACCATGGTGAGCACGTGATTGTTCTAAGCATTTTTGATTGGAATCTCTGAATTATATCGATATTGGTTGCACAGGTCGTACCCCACAGTTGGATGCCGTACATCCAAATCGGCTTTATGACCGCGTTATATAACGGAACTTTGTTGTCTAGGCTAAGTTTTGAATTTTTATTTAAAAGCCAATTTAAATGTGCTGCTCTTATCTTCATGCAGGTTATTTTGCTCGATATGTGTTTTCTCCATATAAGCCTTCTATCTAGGTGAATACCAAGATATGTTACTTCAGTCGCTTGGGGTAATAAAATATTGTTCATTTTAACTGCCGGGCACGTTTTTGGTCTTAGAGAAAATGTAACATGCTTGCACTTCTGTTCATTTACATTTATACGCCAGTTTGCTAGCCATTCTTCGATAAAAATCAAATGCCCTCCTAATACTTTTGATGCTATAATTAGGCATTTGTTTCGGCTCACTAAAGCTGTGTCATCCGCAAAAGTTGATGTCAAAATATTACTTTCTGTTGGAAGGTCTGCTGTATATATTATGTATAGGGTTGGCCCTAAAACACTGCCCTGCGGTACACCAGCTCTTATTGGTCGTTCTTGAGATATGAAGTCTCCTACTTTGACAGTAAACTTTCTATTTTTTAAATAAGACTCCAAGGTTTTATGCATTTTGAGTGGTAAGCTTTTTTTAATCTTATATAAAAGCCCATCATGCCACACTTTATCGAACGCCTGAGCCACATCTAGAAATATAGCAGAACAGTACTCTCTATACTCGAACGCCCTTCTGATTTCGTTAGTAATTCTATTTACTTGTTCTACAGTGCCATGTTTTGCACGAAACCCGAATTGGTGCGTTGGTATTACATTATTTTCATGGAGGAAAGGAGACATCTTTGATAGTAACACTTTTTCAAATATTTTAGAAAGACAGGGTAGAAGACTGATTGGTCTGTATGAAGACGGCTGTGTCAGGTCTTTACCTGATTTCTCTATCATGATGATCTGCGACTTTTTCCATGAACTTGGATAGTACCCGAAACTGAAAATAGCGTTAAAGAGCAAGGAGTGCACTGTTAAAGCAATATTTGGTAACTCAATTAGCATTTTTGGAGTAATTTTATCGTGTCCTGCCGACTTTTTTGGATTCAGCTCTTTTATGATTTCAATAATTTCAGAAGATGACGTTTGAATAGACCCAAGCGACTCGTTAGCGCTATTGGAGATGAATGGCAGCTTAAAGCTGTTCTTTGGGCAATTAGGTTGAAATACCTTTTCTAGGTGATTTGCAAAACAATTTGCCTTATCCTCGTCACTTCGTGCCCAGTTTCCACCCAAGCCTCTTATAGGCAGGTTGGAGTCGACTGGAGGTTTCATTGACTTTTGGGCTTTCCAAAGTGAATTTCGTTTGTTTAAATTCGGACACAGTTTCTTTATATAATTGTGAGTCTGGTATTCTTCCTCACGTTTAAGCGCTGTTTTTAGTTTTCGTACAGCATATTTTAGTTGCAGCTGAGTAGAAGGGGAGGGATTTAACTGCCATTCACGTCTAGCTCGCCTTTTTTCATTTACAAGCTTTTCTATTTCATTATTAGTGATTTTTCTTCGGCTAATCGGTTTATTGTTTCTTTTTGGTGTTGCTATGACAGCTGCATTTGATATTACATCATTAAATTCTCTTATACCTTCATCAATATCTCTTTCTGTATCTATTTTTACGTCAATATTAATGTGGCTACTCACATATTTTTTATATTTTAACCAGTTCGTTTTGTGAGATGTTAGACCCACTTTTGACTCAACGAATATGGGTTGTTCACACAACATTTTTAGTACAGGTGAATGATCAGAAGATAAGTCTGTACATGTGTCAGCTGTCACAAGCGATCTATCTATATTTTTGGTTACAGCGAAATCAATTAAATCAGGTATTTTCTTGCGATCACTGGGCCAGTATGTGGGCTTGCCTGGAGATATTATATCAAAGTTATTGTGGTTCATAATGGTTTGGTACAACTGGCGTCCTTTCGGATTAATAAGACGTGACCCCCAGTACACGTGTTTTGCATTATAATCTCCACCTGCTAGAAATCTATGACCTAGCGTTCCAAAAAAGTCTTTAAATTCGCTATCTGTAATTTTAAAACGAGGTGGGCAGTATATAGCCGTTAGATTAAAATCACAACCCCGATTTTTTAACGATTTGTTGTAGCTTGCAACTGGGATGTAGCATGAGATTCCAGAGTATAGTGGTTTAACCGATTTCTAACCAACACTGCCGTTCCGCCATGTGCTTTTCCATCCGGGTGATTTGTAACATACAGTCTAAATCCCGGTATTTTAAAATTGTTTTTGTTTGTCAGATGAGTCTCTGATATTAGCATTACATCTATATTTTTTTCAGACAGAAATTTGATAATCTCTATGTTGGTTATTGGTTTATGTTGGTTAACACCGTTAGCATTCCATATACAAATGTTTAGTATGCTCATTTTTTACTTAATAAAGTTTGCAGCATTTGGTTTTGCGATTTTATTAAATCTTGTATCATATTTTGCATAGTAGACATAAATTGCGTCATACATTGCGTAAGATTTATAATCATGGTTTCAATACCACCATTTGGTGGATTTTGCGGTGGTTGCATTTGTACATTCTTGCCTTTTACAACATTGGCATAGCTCCCTTGTACAGTATTATTTTTAATATAACCAGATTTTTGAATATGGTCTGTGATATCTATAATGGCATTACGAGGAGGATGTAACATTTGGCTACGTCGTGCTTGAATTCCCTGTGACAACTTCGATTTTAAATCTTTATATACAGGACAACCCCTGTAGTTGGCAGTGTGACTTCCTCCACAATTGCTGCATTTTTTATTTAAATCCTCTTTCTTGAGGGTACATTTTGAAGTGGGATGTAAATCACCACATACCACACAAACACTGCGTAGAGTGCAATATGATTTGGTATGCTCATACTCTTGGCAGTTGGTGCATTGTACCGGACCGTTTCTTTTATGTGGTTCTTCTACGGTGCAGCAAATATTCTAAATTATATATTGGATGCACTTCGTTCTTTTTAAGCTGGTTAAAATTCGGCATCAATTCAATTCTAAACATGGGTTGTGGTACTTTATTTCTGTTAAAGATGTTTACCACAGTTTTAACTTCAAAGCCACATTCTTCCAGAGCTTCTTTGATTTCACTAGAGTCTACGGAAGACTCTATTCCTTTAATTACTACAGCTAGGCCCTTTGAGCTCTTCAGCTGATAGGAATAATAATTTTTGTTTTTATCTGATAAAAACTTTACAACATCCATAAAACTCTTCTCAGTGTATGTCTGTATTTTTGTTTCATCTATATTGCCTTTTTTTAAAGGCACTATGTGAAAATTTTTTGTACCTACAATTTCGCTTAGTTTAGCAACAAGAGTATTTGAGCTACGCTCGCGCAAATATATTGGGGGCGGTTTGGCATAGGCGACTGTGGTGGTACCCTTCGCATTATCATCAATACCATTGCTTAGTACGGCAAATCTGTTGCCATTTAAAACATCAGGTTTATTCTTGGTTGACGTGCCGCCATGAAACTTTTTAGGATTGACCGCTGACCTCACAGGACTTAATTTCCTTTTAATATTGACGTAGCGGTCAATGCCAATCTGTACAGATGGACCCTTTTTGATTTGTACATTCTCACCTTGCGTTATGCTTTTCTTCGCTGTTTGCTCGCTTGCAGGTACCTGCTTTGGTGCGTTCATGTTTTTTGCTGGCCGTTGTTGACTATCATTCTCTGCTGCTTTTGTTGTTTCTAAGCTCTGCTTCGGGTGCTGCTCAGTTGATCGCTGTGATGACTCATCCTTCTCGCCTTTGCCTTGTTTGTTGGTAGGAGCTGGTTTTGCAGGCTCGACAATGCTAAAGTAGGCATTCAGAGAATGCCTACGACTTTGTTGGTGAGGCTGCGCAGCGCTCATGTTATTACTTATTTTTCTCACTTATAATTTTTTTTTTTTTTACTCTCGCAACAAGTGTTGCTAAAGAGAGTATTATAGTTTTGTTCACATAACGGTTGTTTGTAACACCCAAAACTAAACGAGTTAGATATAGGGTTATATATACCAAAGTGATCAGGGTGAAGAGTGGAGTTCAAATCCGAATGTCTGTCTGTCCGTCCGTCCGTCCGTCTGTGCAAGCTGTAACTTGAGTAAAAATTAAGATATCTTGATGAAACTTGGCACCCCCTAATAAGTTTTTTGTACATATCTCGCAAACCAATAGAGCTATATAAACCAAACTTTCTGCAGTCGTTTTTTTTTAGCCACTTCCTAATACAGTCCAAAAATGAAAGAAATCGGATCATAACCACGCCCACCTCCCATACAAAAGTTAGGTTGAAAATTACTAAAAGTGGGTTAAGTTTTTAACGAAAAACGTCAGAAACACTAAATTTCACATAAGAAATGGCAGATGAAAGCTGCACTCAGATTTTTTTACAAAATGGAAAATGGGCGTGGCGTCGCCCACCTATGGGTCAAAAACCATATCTCAGGAACTACTCGACCGATTTCAATGAAACTTGGTTTGTAATAGTTTCTTTACATCCCAATGATATGTTGTGAAAATGGGCCAAATCGCTTCACAACCACGCCTACTTCCTATATACCAGAACTTTGAAGACGATCTAAATCGCTTACTTTACAATATATAAAGTAAGTACTAGTGAAGATATCGGTGCAGAACTTTGCATAAATACTATGTTAATAGTGTGGCAGCCCCATTCTAAAAATTGCCGAAATCGGACCATAGGTTTTTAAGGCCCTGTATATCGAACACGATTACCTCGGTGCTTCTAACCTAATATTATGGTTTCCAACTTTCAATGGACTTTATACAATATATATGACAAATATGTGGGTCAAATTGTGTATTATATAATATTAAAAATAAATTGCGAGAGTATAAAATGTTCGGTTACAGCCCTTCCTTACTTGTTTAATATTTGTTTATTGTTTGCACACTTTTATTTTTTGTGATTTTCTTTTTTTTTTTTGTTTTGCTTGACGCTTTCGGCGTTATTGACTAAGCTTGGCTTAATGCACTATTTAAATTGATTTGTTTATTGGGTATTTTCTTTTTGTTTTAGAGAATTATCACGGAGCGCATCAAAACACGTCCGTATATGTTGAAAGCTCTCTCAATTTGAATTCAACTATTATTATTCTTATTAAACATAAATCTTTATTTATATCTATCAAATTGATTCCTTTGCAATTGTTAAATCACTAAAGCTTTAACATTCATTTTTAATTCTGTAAGATATATTTTTCCTTTACTTTGTTTTAATAATTCTCTTAAATGTTTCTTCTAGTATTCTAGTATTTTTACCATATATAAAATTTCTGTACCTTTACTTATAACATTTATTTTAGATGATTCTAATGCTTCTTCGTCATTTTTAAACGGTATTTTTTTTCTGTTAATTTTTTTATTGATAATTCAATCTCTTCTTTACTTAACATTACTGAATTTATAATATTACTTTTGGCCCATTGAATGGCATATCTTATTATATTTACTATTTCTTCTTTTATTTTGCAAATTTATTACAGTTTCAGTTATAAAGTTTTCGTCTTTTCTTATGGAATTTGACATCTTATTTACTATGTTAGTTATGTTATTCATTCCTTTTTCAAATAAGTTAGTTATGATTACTTGGTTATCATTATTGTTATTCAGATTATTTAAAGTATTAGTTATTATATTTAGATCTTCATGATCAGGAGAACCGGCAATATATTTCCATGCCGTTCCCAATCTATCAATTGATCTTCTCATTTTATTATTATAGATAGCTTTAAGTGCGTTTAGGATTGCAAAGGTTTGGGTAGTTTCGTGTTTTAGTATAGAATATAGGAAATTATTTCTGGGGATTTGAGTAGTTCTTTCGTCATAGGTAATTTTAAAAAAATGTTCGTTTTTGTCCAAGTCAATGATGTGTAGTAGTCTGAATGTATCGTCTTGTATTTTTGTGTAGGAGAGTTTCTGTTCATGGCATGTGGACCATTGTCTGACTGTGTTTTCGATTTTCGAATGCATACTTGGAAAATAAAATGACTGTAAAATTTGTATTTTGTTTACGCGACTATTTCTGTGAGCTCTTTGATGTTCTTTAATTATTATTTCTTATTGTTCTGTTTCTGTTGTGACATCCTGCAGTATAGTTTGAGTGAATCGAATTTTAATATTTGAGAAATGAAGTGGATATATTTCTTGAATTTTCCTCATTAAACTTTCTGTAGTGTATAGTCCGCTAAGTAATGCTGGGTCAAGGTATTGTTTGAATATGTCTATAACGTCCTGTGTTGAGTAATTTTTTTTTTTGTAATTGTGTGTCTGTGATAAGATGGAAATGGAATTTGAAATGCATAGCTATCTTCATCCCCTGATATTAAGAAAATTTGGTTTTTAAAAGCAGTTATTGGTGCTTCTGTGGCTGGAATGAGGTGATGTGATGAGCTTTCATCACTATGCTCAGTAGTTGTTAGAACGTTGATGTCAGTCTATGTATGGAGATCTAGAGAGTGAGTCTGCTACGATATTCGTTTTTCCTAGTTTGTATTTCATCTCGTAGTTGTATTTTTCTGGGATACTCTTCCATCTCTTCATTTTTCCATTGCGGTTTTTATTACTCAATGCAAATGTGAGCGGTTGGTGGTCTGTGAAAATGACAACTTTCGCTGATTTATGCAAATAATCCCTAGGTGAGGTGATAGCCCAAATAATTGCCAGGATTTCTTTTTCATTTGTGGCGTACCTTTCTTCGGTTTTATTTAATGATCGGGATATGAAAGTTATTGGTTTTCTTGCTTGTTCAAGGACTGCTCCTAGAGCATAGTTGGATGCGTCAGTGGTAAGGTGAAATTCTTTTTTGAAATTTGTGTATGATAATATAATCGCCCCTATTCCCGTTGTCGTTATCGTTTTAAAACGACTTAAGAACGTCTATTTGGCATTCCTGTTGGCGTTAACGACATTTATCGTTATGAAACGACTATAGAAACGGCATAGAAACTGTCGTTTTTTGTCGTTGCTATAATTGTTAGCGACATAGAAACGACGCGGTTGTTGAAGGAATATTTGAAGTGAAGATGAAAATTCCAAATCGGAAACAGTTTGAAATTTTAATTTCTGAAATGGAAAAATATCCTGCATATGCCAAGGACATTAGAAAAGGGATAAATCCTTTAAATTTCGATTTTTGGGAGGGATATTTTTTCTCAAAAAAAAAAAAAAAACTATAATACTCTCTTTAGCAACTTTTGTTGCGAGAGTATAATAAATCAATTCCACCGCCATCTCGCGTCGGAAATTGTTGGCATTAATAAAATTGCATTTTTATATCTAAGAATATATTTAAGATATGAAAGATCTTAAAATTCAAAATGAAGAAAAAAATAGTACTCCAACAAGAGGAGGAGTTAATAAACAGATACCCATGTCTCCTTTGGCTGCACCACTAGTTAGAGTAGTCGGATTAGCCAGAAGCAAGGAGCATGAGACGCTGGAAGTATAACATATTTTAGAAGAAAGTTTGGAGGACGCAGATGTCACTACTACTTCTTTTAAAAAATCAAATAAAGATGGAAGACTAACATTGTTGTACGTAAGTACAATAATTACAGTGATAACGTTGTTTAGAGTCATTATAGAATAGCATAAAATCCATCAAGGACTGCTTTAAAAATGTGTCTCGTTGCATAAGAAAGACATTTTTATATGGGAAAAGAGCTCCTTAAAGTATACTATATAAAATATGTAGACAAATTTCGATAACTTTTCATAGGCGTTACGATATACTTCAAGAATACCAATTTAGGAACGAAACGACGATAAGAACGACAACGACTTAGAAACGACTATTAAAACGACAACGACAACGGGAATAGGGCCGAATATAACTTTTTTTGATATTAGTGATAATTTAATTTTATTGAAAGCTTCTAATGCACCTTTATCGAACACAACTAGCTTTTTGCTTGAGGCATTTTTGGACACTTGGCGTTTTAGGGTTTATGCCTGTTTTGGATATTATAACTTAAGAATTCGACTTCTTGAATGAAAAATTTGTTCAACATTTTGGAAGTGGCTTTGTTCATCCTTGCCAAAAACTATTAAGTCATCTATGTAGACACAACAAATCTTTCCTATATGATTCTTCAAAATATCATCTAGTGCTCTTTGGAGATTCCTGGTGCAGTCTTTAGTCCGAAAGGAAGTCTAGTGTATTCATATTTGCCGTTATTGACTGAAAATGCTGTCTTCTCGATATCGGATTCCTTCAAGGAAATCTGGTGGAATCCGCTCAAGAACAGAAAAATATTTATTATTTCCTAGCTGTGAAATTACTTCGTTGATTTCTGGAGTGGGATATCTATCTGCTATTGTGTATCTTGCTTAATGTGTTGTATTTCTGTAGTCAATTACCAATCTGTATTTTTTTTGTCCTGATGCATCTAATTTTTTTGGTACAACCCACACAGGTGAGTTGTAGGGTGATCGGGATGGCCTAATGATTCCATCTTTTAATAAATTTTCTATTTCATTTTGAACAAAGTCTCTCATTGGCAAAGGATATGGATAGTATTTAGGGTATACTGGGGTTTCAGAAGAAGTACTAATTTCTCCTACTACGGTGGTAGTAGTTATAAGTAAGTTTTTGGTTTGGTTCGGTAAAAAGATTATGATATTTTGTAGTTAGATGGTTTATGTATTATTTTTGTGTAGCTGTCATGTGATCAGTCCTTACGACTATTTTATTAACTGTCGGAAATAACTTTTGTTTAAATTTAGTTTACCTAGTGTCAAAGTATTGTCATAAGTATTAACGGTGGCACACAGTTCTTTAAGGCTATCACTTCCAATTATACCATCGAAAGAATTGAATGTAGAAGGAAGAATTTCAAAGTAGTGTCTTTATTGCCGAATAAATTTATGGTTGTATGGTGAGTAATTTTCATTTGTCCTGCAATAGATTTTGCGAAAAATTGTTCGTCATTTAGTATGTGTTTTGTTACATGACAGGGATGTATATAGTTTTTACTTGAGCCCGTATCGATTAGTATTTTTAAAATTTTTCCGTTCTTCGTTTTAAACTCTACATAAGGCAACGAAGAACTGCTCATTCCAAAAAATTATTTGGAGGAGCTTGATGATGTTGATGATACCTATAGCCTCGGCCTCGGAATATATGTACATCAAGTGTGGATAAAATACGTTGTTCTGCTTTCTGGTTGGGAGAGGTGGTCGAAAATCTTGATGTTTCCTAATTTGGCTATTATTGATTAGCGCGTAGTGCGAACGACATTTCGAGGGCCTATCGGCATTTCCTACGACTTTATTTCTTATAACATTGAGGATGATATATTATTTTGGCGTTCCTCTCAGCGGTTCATAGATCTGAAGGATTCGAGCTACACTTTTTTCCAAGAGTTAAACTCTCCTGGGTTACCTTAGAAATCGCGTAGGCATCTTACAACGTCTGGTATTTTATCAAGTTCAGTTATAATAACGGGTGATTTTTTTGAGGTTAGGATTTTCATGCATTAGTATTTGACAGATCACGTGGGATTTCAGACATGGTGTCAAAGAGAAAGATGCTCAGTATGCTTTGACATTTCATCATGAATAGACTTACTAACGAGCAACGCTTGCAAATCATTGAATTTTATTACCAAAATCAGTGTTCGGTTCGAAATGCTTTTTTTCGACAAATTTTGTTCAGCGATGAGGCTCATTTCTGGTTGAATGGCTACGTAAATAAGCAAAATTGCCGCATTTGGGGTGAAGAGCAACCAGAAGCCGTTCAAGAACTGCCCATGCATCCCGAAAAATGCACTGTTTGGTGTGGTTTGTACGCTGGTGGAATCATTGGACCGTATTTTTTCAAAGATGCTGTTGGTCGCAACGTTACGGTGAATGGCGATCGCTATCGTTCGATGCTAACAAACTTTTGTTGCCAAAAATGGAAGAACTGAACTTGGTTGACATGTGGTTTCAACAAGATGGCGCTACATGCCACACAGCTCGCGATTCTATGGCCATTTTGAGGGAAAACTTCGGAGAACAATTCATCTCAAGAAATGGACCCGTAAGTTGGCCACCAAGATCATGCGATTTAACGCCTTTAGACTATTTTTTGTGGGGCTACGTCAAGTCTAAAGTCTACAGAAATAAGCCAGCAACTATTCCAGCTTTGGAAGACAACATTTCCGAAGAAATTCGGGCTATTCCGGCCGAAATGCTCGAAAAAGTTGCCCAAAATTGGACTTTCCGAATGGACCACCTAAGACGCAGCCGCGGTCAACATTTAAATGAAATTATCTTCAAAAAGTAAATGTCATGAACCAATCTAACGTTTCAAATAAAGAACCGATGAGATTTTGCAAATTTTATGCGTTTTTTTTAAAAAAAAGTTATCAAGCTCTTAAAAAATCACCCTTTATTAGAAAGGTTTGTGTCAATAGTTATGTCTGTAATGTTTGAAAAATTAGCATTTGGGCTTAAGGCGGATTGGACGTGGACCCGGAAGGTGGTGAATCGCAGCTTTATTGGTATTTTTTTATTGGCTGTACGAGCCCGTTGTTATGTATTTGTTATGATGTTATTTGGGGTTAGTAAATATACACATACATTTTCAAATGTATATAAATGTTACTAATCTTTTTTCTTAAAAATATGTTTTAAATGCATGTATGTTATTGGCGTTCAACCGTTTAGGCGGTTATAGCCGAATCGATGAGAGCGCGCCACTCTTCTCTTTCCTTCGCAGTTCGGCGCCAGTTGGAGATTCCAAGTGTAACCAGGTCGCTCTCCACCTGATCCCTCCAACGGAGTGGAGGCCTTCCCCTTCCTCGGCTTCCTCCGGCGGGTACTGCATCGAACACTTTCAGGGCTGGAGTGTTTTCGTCCATTCGGACAACATGACCTAGCCAGCGTAGCCGCTGTCTTTTTATTCGCTGTACTATGTCAATGTCGTCGTATAACTCGTACAGCTCATCGTTCCATCGTCTGCGGTATTCGCCGTTGCCAATGTTCTGAGGACCATAAATCTTGCGCAAAATTTTCCTCTCGAAAACTCCTAGTGTCGTCTCATCTGATGTTGACATCGTCCATGCTTCTGCACCGTAAAGCAGGACGGGAATGACAAGCGACTTGTAGAGCTTGATTTTGGTTCGTCGAGAGTGGACTTTACTGTTCAATTGCCTACTCAGTCCAAAGTAGCACCTGTTGGCAAGAGTTATTCTGCGCTGGATTTCGAGTCTGACATTGTTCGTGTTGTTGATGCTGGTTCCCAGGTATACGAAATTATCTACGACCTCGAAGTTATGACTGTCAACAGTGTACATATGTATATGTATTATATTACGTAGTATTCTATGGCTTTGCGTGGGAGCAATCGGATAGATAGGCTGATAACCGGTCAATCGTAAACCAAACTGATCAACGAAGTCACAATGAAGAAGGCTCAGTTAAAACAAACACTCATCCAAATACCTTTTGCATGAAAAAGAGGGCCAGATTCGGAGCATGGAATATTTGCGCACTCAGAAACTTCACGTCTAGACCAAAAGCAAAGGATTTATTCTGAAATTGATGTTAAATTATTAACTATTTTGCAACACATATTGAAATGCATGTGAAAACGTACGTTATATAATAATTCAAATAAATTTTTCAATGTAATTCAATATAATTGAGCAGAAATTATTTTACATTATTTAGTTTCCCACACGTATGGGGAAAAGCTATGCGTACTGAAGCTTTTTATTTTATCAAAATTATCACAGAATACCAAAAAATATCTTACATAATAAAAATATGAAAACATTTTTGTTATTTTGTCAAGTGCACAGAATTGAGCTGATAATATATACAAATTAATGCGTGTCCATGTTCAACTTTGTCTCTACGAACACTCTCCAGAGCTGCGTCTTTGGATCTACGAACAGCCATTGACGGTGGAGTCAGCGTAGTTCTACGACGTAATTTCTCATATTTGACGATTCCCTTTTCATATTTGACGAAATCACAACGAATTTTCCAAGCGTTCACCATTGCAGCATGAAATCCATTTGTTATTAGTGGCCAATACCACTATTTTCCTCGGAAACGAATTCGATAATTGTTCATTATGGAGGGGTTTATTATGGGTTCATTATGAAGAGTTCAACACCACCCGTTCGATTATTGTTTGCTCATACGATGTGTTGCATATCCACATGATATTTCTTGCCGCCTTTCTATCGCTTCACACGATGCAGTGGATCGATTGCCTCATGATTCGATGCAATGGTCATAACAGAATTGTCGTTCCATCGGGCTATCAGCACATTGTTGTTTCGTTCAAATGTGTAGTCTAACCAGTCGCGTTTTTTTTCTTAGATGATGAGACGTCAGTAAGTTTCGCTTTATTCGTACGATTGTCACGAATAGTTCCGGTAGCATGCTATACCAAAGAGGTGAGGTAACTCATCAATTTATGAGAAGTGAAGAAGTTGTCAAACGCAACACAACGCTCACGTGGATCATCAAGTTGGGTCAAAGGCTTCAGTGCGACTGTATAAGACAATGCAGTTTCTAACAAAACTTTCCGCTGGTGGGGGGGATTAAAGACTTAGATTGAGTGAGAATTTAATTCATTATAATTTTATTTTCATTTTGTCATCGTATCACAATTTTGAATACATCTTAAGTAATTAATTAAATGTCTATGGAGGATGGGATCATGTGTAGAAGTTCACGTAAGTGAGGAAAGTTTTTGATTGTCATTCACTTGGGAGCTCACGACTTCCGGTTTTAGACCAAGTATCCTCTGGGTAGCTAACAAACATCCGTTTGAAGGCGAGCTAAAGTGAGAAGACGAACCCGCTCCTGCGGTTGTGCGTAGGGTTTGGGACCCACCACCCACCATAAAAACGAAGTACCAATGAAAAATCGAAAGAGAAAGCCTCGGATGAGACACCCCCCTTTTGATGACGACCCCTGCAAACGTTTTAAGGATAATGATTTAAGGGCATGCACCTGGAATGTCCGGACCCTTAATTGGGAAGGTGCCTCTGCCCAGCTGGTTGATGTCCTCATACGACTCAAGGCTGACATCACCGCCATCCAAGAAGTGCGATGGACGGGACAAGGACGGAAGAAGGTGGGTCCTTGTGACATCTACTACAGCGGCCATATAAAGGAGCGCAAATTTGGTGTTGGATTTGTGGTGGGAGAGAGACTACGTAGCCGAGTCCTGGCATTCACCCCGGTGGATGAACGTCTAGCCACAATTCGCATAAAAGCGAGGTCCTTCAACATATCGCTTATTTGCGCCCACGCCCCAACGGAAGAGAAGGACGATGTGACCAAAGATGCTTTCTACGAACGCCTAGAACGTACCTACGAGCGCTGCCCCCGGCACGATGTCAAAATCGTGCTTGGCGATTTGAACGCCATGGTGGGTAAAGAAGGTGTCTTTGGCACAACAGTCGGAAAATTCAGCCTCCATGACGAAACATCGCCAAACGGCCTGAGGCTGATCGACTTCGCTGGGGCCCGAAATATGGTCGTCTGTAGTACCAAATTCCAGCATAAGAAAATACACCAAGCTACTTGGCAGTCTCCTGATCGAAACACGCGTAACCAAATCAATCACGTTGTGATAGACGGAAGACATGTCTCCTGTGTTTTAGACGTGCGTACGCTCCGAGGACCAAATATAGACTCGGACCATTATCTGGTTGCAGCGAAGATACGCACCCGCCTCTGTGCAGCAAAGAACGCCAGTCAACAAACACAAGGAAGGTTCGACGTCGAAAAGTTGCAATCGCAACAGACAGCCACGAAATACTCTACTCGACTTGCACTTCTGCTCTCTGAGAGCACTCATCAGCATCTCTGTATAAGGGAACGGTGGAACGGCATCTCAAACTCACTGCGTACCGCTGCAGCCGAAACAATTTGATTACGACGACGACAAAAAACCAACTGGTACGATGAGGAATGCCGTCTCGCAGCGGAGAGAAAACAGACTGCCTATCTCGCAACGTTGCAAACAACCACAACACGTGCGGGATGGGATAGATACCGAGAGCTGAAGAGGGAAGCGAGACGCATCTGCAGACAAAAAAGAAAGAGGCCGAAATGCGTGAGTACGAAGAGCTTGAGAAGCTGGCAGACAGAGGTAATGCTCGAAAATTTTACGAAAAAATGAAGCGACTTAACGAAGGTTTCAAGACCGGAGCATCCTCATGTAGAGACCAAGATGGTAATCTGGTAACCGATGTCCAGGGCATACTGGGATTATGGAGGGAACACTTCTCCGACCTGCTGAATGGCAGTGAGAGTACAACACCAGGAGTTGGCGAATCCGATTCCCCAATCGATGACGATGGAATAGATGTTCGATCGACCCGACCATGAAGAAATTCGAATAGCAATTACCCGCTTGAAGAACAACAAAGCGGCAGGGGCCGATAGATTACCAGCTGAGCTATTCAAATACGGCGGCGAAGAACTGATAAGGTGCATGCATCAGCTTCTTTGTAAAATATGGTCGGAAGAAAGCATGCCTGACGATTGGAATCTCAGTGTGCTCTGCCCAATCCATAAAAAAGCAGATCCCACAAACTGTGCCAATTACCATGGGATAAGCCTTCTAAATATCGCCTATAAGGTTCGATCGAGCGTACTGTGTGAAAGACTTAAGCCCACCGTCAACAAACTGATTGGACCTTATCAGTGTGGCTTTAGACCTGGAAAGTCCATCATGGACCAGATATTCACCATGCGCCAAATCGTGGAGAAGACCCGTGAAAAGAGGATCGACACACACCACCTTTTTGTAGATTTCAAAGCTGCTTTCGACAGCACGAAAAGGAGCTGCCTTTATGCCGCGATATCTGAATTTGGTATCCCCGCAAAACTAATACGGCTGTGTAAGTCGACGTTGAGCAACACCAAAAGCTCCATCATGATTGGGAAGAACCTCTCCGAGCCGTTCGATACCAGACGAGGTTTCAGACAAGGTGCCTCACTATCGTGTGACTTCTTTAACTTGATGCTGGAAAAAATTATACGAGCTGCAGAGCTTAATAGAGAAGGTACATTCTTCTATAAGAGTGTACAGCTGCTGGCGTACACAATATCATCGGAAGCAACAACCGCGCCGTTTGTTATGCTTTTACCCGCATGGACAAGGAGGCGAAGCGAATGGGTCTGGAGGTGAATCAGGATAAGCCGAAATATCTCCTGTCATCAAGCCAACAGTCAGCGCATTCGCGTCTTGGCTCCCACGTCACTGTTGACAGTCATAACTTCGAAGTCGTAGATAATTTCGTATACCTGGGAACCAGTATCAACAACACCAACAATGTCAGCCTCGAAATCCAGCGTAGAATCACTCTTGCCAACAGGTGCTACTTTGGACTGAGTAGGCAATTGAACAGTAAAGTCCTCTCTCGACGAACCAAAATCAAACTCTACAAGTCGCTTATCATTCCCGTCCTGCTTTATGGTGCAGAAGCTTGGACGATGTCAACATCAGATGAGACGACACTAGGAGTTTTCGAGAGGAAAATTTTGCGGAAGATTTATGGTCCTCAGAACATTGACAACGGCGAATACCGCAGACGATGGGACGATGAGCTGTACGAGTTATACGACGACATTGACATAGTTCAGCGAATAAAAAGACAGCGGCTACGCTGGCTAGGTCATGTTGTCCGAATGGACGAAAACACTCCAGCCCTGAAAGTGTTCGATGCAGTACCCGCCGGAGGAAGCCGAGGAAGGGGAAGGCCTCCACTCCGTTGGAGGGACCAGGTGGAGAGCGACCTGGTTACACTTGGGATCTCCAACTGGCGCCGAACTGCGAAGGAGAGAGAGAGGTGGCGCACTATCGTCGATTCGGCTATAACCGGCTAAACGGTTGCAACGCCAATCACATACATACATATGTACAGCTTCAGAAAAGTTCCTTGCGGACTACGAAATCTAAACTATGTTCATTATCGGCAAACATTTGCTAAGCTGTAATCGCATGCAATATATTGTGACGAACATGTATGCTAGACTAAACTAGAATCGACAATCGAAATCGATAACTTGCCAGATTTATGTAGACATCGATATTCGTAGTTGAATGTTCGAGTGACGATAACTTGACAATCGACTATATAAGGGCTGACGGACTGGCAGCAACACACAGTTCTAATTAGAAAGTTGCCGAGTAAAGTGCAAGAAGTTATAAGTAATAAGTTGTAAAATGGTATAACGAGAAATTAAGTGTTAAGTTCTTTGAAATAGAAATAAAGATAAGTGTATAGCCATTAAATAGAGTCTTTTATTTGACAATACGGTGATCGAACTCAGGGTAGAGTTTCAGTGGAAACGACAGATTTTGGAAATCCGTTACAATTGGTTTCAGCAGTGGGATTGACAAATAAAATTCCGTATGAGATAATGGTTAAGATCAACGATTTAAAGATATCACAACTCAAAAAAAGAGTTGGAACAACGAGGCTTTGCAACGAGTGGGTTGAAAGCTGAGTTACAAGCCCGTTTGCGAGAGACCATGGAAGAAGAAAACATCAACGTAGACGAATTAGTTTTTGAATCGCTATTAGAGGAATCGACAACGAAAATTGAAGAAAAGGAAGATACTCGCAAATGTCAGCACAGTTGAAAGAACAGGACGCCCGGATTGGAATTGGAATTGGAACGCGCAAGACAAAGTTGCTGCGTTATTAGTGGCTTTAAAAGGGCTGCTGCGGAAATTTTCAAACTACACCCAATTGCGAGTCAAGCTGTTAGGAAGCGTTGATGAGTGCTGTAGAAAGACGGTATGAGATTGAGCACAGGAGACAAATTTTCCAAATAGAACTGCAAAATCGAAAACAGAAAACTTGTGAGTCTTTGCAAGAATTTGCTACGGAAATTGACAGGCTAGCTCACTTGGCCCTTGCGCATATATCGGCAGAGTACATAGAGGATATAAAAATCCAGAGTTTCGTTAAAGGTATACGAGACGAAAATACGCGCTGTGCAGCACTAGCATGTCCAAAATTGACTTTTACAGAAAGGGTATCTTTGCTCTAACGCACGAAACTGCCTCCTTACTGAGCCATAGAACATTTAAAGGTCATCGTGTAGAAATAGAAGAGCCCGTCTGGACAAAGAAATTTTTTGAAAAAATGCATAAAATGCTGGAAAAATCTGGAGAAACACGTAAGAAAAATTATGACGTGGTTAAGTCCTTCAATTGCGGAAATAGTGGTAATATTGTACGTAATTGCAATATGGAATCTAATCGATCCAATACTCTAGTTTGACGCAAACGCAAAGCTGAAGAAGTCCAACCAACTCTGAAAAGCAACTAATCGTTAAACTAAAGCGAGCCAGTCGAAAGGGGCGCGTTCTGGCTCCCCATAGTGAATGCCCTGTAATCTCTGTCTCTTAGATAAATAGAAAAATGAATAACGCTACCGTTAGTGGACGTGTGGACGGTAGAAAGCGCATATTGACTGTGTATACGGGCGCAACGCATTCCATAATTCGATCGGATCTGGTCAACAAGGAAGTAAAACCACTAGCTGGGGCAAGGTTACGTACTGCAACTGGATATGAAACTCAAGTTCTCGGGGAAGTAACATGCGAAATTGCAATAGGAAAGACAGCCGTATTCAATAATTTTATAGTGGCAGATATCGTTGATGAAGTCATAATTGGAGTATACTTTCTTGCAAGTAAAGGAATCAAATTAGACATGGAACACCGAATTATGACTTATACTAATATGGAAGTGCCTCTTATGTTTGGTTATGATAACAAATGAAACATTAGACGAGTGTTGATAACAGAAAATCAGAAGATTCCACCTAAATCAGAAGCAATTATTTGGGCAGAAACAGATGGAAATATCCACAGTCTGATGGTATGGTGGAACGTTTCAATCGAACTTTAGAAGAACATCTAAGGAAAGTGATAGATAAGTATCAAAAGGTTTGGGATACCCATATAGCCTTGTTCCTGATGGCTTACCGGTCTGCTGTATATGAAACAACGGGGCAGACTCCGCAAATTTAATCTTTGGTAATCATCTTCGGTTACCGATTGATTTAAAGTTTGGAATGAACGCAAATGGTGGAAAGAAAGTTAGGGAAGCCAACAGTGTTCTAGAAGACGAAATGAGAAAAATTCATGCTATTCAAAATGAAGGCAAAATACGGCAAGGCAATGAACTCGGAAGGATTTGTGGAAGGAGATTGGGTATTGTTATATAATTTACAAACAAACAAACAATTGGAAGGCCTAGGAATAAAATGAAGGTGATTCATCTAGAATGGCTTGCAGCATTTGGTTCTGGAGGTATGTCTAATCGGGATGATCAGACTTAAATTGAGGGCAGTGTGACGAACATGTATGCTAGAATAAACTAGAATCGACAATCGAAATCGATAACTTGCCAATTTATCCAGACATCGATATTCGTAATTGCCAGAATGTTCGAGTGACGATAACTTGTTAACAATCGACTATATAAGGGCTGCCGGACTGGCAGCAACACACAGTTCTAATTAGAGAGTAGCCGAGTAAAGTGCAAGAAGTTATAATTAATAAGTTGTTAACTCGTATAACGAGTAATAAAGTGTTAAGTTCTTTGAATTAGAAATAAAGATAAGTGTACAGCCAATAAATAGTGACTTTTATTTGACAATCCAGTGATCGAACTCAGGTAGAGTTTCAGTATAAATATCAGATTTTGGAAATCGATTAAAATATAGGAAACAATTTCATCAAACTTACCATCATTATCTTCATTTTTTTATACAAAAAAAAGGAAAAATAAACTTCTTAATATAAAAAGGGCTCAATAACGCGAGCAATCAACATTTTTATATTTTTCCTCTTTGTATAAAATAACGACAAAAGTAAAATATCTCCATTACAACAAATTCACTTTCACAACGAGATATTTTATTTGCCAAGAGCATTTTATTTCTTAACAATTTATCAAGAAACAAGTAAGGAAAGGCTAAGTTCGGGTGTAACCGAACATTTTATACTCTCGCAATTTATGTATTTAACTTTATTTATATTACATAATTTGACCCACATATTCATCATATATATTGTGTAAAGTTCATTGAAAGTTGGAAACTCTAATATTAGGTTAGAAGCACCGAGGTCCTCATGTTCGATATATGGGGCCTTGAAAACGTATGGTCCGATTTCGGCGATTTTTAGAATGGGGCTTCCACACTATAAAGGTAGTATTTGTGCAAAGTTCTGCATCGATATCTTCACTAGTGCTTCCTTTATATATTGTAAAGTTAACGATTCAGATCGTCTTCAAAGTTCTGGTATATAGAAGTTGGCGTGGTTGTGAAGCGATTTGGCCTATTTTCACAACATATTATTGGGATGTAAGGAAACTATTACAAACCAAGTTTCATTGAAATTGGTCAAGTAGTTCCTGAGATATGGTTTTTGACCCATAAGTGGCCGATGCCACGCCCATTTTCCATATTTTAAAAAATCTGAGTGCAGCTTCTAACTGCCATTCCTTATGTGAAATTTAGTGTTTCTGGCGTTTTTCGTTACTGAGTTAACTCACTTTTAGTAAGTTTCAACCTAACCTTTGTATGGGAGGTGGGCGTGGTTATTATCCGATTTCAACTATTTTTATGGTGTGTGGTGGGGTGCGTAAGAGAACTGACTGCAGAAAGTTTGGTTTATATAGCTTTATTGGTTTGCGAGTTATATACAAATAACCGATTTGGGGGCGGGGCCACGCCCACTTTCCCAAAAAAATTACATCCAAATATGCCCCTTCCTAGTGCGATCCCCTATTCCAAATTTTACTTTTATGACGTTATTTATGGCTTAGTTATGACACTTTATGTGTTTTCGGTTTTCGCCATTTTGTGGGCGCGGCAGTGGTCCGATTTTCGAAAGCAACCCTCTCACGGTCCCAAGGAACGTGTGTTCCAAGTTTCATCAAGATATCTTAATTTTTACTCAAGTTATCCGTTGCACGGACGGTTGGACGGACGGACAGACAGACATTCGGATTTTGACTCGTCTCGTCACCCTGATCATTTTGATATATATAACTACATCTAACTCGTTTAGTTTTATGACTTACAAATAACCGTTATGTTCGGTTATATGACATTCGGATTTTGACTCGTCTCGTCACCCTGATCATTTTGATATATATAACTACATCTAACTCGTTTAGTTTTATGACTTACAAATAACCGTTATGTGAACAAAACTATAATACTCTCTTAGCAACTTTTGTTGCGAGAGTATAAAAAGCTCTTAATTTTAGACATAGAATACGAAATGCTTGATAAATTTCAAATTTTTACAAATTAGATATTTGTTGAATATGTAAAGTCCACAGAATAGGGCTGTATAAATGTTCGTAAAGATTGTATATTACAGGCTTTTGCTGACAGTGAAATTTACAGACGTGTTTATATGTTGCCCTGGCAGATGCTACGACGCAGCAGTATACAACACTGCTTTGAAAAATGGTGTTATTGCAATCCCTCACAACTATCATCTGCTTGGAGATGGAGCGTATCCACTCAAGATGAATTTAATCATACCCTATCGTGACAATGGATTTTTAACCATACAACAATCAAAATTTAATATGATTATGAGTTTGACGCGAGTGGTTATAGATCAAACTTTTGGAATGCTAAAAAAAAGTTCAGAATTTTAAAATTTATTGAAGTGCAGCGGCCTCACCTACCGCAAATTATTGCAAAGACTTGCATTATCCTCTTCTCCCGAGGTATTGTAACGTTTTTTGATAATTTTGTAGGTGATCGTGATGTTCATGAAGCAACGCATATTTTCATCCTTGTTAAAAGGAAATGATTCTTCCAGCTCTTTGATTCCCCTCAGGACTTGTTCCCAAATTGAGTTTTTCTTTTTTTTATTTGAGGTGAAATCTCCTTCATGTCTCAACCTCGTTCTTATTAGTGACATTTTCCTTTCATGAGCCCATTTCTTTTCTCTAAAATTCAAAATTTTCCTATAAAATTCTATATTTGTGTCTCTTACATTGGTGGTAACACCGACTTTTCAAATATTGATGTATGAATAAAATTTGTGATGCGTAAAATTGGCAACCAGTGCGCATGAAAAAGTGTTGTCATTCAAAAATGAACATACTGCATTCCCTAAAAGACGGAGCTAAGAGCTCTTTCACACGGATCAATTCCTGTTGCGGCAATTCTTAGTTTAAAGGAGAGGGGGCGACGAAGAGAGGAGAATCACACCGAGTCTACTGTTTTTACTGTAACAGTTCGCTGCTACGTAACAGTGTTGTATTTGCGGACATTTTAAAATTATTGTATACAATATATTTGAAAATTTGCATTTTATAATTAATTTTTTTATGTAAGTATGCATAATATAATTAAAATATGTTAGAAAATAGAGAATAACGATAAAAATTAGTTAATGAAATATATTTTTTGTTTGGAAACGATGCGTACAAGAAATTGAGAAAATAATATGAAAGAGAATGATAGAAAAACACAAACAGAGTTGCCGAACACAAATTGCTCGAGTGAACGCAATGGGCGACAGCAAAAAATAATCGCCGAGAAGTTGCAACAGGAGTTGACCCGTGTGAAATCGCACTAACTCATACAGAGAGAGATGCACGTACTACAATGAACCGTTCAAAAATCGCCGTCATGGCCACCATTCATTTGAAAAGAAAATTTTAAGTGAGTGGATGTAAGTGGGTATTAATAGTTTGTTTCAGATATTATTTTATATTTATAGTGAATTATCTTTTTACAGAGCGGTACTATGTATGACTGGGTGCTGCAGAGTATTTTAATGGAATATAATTGCAGAAAATGGTTCTTGGAAGGCAAAGCGAGCTGTAACGCACGAATTATGCCACTGGAGGCAGATGGGTGAGTTGATAATATCAAACCTTACATATGTACAGTGGTTCACAACCAAAGTGATGCAACCATATATATATTTGGCGTAGGAACCGCTTTAAGCGTTTATAGCCGAATCCACTAGAGCGCGCCACTCCTTTCTCCTCTTTGCTTTTTGGCGCCAACAGGAAACACCAAGTGAAACCAGGTCTCTTTCCACTTGATCCTTCCATTGGAGTGGAGGTCGTCCTCTTCCGCGGCTTCCTCCAGCGGGTACTGCATCGAATACTTTCAGAGCTGGAGTGTTTTCATCCATCCATACAACATGACCTAGCCAGCGTAGCCGCTGTCTTTTTATTCGCTGAACTATGTCAATGTTGTCGTATAAATCATACAGCTCATCGTTCCATCGTCTGCGGTATTTGCCGTTGCTCTCGAAAACCCCAAGAGTCGTCTTATCGGATGTTGTCATCGTCCACGCTTCAGCGCCATACATCAGGACGGGAATAATAAGTGACTTGTAGAGTTTGATTTTGGTTTGTCGAGAGAGGACTTTACTTCTCAATTACCTATTCAGTCCAAAGTAGCACATGTTGGCAAGAGTGATTCTGCGTTGGATTTCGAGGCTGACATTGTAGGTGTTGTTAATGCTGGTTCCCAGATAAACGAAATTATCTACAACTTCAAAGTTATGACTGTCAACAGTGACGTGGGAGCCAAGACGGGAGTGCGCTGACTCTTTAATTGATGACAGGAGATATTTCGTCTTGTCCTCATTCACCTCCAAACCCATAAGCTCCGCTTCCTTATCCATGCGGGAAAAAGCAGAACAAACGGCGCGATTGTTGCTTCCGATGATATCAATATCATCGGCGTACGCCAGCAGCTGTAAACTCTTATAGAAGATTGTACCTTCTCTATTTAGCTCTGCAGCTCGTATTATTTTTTCCAGCAATAGATTGAAGAAGTCGCACGATAGTGAGTCACCCTGTCTGAAACCTCGTTTGATATCGAACGGCTCGGAGAGGTCCTTCCCGATCCTGACGGAGCTTTTGGTGTTGCTCAACGTCAGTTTACATAGCCGTATTAGTTTTGAGGGGATACCAAATTCAGACAGCAGCTTTAAAATCGATGAAAAGGTGGTGAGTGTCAATTCTTCTCTCGGGTCTTTTCCAAGATTTGGCGCATGATGAATATCTGGTCCATGGTGGATTTTCCAGGTCTAAAGCCACACTGATAAGGCCCAATCAGTTCGTTGACGGAGGGCTTTAGTTTTTTACACATAACGCTCGACAGGACCTTGTATGCATTGTTGAGGAGACTTATCCCACGGTAATTGGCGCAGATTGTGGGTTCTCCCTTTTTATGGATTGGGCAGAGTACACTGAGATTCCAATCGTCGGGCAAGCTTTCTTCCGACCATCCAAAGAAGCTGATGCATGCACCTTATCAGCTCTTCGCCGCCGTATTTGAATAGCTCGGCTGGCAATCCATCGGCCCCAACCTATTTGTTGTTTTTCAAGCGGGTAATTGCTATTCGAATTTTTTCATGGTCGGGTAATGGAACATCTATTCCATCGTCATCGATTGGGGAATCGGGTTCGCCATCTCCTGGTGTTGTACTTTCACTGCCATTCAGCAGGTCGGAGAAGTGTTCCCTCCATAACCCCAGTATGCTCTGGACATCCGTTACCAGATTACCTCCTCGGTCCCTACATGATAATGCTCCGTTCTTGAAACCTTCTGTAAATCGCCTCATCTTTAAATAAAGTTCTCATGCTCACGCATTTCGGCCTCTTTCGTTTTACGACTGCATGTGCGTCTCGCTTCAGTTCTCGATATCTATCCCACTCCGAACGTGTTGTGGTCGATCGCAACGTTGCGATCTCTACTGCGGAACGACAATCCTCATCGTACCAACTGGTTTTTTGTCGTTGTCGAAGACCAATTGTTTCGGCTGCAGCGGTATGCAATGAGTTTGAGATACCGTTCCAAAGCTCCCTTATATCGTGTTGCTAATGAGTGCTCTCAGAGAGCAGGAGTGCAAATCGAGTAGAAAATCGTTCGGCTGTCGATTGTGAATGATTAGAAGAATGTACTAAAGCAAGAATGTGCTGGCATATCTCTTCTTTTTGGACGTGATTGATTACAAGAATGTACTAAAGCATTAGCCAATGGGTTTGGGTGATCTCGGAGTTTGGATAAATATTTTTTTTCTGCTGTTCTCTACTTCTTTCTTTACCATGAGAATACCAAGATCTTTATGGATATTTTCATTACGCATGTACCATGGTGAGCACGTGATTGTTCTAAGCATTTTTGATTGGAATCTCTGAATTATATCGATATTGGTAGTATTGGTAGCGCAGGTCGTACCCCACAGTTGAATGCCGTACATCCAAATCGGCTTTATGACCGCGTTATATAACAAAACTTTGTTGTCTGGGCCAAGTTTTGAATTTTTGTTTAGAAGCCAATTTAAGTTTGCAGCTCTTATCTTCATGCAGGTTATTTTGCTCGATATGTGTTTTCTCCACGTGAGCCTTCTATCCAAGTGAATACCAAGATAGGTTACTTCAGTCGCTTGTTATACTAAAATATTGTTCATTTTAACAGCCGGACACGTTTTTGCTCTTAAGGAAAATGTAACATGCTTGCACTTTTGTTCATTTACATTTATACGCCAGTTGGCTAGCCATTCTTCAACATAAATCAAATGCTCTTCTAATATTCTTGATGCTATAATTGGGAATTTGTTTCGGCTTACTAAAGCTGTGTCATCCGCAAAAGTTGATGTCAAAATATTACTAGCTGTTGGAAGGTCTGCTGTATATATTATGTATAGAGTTAGCCCTAAAACACTGCCCTGCGGTACACCAGCTCTTATTGGTCATTCTTCAGATATGAAGTCTCCTACTTTCACAGTAAACTTTCTATTTTTTAAATGAGACTCCAAAGTTATATGCATTTCGAGTGGTAAGCTTTTTTAATCTTACATAAAAGCCCGTCATGTCACACTTTATCGAACGCCTGAGCCACATCTAGAAATATAGCAGAACAGTACTCTCTATACTCGAACGCCCTTCTGATTTCGTTAGGACTGGTATTTCTCAAGTAAATAGGTAACTGCCGCGTAAGCTTTGGTACTTGCATCGCAAAACCCATGCAACGTCGTTGCAGAGTTCTTTTGGATTCCTAGCCATCGAGATATTTTGATTCTCTCGAGAGCCTGTAGACTGTTCCGATATTTCATCAAAGTCTCGCAAAGTTCAAATGGTAATGGCGTATCCCAATTCAGTTTCGCCAGCCACAGATTTTGAACATAAATCTTGGCGGTAACGACAACTGGTGCCAACATACCCAATGGATCACTCAAAACAATCCGTTTAGTAGGAACTGTGTCAAAGTTACATACGTAGGCCGCTAACCGCCTAAATCGATGCAGTATGTCAACTAAGTTGTCTTGTAGTTGTGATCCACACATATGTGTATCGTTCAGAGATACACCGTTCGTAGTTTTAGCCGAAGCGTTAAACTCTACTCTGAATTTGGTCATAACAGCATGGTGAGGGATGTTATCCAAGTCAACCTGATTACCACATATCGCCTCCATGTGCCCCAAATTAACGTATTCCCTCATGAATTGAATGTATTTATCTCTCAATGTATAATCATTTGCCAATGTCAGTTCAAGTTTCAAAAATTGTCGAAGTGCTGCAGGATGTGAGTTTCCAAGTTGAGGAGCATCAGCTCGGAATGGAATCTGCACGATGTAACGACCATCTGGATGTCTAGTAACTGTATTCACAAAAATTTCTTCACATGCGTCCACTTCTGGTCCGATGCTGTTGACAGGTTCTTCGATATCCCAGAATTTCCGTAAGAGATGATCTGTAGAAGAATCATCGTCATGCAAGCCAGCAAGATATGAAAATGAAGTTGGTTCCGACACGTTCGCCGCTGCTGGACCTAGTACTACCCAACCTAGACGGGTGTGTAGTGCACACGGTTCATAATTTGAACCAACAATAACGTCGTTTAGAACAATAGAAGGCCATATGTTTGCTCCAATGAGTTGAACCTGGTGTAGCGAATTCAGAATCTGCCAAATGATACGCATTGAAATTGATTTGAAATTGCTGATCCTTGGTCCGTGTTGAAATACTTTGGGCAATACCTTCGACTTGAAGCTCGCAATGGGTTCTAGGAAGATTTAAAACGGTTACTAACGATTCACAAACGAAGCTCACCTGAGAACCCTAACTAACGCAGCTGTCTTAGCGAAACCAAACAGAAACTATAAGCCACTTGCCTAACACAGCAAATGAGTCGCTCGAGTCTTTTAAGACTTCACCTTTTGAAATTAATTGCATCATAAAAGAACTAAATCAAAAAAAGTCGCCAGGACATGATAATATCAGCCCAAAAATGCTAATAGAATTACCAAATATTGCTCTAGAGGTGCTCTCTTTGCTCTTTAATGCGATTTTTAGTTTTGGATACTATCCGATTTCATGGAAAAAGTCGCAGATTATCCTGATAGTTAAACCTGGGAAAGACCTGACACAGCCGTCTTCATACAGACCAATCAGTCTTCTACCCTGTATTTCTAAAATATTTGAAAAGGTGTTACTATCAAAGATGTCTCCTTTCCTCCACGAAAATAATGTAATACCAGCGCATCAATTCGGGTTTCGTGCAAAACATAGCACGATAGAGCAAGTAAATAGAATAACTAACGAAATAAGAAAAGCATTTGAGCACAGAGAGTACTGTTCAGCTATATTTCTAGATGTTGCTCAGGCAACATGATTGATAAGGTGTGGCATGAAGGGCTTTTATATAAGATTAAAAACATTCTACCTTTAGAATTGTATAAAATATTGGAGTCTTATTTAAATTATAGACAATTTATGGTTAAAGTAGGAGACTTCATATCTGATGAACGACAAATAAGGGCTGGTGTACCACAAGGCAGTGTTTTAGGGCCAACTCTGTACATCATATATACTGCTGATCTTCCAACAGCTAATAATGTTTTGACATCAACTTTCGCGGATGACACAGCTTTAGTGAGCCGTAACAAATGCCACATTATAGCATCAAGAATATTAGCGGAGCACTTAAGATCTGTCGAAGAATGGCTAGCCAACTGGCGTATAAATGTGAATGAACAAAAGTGTAAGCACGTTACATTTTCTCTAAGACCAAAAATGTGTCCGGCAGTAAAAATGAACAATATTTTGGTGCCCCAAGCGAATGAAGTTACCTATCTTGGTATTCACCTAGATAGAAGGCTTACGTGGAGAAAACATATATCTAGTAAAATAACTAGTATGAAGATAAGAGCTGCAAATTTAAATCGGATTATAATTAAAAATCTAAACTTAGCCTAGACAACAAAGTGCTTTTATACAATGTGGTCATAAAGCCGATTTGGATGTACGGCATTCAACTGTGGGGTACGACCTGTGCAACTAATATCGATATAATACAAAGGTTCCAATCGAAAATGCTTAGAACAATCACGTGCTCACCATGGTACATGCGCAATGATAATATCCATAAAGATCTTGGTATCCCTATGGTAAAGAAAGAAGTAGAGGACAGCAGATTGAAATATATATCTAAACTCCGTGATCACCCAAACCCATTGACTAATGCTTTAGTACAATCCTGTTATCAATCACGTCTAAAAAGAAGAGATATGCCTGCATACTAAGGAGCAACGTTTCACCAAAACAACTCAATCACCTGGTTGAGCTTGTCTAGTTTTAATTAGTTTTAAGATTTTATAACTTATTGTTAGGCTTTAAAGAGCAGATTTAGTAAATAAATGTATATTAAAAAAAAAACAAAAAAACCTGAGAACCCATATCGCAGAGAGCGCGACATTCTTGCACATTACCCTTAGAATCAGCAAGTAGCACTCTTGCTGTTGCTAAGAGAACGATCCGGTCACTCTGTGCGAGAAATGTGTGGACCTCGCCGGTTGGTCATTGTTGTCGAGGAAGTACCTTAGGCGCCACCATTGGCACCGTAGCTGACGTACCAGGATTGTATCTAGTATGGGTACCCACGATGTCCTTCTGCTGTGACCTTCTGCATAAGAGAGTATTATGTTTCTGCTGACAATTGAAACATAGCCCAGATGAACAGTCGCGAGCGCAATGACCAGGTCTGAGGCAATTAAAACATAAAGATGCGTGCTTCACCAGCTCCCAACGTTTCTCTACCTCAAGATTGCGAAATTTATTGCACCGTACAATACGATGATTCTCATTACAAGACGGACAAGTTGCCATATCTGAAGATGAAATTAATTAAAGATTAATTAAACTTAGTTCTAATATTTAACACTGTTCTTTGGCAATTAGGTTGAAATACCTTTTCTAGGTGATTTGCAAAACAATTTGCCTTATCCTCGTCACTTCGTGCCCAGTTTCCACCCAAGTCTCTTATAGGCAAGTTCCAAAGAGAATTTCGTTTGTTTGAATTTGGACACAGTTTCTTTATATAATTGTGAGTGTGGTATTCTTCCTCACGTTTAAGCGCTGTTTTTAGTTTTCGTATAGCATACTTTAGTTGCAGCTGAGTAGAAGGGGAGCGATTTAACTGCCATTCACATCTAGCTCGCCTTTTTTCATTTACAAGCTTTTCTATTTCATTATTAGTGATTTTTCTTCGGCTAATTGGTTTATTATTTCTGTTTGGTGTTGCTACGATGACTGCATTTGATATTCCATCATTAAATTCTCTTATACTTTCATTAGCCCTGGAAGGTCATCGCTATTTTTAAAAATTAGAGGTCATCCCTCGTCGATTCGACGACGGCATTACTCAAAGTCCTTAATATATTATCCTACCTATCAAAACCTACTAAAATCAATATATTCACATTACCTGGTTTATATATCTTCTAAATAAAACAATATCAAACAGTTTTTCTTAAATATTTTATTAAATAAATAAAATTTTCACAGCCCTGATTCATTCGGCTTTTGTACAAAATAAACACTCGCGTCGTCGAAACGACGAGGCATGACTTTCCAGGGTTAATATCTCTTACTGTTTCTATTTTTAAATCAATAATAATGTGGCTACTCACATATTTTTTATATTTTAACCAGTTCGTTTTGTAAGATGTTAGACCCACTTTTGGCTCAACGAAGATGGGTTGTTCACGCAACTTTATTGGTACAGGTGAATGATCGGAAGATAAGTCTGTACATGTATCAGCTGTCACAAGCGATCTATCTATATTTTTGGTTACAGCGAAATCAATTAAATCTGGTATTTTCTTGCGATCACTGGGCCAGTATGTGTGCTTGCCAGGAGATATTATATCTAAGTTGTTGTGGTTCATAATGGTTTGGTACAACTGGCGTCCTTTCGGACCGCCAGTACATGTGTTTTGCATAATAATCTCCACCTGCTAGAAATCTATGACCACTGCCACTGCCCACATCGTTTTAAAATTACAGATTGCGAATTTAAAGACTTTTTTGGAACGCTAGGTCATGGATTTCTAGCAGGTGGAGATTATTATGCAAAACACATATACTGGCGGATTTAAATCACAATTCCGATTTTTTAAAGATATTGTTGTAGCTTGTAACTGGGCTGTAGCATGAGATACCCGAGCATAGTGGTTTAACCTATTTCTAACCAACACTGCCGTTCCGCCATGTCCTTTTCCATCCGGGTGATTTGTTACATACAGTCCAAATCCCGGTATTTTGAAATTGTTTTTTTTTGTTAGATGAGTCTCTGATATTAGCATAACATCTACGTTTTTTTCAGACAGAAATCTAATAAGCTCCAATTTATGTTGGTTAATACCGTTAGCATTCCATATACAAATAATTAGTGCGCTTTTTTACTTAATAAAGTTTGCAGCATTTGGCTTTGTGATTTTATTAAATCTTGTATCATATTTTGCATAGTAGACATAAATTGCGTCATACATTGCGTAACATTTATAACCATGGTTTCAATACCACCATTTGGGAGATTTTGCGGTGGTTGCATTTGCATATTGTTGCCTTTTACAACATTGGCATAGCTCTCTTGTGCAGTATTATTTTTAATATTACTAGATATATGGTCTGTGATGATTTGGTATGCCCATACTCTTGGCAGTTGGTGCATTGTACTGGACCGTTTCTTTTGTGTGGTTCTTCTACGGTTACTCTACGGTGCAGCAACTATTTTAAATTGTATATTTGATGCACTTCGTTCTTTTTAAGCTGGTTAGAATTCGGCAACAATTCAATTCTAAACATGAATTGTGGTACTTTATTTCTGTTAAAGATGTTGACGACAGTGTTAACTTCAAAGCCACATTCTTCAAGAGCTTCTTTGATTTCACAATAGTCTACGGAAGACTCTATACCTTTAATTACTACAGTTAGGCCCTTTGAGCTCTTCAGCTGATAGGAATAATAATTTTTGTTTTTATCTGACAACAACTTTACCACATCCATAAAACTTTTCTCAGTGTATGTCTGTATTTTTGTTTCATCTATATTGCCTTTTTTTAAAGGCACTATGTGAAAATTGTTTGTACCTATAATTTCGCTTAATTTAGCAACAAGAGTATTTGAGCTACGCTCGCGCAAATATATTGGGGGGGGTTTGGCATACGTGACTGTGGTGGTACCCTTCGCTTCATCAGCAGAACCATTGCTTAGTACGACAAATCTGTTGCCATTTAATAATTCAGGTTTATTCTTGATTGGTGTGCCGCCTTGAAATTTTTTAGGATTGACCGCTGACTTCACAGGACTTAATTTCCTTTTAATATTGACGTAGCGGTCAATGCCAATCTGAACAGATGGACCTTTTTTGGTTTGTGCATTCTCACCTTGCGTTATGATTT
The DNA here is from genome assembly GCA_031772095.1 of Zeugodacus tau. Lineage (NCBI taxonomy): Eukaryota > Metazoa > Arthropoda > Insecta > Diptera > Tephritidae > Zeugodacus > Zeugodacus tau. Next base: position 43,777,595 of record CM062649.1, on the reverse strand, counting down.
TCTTCGCTGTCTGCTCGCTTGCAGGTACCTGCTTACTTGTTGCGTTCATGTTTGTTGCTGACCGTTGTTGATTGCCGTTCTCTGCTGCTTTTGTTGTTTCTAAACTCTGCTTCGGGTGCTGCTCAGTTGATCGCTGTGATGACTCATCCTGCTCGCCTTTTCCTTGTTTGTTGGTAGGAGCTGGTTTTGCAGGCTCAAAAAAGCTAAAGTAGGGATTCAGAGAATGGCCTACGGCCTTGTTGGTGAGGCTGCACAGCGCTCATGTTATTGTTTATTTTCTCGCACTTAGAATTGGTTATTTAGTATTTATTATTGTTTGTACACTTTTATTTTTGTGATTTTTTTTGTTTTGCTAACACTTTCGGCGTTATTGACTAACGCTTGGCTTAATGCACTTTTTAAATTGTTTTGTTTCTTACGTATTTTCTCTTAATTTTTATACTCTCGCAACCTGTTGCACAGAGTATAATAGTTTTGTTCACCTAACGGTTGTTTGTGTCACCAAGAAATATAAGAGCTAGATATGGGGTTATATATACATAAATTATCAGGAAGACGAGTGGATTTGAAATCCGGATGTCTGTCCGTCCGTCTGTCCGTCCGTCCGTCTGTCCGTCTGTCCGTGCAAGCGATAACTTGAGTAAAAATTAAGATATCTTAATGAAACTTGCAACATATGTTCCTTGGCACCCTGAGGAGGTTGCTTTCGAAAATGTTCAAAATCGGTCCACTGCCACGCCCACAAAATGGCGGAAACCGAAAACCTATCCATTGTCATAACTAAGCCATAAATAAAGTTATGAAAATGAAATTTGGAACATAGGATCCTATTAGGGAGGGGCACATTTGGATGTAATTGTTTTTGAAAAGTGGGTGTGACCCCGCCCCCAAATAGGTTTTTTGCATATATCTCGCAAACCAATAGAGCTATATAAACCAAGCTTTCTGCAGTCGTCTTTTTTAGCCACTTCCTAATACAGTCCAAAAATGAAAGAAATCGGATCATAACCACGCCCACCTCCCATACAAAAGTTAGGTTGAAAATTACTAAAAGTGGGTTAACTCACTAACGCAAAACGTCAGAAACTCTAAATTTCACATAAGAAATGGCAGATGGAAGCTGCACTCAGATTTTTTTACAAAATGGAAAATGGGCGTGGCGTCGCCCACTTATGGGTCAAAAACCATATCTCAGAAACTACTCGACCGATTTCAATGAAACTTGGTTTGTAATAGTTTCCTTACATCCCAATGATATGTTGTGAAAATAGACCAAATCGCTTCACAACCACGCCTACTTCCTATATACCAGAACTTTGAAGACAATCTGAATCGTTTACTTTACAATATATAAAGTAAGCACTAGTGAAGATATCGGTGCAGAACTTTGCACAAATACTATGTTAATAGTGTGGCAGCCCCATTCTAAAAATCGCCGAAATCGGACCATAGGTTTTTAAGGCCCCATATATCGAACACGACGAACTCGGTGCTTCTTACCTAATAGTATGGTTTCCAACTTTCAATGGACTTAATACAATATATATGACGAATATGTGGGTCAAATTGTGTATTATATAATATAAATAAAGTTAAATAAATAAATTGCGAGAGTATAAAATGTTCGGTTACACCCGAACTTTGCCCTTCCTTACTTGTTGGTTTTAGAGAATTACCACGGAGCGCATCAAATGCACGTCCGTATAGGTTGAAAGCTCTCTCTGAATGTGATTGGCGTTGAACCGTTCAGCCGGTTATAGCCGAATCGATGAGAGCGCGCCACTTCTCTCTTTCCTTCGCAGTTTGGGCCAGTTAGAGATTCCAAGTGCAACCAGGTCGCTCTCCACCTGGTCCTTCGACGGAGCGGAGGCCTTCCCCTTCCGGGTACTGCATCGAACACTTTCAGAGCTGGAGTGTTTTCGTCCATTCGGACAACATGACAGATGCTGCCTTTTTATTCGCTGAACTATGTCAAATTCGTCGTATAACTCATACAGCTCATCGTTCCATCGTCTGCGGTATTCACCGATGCCAATGTTCTGAGGACCATAAATCTTGCGCAAAATTTTCCTTTCGAAAACCCCTAGCGTCGTCTCATCTGATGTTGACATCGTCCAAGCTTCTGCACCATAAAGGAGGACGGGAATGATAAGCGACTTGTAAAGTATGATATTGGTTCGCCGAGAGATGACTTTACTTTTTCAAATGCCTACTCAGTCCAAAGAACCCGTTGGCAATAGTAATTCTGCGCTGGATTTCGAGGCTGACATTGTTGGTGTTATTGATGCTGGTTCCAGGTATACGAAATTATCTACGACTTCGAAGTTATGATTGTCAACAGTGACATGGGAGCCAAGACGCGAATGCGCCGACTGTTTGCTTGATGACAGGAGATATTTCGTCTTGTCCTCATTCACCTCCAAACCCATTCGCTTCGCCTCCTAATCCATGCGGGAAACAGCAGAACAAACGGCGCGAGAGGTCCTTCCCAATCATGACGGAGCTTTTGGTGTTGCTCAACGTCAACTTACACAGCCGTATTAGTTTTGCGGGGATACCAAATTCAGACATCGCGCTGTAAAGGCAGCTTCTTTTCGTGCTGTCGAAGGCAGCTTTAAAATCGATGAAAAGGTGGTGAGTGTCGATCCTCTTTTCACGGGTCTTCTCCAAGATTTGGCGCATGGTGAATATCTGGTCAGTTGTGGATTTTCCAGGTCTAAAGCCACACTGATAAGGACCAATCAATTTGTTGACGATGGGTTTTAGTCTTTCACACAGCACGCTTGAAAGAACCTTATAGGCGATATTTAGGAGGCTTATCCCACGGTAATTGGCACAGATTGGCATAGCACACTGAGATACCAATCGTCAGACATGCTTTTTTCCGACCATATTTTGCAAAGAAGCTGTTGCGGGTGATTGCTATTCGAATTTCTTCATGGTCGGGTAATGGAACATCTGTTTCATCGTCATCGATTTGTCGTTGCCGAAATTCAATTGTTTCGGCTGCAGCTGTACGCAGTGAGTTTGAGATGCCGATCCACAGTTTCCTTTTCGACGTCGAACCTTCCTTGTGTTTGTTGACAGGCGTTCTTTGTTGCTCAGAGGCGGGTGCGTATCTTCGCTGCAACGAGATAATGGTCCGAGTCTATATTTGGTCGTCGGAGCGTACGCACGTCTAAAACACTGGAGACATGTCTTCCGTCTATCACAACGTGATCGATTTGGTTACGCGTGTTTCGATCAATAGACAGCCAAGTAGCTTGGTGTATTTTCTTATGGTGGAATCTGGTACTACAGACGACCATATTTCGGGCCCCAGCGAAGTCGATCAGCCTCAGGCCGTTTGGCTTTGTTTCGTCATGGAGGCTGAATTTTCCGACTGTTGTGCCAAAGACACCTTCTTTACCCACCCTGGCGTTAAAATCGCCAAGCACGATTTTGAAATCGTGGCGGGGGCAGAGCTCGTAGGTACATTCTAGGCGCTCATAGAAAGCATCTTTGGTCACATCGTCTTTCTCTTCCGTTGGGGCGTGGGCGCAAATCAGCGATATGTTGAAGAACCTCGCTTTTCATCGTTCATCCACCAGGGTGAATACCAGGACTCGCCGACGAAGTCTCTCTCCCACCACAAATCCAACACCAAATTTCCCTTAATATGGCCGCTGTAGTAGATGTCACAAGGACCCACCTTCTTACGTCCTTGTCCCGTCCATCGAACTTCTTGGATGGCGGTGATATCAGTCTTTAGTTTTACCAACCAGCTGGGCAGAGGCACCTTCCCAATTAAGGGTCCGGGCATTCCAGGTGCATGCCCTCAAATCGTGATCCTTAAAACGTTTCAGGGGTCATCATCAAAAGTGGGGTTTCTCATCCGAGGCTCTGTTCGGTCTTTCATTGGGGAGGTTTTTTTAATTGGTGTGTCCCAAACCCTAAGCACAACCGCAGAAACGAGCTTCGCCTTCTCACTTTAGCTCGCCCCCAAACGGATGTCTGTTGGCTACCCAGAGGATACTTGGTCTAAAACCGGAAGTCGTGAGCTGCTTGAGTCATATGCAAAAGAATCGTTCCTGGCCACTCCCAAGTGAATGGCAGTCAGAAACTTTCCTCACTTGCGTGAACTTCTACATATGACCCCATCCCCCAACCATACAAGATATAATAAAGCAAGTATTAATTGAAAACTAAATCATCATCATCATATGGCTCTACAGCTATCTGTGAGCTTTGGCCTGCTGAACAATACGCCTCCAAGCTACTCTGTCTTTTGCGGTCTCTCTCCAGTTTTCTAATCGTAGCTTCTTCAGATCCTCGTTTATTTCGTCCTTCCATCTTGTTCTTGGCCTTCCTCTTGCTCTGCCGATGTATGCTTTCGCGTTCAACACCTTCTTTTGGGCTCTTGAATCATCCATTCTTGAAATATGTCCTAGCCATCGTTTTCGTTGCGTTTTGATGAATCGCACCAGGTTTTCGCTTTGAGTTAGTTGGTCAAGTTCGCTACTCCATCTTGTCCTCCATTCGTCAGGTCTGATTCTAACTTCTTGGACTTAAAGAGTTTTATAAGAGATGCGAACGATATATTTGCTGCTTGTATTATGTCATTGATTGTAACGCTTATAACGTTGCCTGCTGCCAAGGTATGTGAAAGTGCTTACCGCTTCAAACTCATAGTTTCCAAGTTTAATTCTTGTTAGTGTTTGGGCGTTTTTTGCTCTGGACATAAGCTTTTATTTTGTTTTCTCTTCATTGATTTTCAACACAATTTTTGATGCTGCCGCTTCAATTTCAGAAAAAGTGGTTAGAAGTGCATTTTTATTATGGCTTGTAATACCAATGTCGTCAGCGTGTGCATATATTTGAGTGTTTCTGTTCAAAATATTACCAGTACGATTGGCGTCGCACAAATCATCTATTGCGCAGCATAATAACAAATTGAAAATTGTTGAAGATAGTGTATCCCCCTGGCGAACACCGGATTGAATGATAAAAGCTTTCGATGTTTGGTCTTGTATCATTGATTGAGTATTATGCAGAGTCATTGCTGTTATTCTGATTAATTTTTCTGGAATTCCACATTTTTTAAATACTGCAGGAATAGTCAATCTGTCTATTGTATCGAATGCTTGTTTGAAATAAATGAACAGCAAGTGTAAATCGGTGTTATGCTCACAGCATTTTTCAATTGCTTGCTTGATGGAGAAGATTTGGTCTAATGTTGATCTACCTGGTCGGAAGCCGCATTGGTATTCGGGTAATATTTTTTCAGCATACTTTATGAGTCTGTTGTTAGGTACTCGTGTGAATATTTTGTACGTTCTGTTGAGAAGCGATATACCATGGATTGGTGCTCATGATGATTTTTGTCGTAGAACTTGCAAAATTACATAATCTCACACTATTTTCAGATGTTATTTCATGGATAGAATGGTTGCCAATTACATCTTTGAAAGAGCTTTCAGATCCCATAATAATTGTGTCGTTTTTGCTTATCTTTGCGTAAGTTTCATCTAATGATGCATAGAAACGATCCTTGTCTTCGTCATCTGCATCCTTCGTATTTCCTGTAGGGCTACAATGTCCATATTATATTTAATAAGTTCGTTCGCAATCTCGTTAAGTTTTCCTGCTTCTAGCATTGTTCGAACGTTCCAAGAGCTAATATTCAAATCAATATTCCTTTTTCCGTTCCCGATGTCATCAACTTTTGCGAGTTTATTCCGAGATTTATGTTTTGCTTTCATGACAAAGTATTTTCAACAAGTGAGTTGTCGGCCCAACGTCCTCTAGGCTGATTTTTCCCACCACAGTCCCGGATAGTCTGCTATTCACCAGACTACGAATCGCCTGTTTACTCTTTCGAAAATTGGCGTCGTCAGAGCGGCTTTCGTTATCGACAGGATGCGCCGACGTGTAGGTGAGGTTGATAGTTGTATAGGAGAGGCTCTATAATCGCTTTACTATCCCATAGCATCCCTAATATACATTTTCCAACAAATTTAAATGCCACTTTACAGCGGCAGATACGCCATTCAATTTATGGTTAAAAAAAATCGGATTTTATAGTTATTTTATTTATCTACAACACAAAAAAACTACGGTATAATATTGCAGCTCACAGCAAAAATGATGCAATAACAAAAAAACAAGTTAGGAAAGGCTAAGTTCGGGTGCAACCGAACATTTTATACTCTCGCTTCTGAGTTCTTCATGTTTGATATAAGGGGCCTTGAAAAGTCATGGTTCGATTTTGACAATTTTTCCACGAGTGATGTCACAGCTCAAATACAGTATTTGTGTAAAGTTTTATTCCGCTATCTTCATTTGTTCCTAATGTATATATGTATTATAAAGTGAACGAATCAAAAGAATTCAAAATTGAGTTTTATGGAAAGTAGACGTAGTTGTGAACCGATTTCGCCCATATTCCACCAGTGTCAAAAAATATTATATACCGAATTTCATTGAAATCTGTCGAGTAGTTCTTGAGATATGGTTTTTGATCCATAAGTGGGCGACGCCACGCCCATTTTCAATTTTGTAAAAAAATCTCAGTGCAGATACCTTCTGCTATTTCTTATGCAAAATTTGGTGTTTCTGACGATTCTCGTTAGTGAGTTAACGCACTTTTAGTCATTTTCAACCTAACCTTCTGTATTGGAGGTGGGCGTGGTTATTATCCGATTTCTTTTATTTTTGGACTGTATAAGGAAATGGCTAAAAGAAACGACTGCAGAAAGTTTGGTTTATCTAGCTTTATTGGTTTGCAAGATATATACGAAAAACCTAATTGGGGGCGGGGTCACGCCCACTTTTCCAAAAAAATACATTTAAATGAGCCTTCCCTAATGCGATCCTATGTTCCAAATTTTATTTTCATAACTCTATTTATAGCTTAGTTATAGCTCTTTTTGTGTTTTTGGTTTTTGGTTGGCCATTTTGTGGGCGTGGCAGTGGTCCGATTCCGCCCATTTTCGAACTTAACCTTCTTATGGTACCAAGGAATATGTGTTCCAAGTTTCATTAAGATATCTCAATTTTTACTAAAGTTACAGCTTGCACGGACGGACAGACGGACGGACGGACAGACAGTCATCCGGATTTGAACTTTACTCGCCACCCTGATCACTTTGGTATATATAACCCTATATCTAACTCGTTTAGTTTTAGGACTTACAAACAACCGTTATGTTCTTAGCAACTTTTGTTGCGAGAGTATAAAAAATGTATTGAAATTTTTAAAGAACACAACTAAATTTTTTAGGTCAATTAGTCATTTGTGGGGTGCCTCTTACTATCAATAACTACTTTCATTAGTTTCAGCATGGATTCTACCAAATTCTTTGTATAGTTAGGAGCAATTTTATTCCGTTCTGTTTGCAGGGGGTTTTTCAAGTCGGCTTTATTTCTCATTTGGTATTTTCGCATGTCTCGTTCCAAAACTGACCAGAGATTCTCAATTGCATTCAAATCTGAAGATTGCGCTGGTGTTTGTACTATGTGGACAGTTCCAAATAAGCCAACTTTGCACAACTCCGAATATATCCTTCGTATCTTTATCTTGATAGTACCGAAAGTTATGAAAAGTATTTAATTTCGCGGTATTTCGTTTTCAAATTTCGTTTCAAAATGTCAGATACACACTCTAATATATATTACTATCAATGAATTTCAAATTTCCGACACAAGAAGACGACATGACAAACCTCGTTTGGTATCGAACGGCTCAATCTGGTCAGTTGTTGACATTTCACACAATACGCGCTTAACCTTATAGGCGATATTTAGAAGGCTTATCCCACGGTAATTGGCACAGATTGTGGTCTCCCTTTTTATGGATTGGGCAGAGCACACTGAGATCCCAATCGTCAGGCATGCTTTCTTCCGACCATATTCTGCAAAGAAGCTGATGCATGCACCTTATCAGTTCTTCGCCGTAGTATTTGAATAGCTCGACCGGTAAACTATCGGCCCCCGCCGCTTTGTTGTTCTTCAAGTGGGTAATTGCTATTATAATTTCTTCATGGTTGGGCAATGGAACATCTGTTCCATCGTCATCGATTGAGGAATCAGGTTCGCCATCTCCTAGTGGTGTACATTCACTGCCATTCAGAAAGTTGGAGAAATGTTCCCTCCATATACTCAGTATGTCCTGGACATTGCTTACCAGATTACCACCTTGGGCTCTTCATGAGTTTGAGATATTGTTCAGTTTCTTTATACCGAGATGCTGATGAGTGCTCCCAGTGAGCAGGGGTGCAAGTCGTGTAGAGTATTTCGTGGCTGTCTATTGCGATTGCAGCTTTTCGACGTCGAACCTTCCTTGTGTTTGTTGATGGGCGTTCTTTGCTGCAACCAGATAATGGTCCGAGTCTATGTTTGGTCCTCGGAGCGTACGCATGTCTAAAACACTAGATACATGTCTTCCGTCTATGACAACATGATCGCGCTCGTAGGTGCGTTCTAGGCGCTCATAGAAAGTATCTTTGGTCACATCGTCCTCTTCTACCATTGGGGCGTGGGCGCAAATAAGCGATATGTTGAAGAACCTCGATTTTATGCGGATTGTGGCTAGACGTTCATCCACCGGGGTGAATGCCCGAACTCGGCAACTGAGTCTCTCTCCCACCACAAATCCAACACCAAATTTCCTTTACATGACCGCTGTAGTAGATATTAGTAGTATGAGGACATCAACTAGCTGGGCAGAGGCACTTTCCCAATTAAGGGTCCGGACATTCCAAGTGCATGCCCTTAAATCATTATCCTTAAAATGTTTGCAGCGGTCGTCATCAAAAGGGGGGTGTCTCAGCCGAGGCTTTCGTCGATTTTTCATTGGAACTGGGTTTTTATGTGGGGGGTCCCAAACCCTACGAATAACCGCAGAAGCGGGTTCGCCTTCTCACTTTAGCTCGCCTCAAAACGGCTATTTGTTGGCTACCCAGAGGATAGTTGGCCAAGAACCGGAAGTCGCCACCTTAGACACAACGACAGTACAACAATAGCGACTCCAGGAAGAGGACTCATAGAAAATATTAGATTGCATTAATATTCATCAACAATAATAACAACGTAATGGATGCTTATGGTGATAACAGTAAACAGAATTGGGAACAACAAAGCGAAGATAAAGTATTACTCCCTCTTAGGGAGGTAGCTATACTTGGTATGGGTGGGGGAATCCTACCAACAGTTCTTCAACACATACAACGGCAATCACTCATCGACCATACAATACAAATTCGAACTAGAATTCGCCGTATGATGGAAGAAGCACAGAAGCACCTAGAAATACAACGCAAAATACAACAACAGGTATTATTGAAATGATTTTAATTTAATTGGATATTCTTATTATTTAACAGAGTTGCTTATAATAAATAATGGTGGATAATCGCCTAATAGTGTAACATGTGTATACCTTCAATCAGCAAGTAATCAGTACTCAGACATCAACACCGGCAGCAGGATCAACAATTAATACATATTAAAATTCAGAATAAAAGTCAAATCGCACAACGCAACCGGCAAATAACAAGGTTTGTTCTACGAATATAAATATTTTAATTATTTCTAACCAACTTTAAATATTTTTCAGACATCGGATGATGTACAAAAATTTTTCGGATTTTTCTTCTGCGGTATTCGCCGTTGCCAATGTTTAAGGGACCATAAATTTTGACATCGTCCACGCTTCTGCAGCATAAAGTATGACGGGAATGATGAGGGACTTGTAGATTTTGTTCGTCGAGAGAGGGCTTTACTTTTCAACTGCCTACTCAGTCCATTACTATGGACTGTTGGCTAGAGTGACTCTGCGTTGGATTTCAAGGCTATCTACAACTTCCAAGTTATGACTGTCAACAGTGACGTGGGAGCCAAAACGCGATTGCGCTGACTCTTTTTTTGATGACAGGAGATGTAATGTCTTGTCCACATTCACCTCGAGACTCACATGCTTCGCTTCCTTATCTAGACTGGAAAAAGTAGAACAAACGGCGCTATATCAATATCATCGGCATACTCCAGCAGCTGTACACTCTTCTCTGCTTAGCTCCAGCAATAGATTGAAGAAGTCTCACGATAGTGAGTCAGCTTGTCTGAAGCCTCGTTTGGTATCGGACGTCTCGGAGAGGTCCTTTCGGCATAAAGGCAGCTCCTTTTCGTGCTGTCAAAAGCATCTTTAAAATCGACGAAAATGTGGTGTGTGTTGATCCTCTTTTCACGGGTTTTTTCCAAGATTTGGCGCATGATAATTCCAATCAGTTTGTTAACGGTGGGCTTTAGTCTTTTCACACAGCTCGATAGAACCTTATAAACGATGTTAAGGAAGCTTATCCCACGGTAATTGGCGCAGATTGTGGGGTCTCCCTTTTTGTGGATTGGGCAGAGTACACTGAGATTCCAATCGTCGGACAAGCTTTCTTCCGACCATATTTTGCAAAGAAGCTGATGCGGGTGATTGCTATTCGAATTTCTTCATGGTCGGGTAATGGAACATCTGTTTCATCGTCATCGATTGGGGAATCGGGTTTGCCATCTCCTGGTGTTGTACTTTCACTGCCATTCAGCAGGCAGGAGAAGTGCTCCCTCCACAAAATCAGTATACTCTGGTCACCTCTGGTTCAACAATTAGATCACCTCTGGGTGTCCTACAGGAGTGTGTTCCGGTCTTGAAACCTTCAGTTAGTCGCCGGATCTTATCGTAAAATTTTCGAGCATTACCCCTGTCGGCCAGCTTGTCAAGCTCTTCATACTCACGCATTTCGGACTCTTTCTTTTTTGTCTGCGTCTCGCTTCCCTCGTCAGCTCCCGGTATCTATACCATCCCGCACGTGTTGCGGCCGATCGCAACACTGCGAGGTATAAAATCGTTCGGCTGTCGGTTGTGATTGGTGCTTCTCGATGTTGAACCTTCTTTGTGTTTGTTGACATGCGCGCTTTGCTGCACAGAGGCGGGTGCGTGCCTTAGGCGGGTGGTCGATCTCTGGGGACAGCCAAGTAGCTTGATGGATTTTCTTATGCTGGAATCTAGTACTACAGACGACCATATTTCGGACCCCAGCGAAGTCGATCAGCCTCAGGCCGTTTGGCGATGTTTCGTCATGGAGACAGAATTTTCCGGCTGTTGTGCCAAAAACACCTTCTTTACCCACTGGACTAGACGTTCGGCTGGACGTTCATCCACGGAGTCTCTCTCCCACACCGAATTGGGGTCCCTTATCCGAGGCTGTTGCTTCCTGTTCATTGGTTATTCGTTTTATGTGGTGGGTCCCATAAGCTTTATTCGCCTTCTCACTTTAGCTCGCCTCCAAACGGATGTCTGTTGGCTACCCAGAGGATACTTGGTCTATGACCGGAAGTCGTAAACTGCTTGAGCCACATGCAAAATAATCGTTCCTGGCCACTCCCAAGTGAATGACAGTCAGAAACTCGTAATAGTAGTAACACTTCTGAGAAATTGTAAATTATAAAAATTTAATATTTTATACTAATTTTATATGTCAAATATGTAAGTTTTGTCAATGTATAAATGATAGCCGCAAAAACGTTCGATAAAATGAAAGTTAACTTTGTACTGAAATTCTAATATTTAAAAATTAATGTATAATAATTATTCAAAATGTTGTTCACATGGCTCATACGGTCTTGTGATACGCCCACATAACACATCGCATTGCAGAACATTCGACATCACATTACATCACGTCACATCTTAATACAACACCCACACCACTACACACGCACGCATCATACACAGAATCTAGCACCGCTCATCGTACAACACAACAACCACACGATCATCAACTAGTATTCACCACCAAAATCATTAAAAGTGATAGATCCCAACCGGATCCTTCTCAGTCAATTCCATCCGTGAACCAGAAGATTTGTTAGTCGATTCAAGAGTCACATTCGACATCCTTTCCATTTTTCTATCGTGTTGCCAACTCGCAGTAGCCGTCCGACCAGGAGAACGCTTTTCGCGCGCTGTGTGTGTGTGTGGTTAATCATACTATCACTTATTTTATTAAAGTTTTATTAAAATTGTAATAAACAAACTATCCTCCATCAAGGAGAATTTCAACTTATAACACATAAATTTTTATAACGTTTTATAAATATCCCAAAACCCTTGGCGGATAATAAAGTGAGTCCATTCCATTTACTTATCAAATTATATTAAAGAAATAGAGCATACCTCATATGGTACAGTTTTAGCAGTATTTCGGGACACCGTTAATTACAAAAATATCACCGAACTGTTATTAATAACCGCAAAACAGTTCGGTTATAGCTGTACCAAAATAACAAAAAAAAAGTAACTGCCTCTTTGCTTATTTGTGTAACTAAACACCCATTAAAACCTTCAAATAAAATTACAAAGGCAAGTATTAAATACAATTTTCCAGCGATACCCCTTGAGCTAATAAAGCAACAAGCAGGAACGCCTATATAAAAGCAAAAGCAGAATACGAAACTTATACAACAAGAAAATATATATATACCTATTACGAGGGCTGCTATATATGTTTCTGGCCTAATAATGAAAATAGGAATATTTTTCAACGAAAATGGTTTTATTGTTTTTCAAAATATTCTCTATCAAGATTTATACACTTTTGCATGCGAGTTAACACCACCGATAAGATATTGCAATTTGAACTACTAAACAAATGTGTCCAATATGTCATTGGCACATCTACTATTAAGAATCGTGTTACACACTCGTTGTACACATTAGATTGTAAGATGATCTTTTCACTTACATGTAGCGCGTCTAAAGTAGAACATATGTTTAAAAGATCACTATTAGATTGTAAGAATATTTTTACTTAGCCTTAAGAACAGGATTGTATAAAAGTAAGTAAAATAGAGATAAAACGGCTGTCGTTTCCAAGACTCCGACGTTTTTCGGTCGCTTGACTAAATACTCGTTTTTTATTTGTTAAAAACCTTTTACATAAGGTCAATAAATTAATTGGCGATCCTGCCAGGAGCTACAAAAAACTCCTAAGGACCAATGCAATCAAGTATCGCGAATCACGAGAAAAGTAAAACCACAAATAAAATTTTTGTTCCGAACGCAAAGTAGTGCGAAACGCAACCAAACAAATCAATAAGTGCGCATATTTCAAATAATCCAAATAATTTGTGAAGAACTAAAACACTTTCAAGAAATATATATGTACGTGTAATCGTAAAAATATAGACAGTGAAGAAGTTATTGAAAACTAACAACATTATTAAGAAAGCGAGCAAAAACAAATTAACAAACAAAATAACAAAAATACGGTGTTAATCTAACTGGAGCATTTAATCTGAGGAAAATAATTCATCTAGTACCAAGTACGAAAAGCTCTTGTACTGTGAGTATTGTAATAATAACAACCATGAAACTCACAAGTGCCCGTACATAAGAAAAAAGAAAACAAAGTGAAGAAGACAATATTATATCATTGATATCATATATATAATATATAAAGAAAAGACAACAAATAACTAGTATTTAAGTTATTAAGTATATTATATTCATAGACAACATATATATATATATATAAAATAAATACATAATTCAAGGCTCGACCAGCCGAATAACAAAATATTTTGAAACCGCGATTCACCACCGCAAGGGGGACCCTCCGGTTTATAATATAAACTCAATTCTGCGATTCTGAACCCCAGACCCTCCAGAATAAAAGAGTATCCTTTCCCAGAAAGGATCAAAACAATAAATATTTAATAAACAGAAATTGTAGGTAATAAAGTAAAATATATTTAATAGTGAAAGAAACAATTGAAAAAAATAAAATAAATAAAAGATAAAATGGCAGTCAATAATTTTACAGTAGAAGATATAGCTAGAATAATAGCTACACAAACTAGTAATTTAAGAACTGAGATAGATCAGTTGAATAATCAATTAAAAGCATTAACTAATGCAACAAATGTAACTGAGTATGAAACTCAGAAAATTAACGATTCTATATCATGCAACGAAAATTTAGATATAATAAAGTCTGCAAAAAATTCTATGAGTCTCTATATAGAAGGAAGTAGGAGATATTTTGGGGCGCTAACGATATAGCGAAACAAAATTGTAGGCAATGCCAACGATATCTTAACTAATCATGGCACAGTATTAAACCTAGAAGCCATATTCTCTAGATTAGATTTTGCGTATGCAGATAGAAGGTCAATTCTTGTGATTGACCAAGAGATGAGTATTATGCGACAAGGATCAAAATCCTTAATTGATTACTATAATGAAGTTAATCAGAAATTTACATTATTAATTAATAAAACAATTATGACACACGGAACGAATTCCGAGATCACGAAACAATTGAATATAAAGAACCGCGAAACCGCGCTTAGAATGTTTATAACAGGTTTAAATTATCCTTTAAACCAAATTTTATTTACGTTGACACCTACCGATTTGCCAAATGCTCTTGCAAAAGCACAAGAACTCCATTCAAACCAATTGCGATCCCAATTTGCTTTGCAATTTACTAAAAACAATCATGAAATTGGTTAAAAGTGCACAAATAAACCATTTTTTAGGGTAAACTCAGATTTGCCCTATGTTATTAAAACCGATACAAAAACAGGGCAAATCTTTAGAACTCTTATAGATACAGGGGCAACCAGCTCATATATACGGGCTGGAATTTATCATAATAAAAACATTTTAGTAATTAAGAAGAGAGTAAGAACCATTCATGGTTAAACTATAATAAAACACTTTCATAATATCAATCTGTTGGGTATACAGGAACGTTTTTATGAAATTGACAATTTAGAAAGCGATCTTTTAATTGGAATTAATTTCTTAAATAAAATCGGAGCCACGATTGATATCCCAAACAGAACATTGATTTACGGGGATAATAAAACAGAGAAAATAAATTTTCCCAATGATTTAATTATAGTAAACCCCTTGGGACAAAAACATCTTGAGACACCTACCCAAGATAATACTGGCAAAATTATCGAAAAAAATGTATCATGCCAAAATGAAATAAGAAATTATACTACGAATAAACAAATAATAAATGAAGCAAATGCTCATAAATGAAATGTCTAACGAATTATCTTATAACGATAATGAAACAAACTATATCTGCATCCCACTGTTAAGAAAGGATGTTATTAAAATAATTAATCATCATCATCAAAACCTAAACATGGATTTACTTTTTAGAACATATATTAAAGCAGAAATTAGGACTGAGGATGATAAACCGAAGAAGTTGAATTTTTAGGATACGTTGTATCTCATAAGGTTATAAAAACTGATCCCAAAAAAGTAGAAACAATAAAAAATTATCCATATCCTAAGACGTTACGACAACTTAGAGGATTTTTAGGATTAACGGGATACTATAGGAAATTTATAGAGAATTATGCAACAATGGTTTAGCCATTAACAAAACACTTAAAGGGAGAAAATGGTCAAATTTCGCAGTATATGTCTCAGAAAACAATTATTAATCTTGAACAAGAAGGCATAACAGCCTGTGAAACCTTAAAAATAGCGTTGCAAGAACAAATTGAATTAGTTCAACCAAATTTCGAGAAAAAATTAATTTTAACTACTGATGCATCCAAGACGGAAGACCTATTACATTTATTTCGAAGACACTTAATTCTACCGAAGAAAATTATGCGACAAACGAGAAAGAATTATTCGCCATAGTTTGGGCATTAAAAGCATTACGCCATTACCTTTATGCAGTAAAAGATTTAGAAATTCACACGGATCATCAACCACTAGCATTTGCAATGTCCGAAAAAAATCCTAATGTTAAAATGAAAAGATGGAGAGCTTTTATAGAGGAGTTTTCTCCAAAAATAATTTATAAACCAGGGACAACAAATGTAGTTGCTGATGCACTATCAAGACAAGTCTTAAATAATTTAAATAGTTCATGTGAGTCGGGCGACTCAGGTGATTCACTAATAGAAACCCAACACTCTGCAGAAACTAGCGATGAGTATCAAATTCTTGAAACAAAAAAAGCTTTGAATCACTTTAAGCAACAGATAATAATTGATAATGGAGCAAGAATTACTGTCTTAGAGACGATTTCCTCTTTTAATAATAAACGATTTCTAATTGAGTATGATAGGCCAGAAAACATAATTGATATTCTAAAATAATATGTGAGTCCAAAAGTAGTTACTGGAATATTTTGCACACCTGAGGTGCTATATGCTATAAAAAACATTTTGAAGGATACATTTCCCATAGTAAAATTTCTATATACTAAACTATTCCCTAATGTTATAAGCAATAAAGAACATCAGGGAACGATAATTGAGCAAACACACAACAGGGCACATAGAAATTATAGGGAAAATTTAGCACAAATTAGGCAGCAGTATTATTGGCCTTTAATGATAAAACAGTTTAAGCAATATGCGAAAAATTTTAACATACATTTTATGTAATAATAATAAATACGAAAGACATCCCAAATTAATCCCAATAGGGGAAGCACCAATACCAGAAAAAGAGGGAGAACAACTTCATATAGATATCTTTTTCGCACAAAAACTTAAATTTCTTACGTGTATTGATTCATATTCAAAATTTCTAATAGTCAAATATATAGAGGATAAATCAAATTTAGAAGAAAAAGTTTTAGAACTATTACAAACATTTCCAGATGTTAAAAGTATAGTTATCGATAATGAACCGGGCTTATGTACGATACAGTTCAAGTCTTTAATGGAGAGGATAAACATACAAATTTATTATTGTACACCACGTCACAGTACAAATAATGGACAAATAGAAAGAGTTCATTCAACACTAATAGAAATTTCTAGATGTTTAAAACAAGAACACAGCTTAATAAGTAATTTTGAATCAATTATGAGAGCAGTTCAACACTACAATAAAACAATTCATTCAGTAACAGGTAAACAGCCATGCACACTTTTATTTAATAAAGAACCACACGAAAATATGAAATATTTGGAGAAAGAAATAAATTAAACCCCAAATATTAAAAACAAATAGTAGTAGAAGACTTAGGAAATAAAATTAAAATACAAAACAGAAAGAGAACAATTCATAAAGATAATATCAAATCTTAAAATCTTTTAGGCTCAAAATGTTAACCATCACTATAATTTGTACGGCGATTACATTCATCACCGCTCAAATCGAAATCATGGATCTCAATCACGGGAATGGATATTCTCTTCTGAACCTAGAAAAAGTAAAGTTAGTTGAAAGATATGAGATAAAGGTATGTAATTCTACCTTATCAATACAACAATGTACACAGAAATTGTTAACAATTTAGAGGCGATAGCACTTAAAGAAAAAGAACCGATTCTTGTAATGGCTAAAATTAAACATATTAGAACTCAAATATACACACTCACACCACATCATAGAATTGAAAAAAGAGGATTAGTTAATATAATAGGGACAGGTCTTAAATATATTTATGGTATTATGGGCGACGAAGACCGTCAATAAATAGAAGGCAAATTAGAAATAAACACAATAAATGCCCACAATGCAATTGAGCAAATCAATGTTCAGAAAAGCATTAATGATAAATTTAACTACCAAATTAAAGCTATTAGTGATAACCTGAACAATCATTATAAAGAATTGTATCAAAATATTAACGCAGTCAGCTCAGAATTAAATAAATTATCAAAAGAAAGGTGGACAAATAAACTGTTGGGAAATTTAATGTATATTGAGACTAATATAGTAAGAATAAAAGAGGTCTTAATGACAAGCCAAAATAACCTCTTAAGTAGAGATATCATTTCAGATGAAGATAGTTTAAATGTGAATATAACTTTTGAAAAATTGAGTAAGATCAAAATTGTAATTGTCACTCAAAACGAAAATATTGTAATTTTAGTAAAGATCCCTAGTTTTACTAAGGAGATCTATCAATATACATTCAACCTATACCTAATTTAAATGAAGCAGAATTATATATACAAGAAAAGGAAATTGTATGTCTAAATGATGTTACATATAAAAAGACTTCCATCAAAAAATAATTAGAAAAATATAGAGACGAATGATATAGGATAGGATATTTATTTAGGAGTCAAACTAAAATGAATTGTAAATATAAGTATAATAACCAATCAAAAGTAATAGAAATGGATATAAACCATATTTATGTAATCAATGCAAAAAATAAAACCTTTTATCATAACTGTAATTCTAATAACTTTACTATTAACGGTAATTATTTAATAAGATTTGAAAATTGTAATGTTAAAATTGATAATTTAGTCTATAGACATCGTAACCCTCTCACTATGAAATTATTACCAAATCCAGTAATTAATATTACAATCACAAAGAATTTAAGTATGGAAGAAATACATTTTCAAAACATTAAAAATATTCAAGAAATAACAGAACTCAGACATGAGGCAAGAAAAAAGTAAAATGATAAATTACTGTCTGATAACAATTGTGAGCCTTATAGTAGTAATATTGATAACCTGTCAATACAAAAAAAAATAAGAGCACACAAGTAAAAGTTAACATTGAACAAATTCCAATGCAAGAGCAAGCCCAACCTATTGATCAAATGATGGAAAGGATCAAGTACTATTCCTCTTTGAATCGGGACGCTTCAATTTAGAGGTGGGGGAGTTAACACCACCGATAAGATATTGCAATTTGAACTACTAAACAAATGTGTCCAATATGTCATTGGCACATCTACTATTAAGAATCATGTTACACACTCGTTGTACACATTAGATTGTAAGATGATCTTTTCACTTACCACACGTGGTCTTAAGTGGACATTCGATAAGATTGTAAGATGAACCTTTCATTTACCACATGTAGCGCGTCTAAAGTGGAACATATGTTTAAAAGATGACTATTAGATTGTAAGAATATTTGTACATAGCCTTAAGAACTGGATTGTATAAAAGTAAGTAAAATAAAGATAAAACGGCAGTCGTTTCCAAGACTCCGACGTTTTTCGGTCGCTTGACTAAATACTCGTTTTTTATTTGTTAAAAACGTTTTACATAAGGTCAATAAATTAATGTGCGCTCAAACCAATTTTCGAAGCACTTTTTTTGAGCGATTGTCAAATTGTGCGGGATCCAACGAGAACAAACCTTTTTTACGGCCAGGTGTTCATGCAATATCGAATGTATGCTGGTGGGAGAAATGCATAGGCATGCCTCTATCTGAAGGTACATATGTTACATGACATGGTCTTGCATTATCAGTTCACGTACGGCATCGATGTTTTCTGGCACAACGGCTGTTTTTGGACGACCTTCACGGAATTCGTCTTTGAGCGAGCGTCGGCCACGATTGAATTCGTTGTACCAGTTTTTCACAGTGCTATAGGATGGTGCTTACTAGCCATACAAAGATTTTAGTTCATCGATGCACTCTTGTCGCGATAATCCACGTCGAAAGTTGTGAAAAATGATCGCACGAAAATGTTCACGAGTAAATTCCATTTTTTGGCCGAGATGAATTTTTTAATACCCTGTAAATAAAACAATTCACGATTAAATGACAAAACGTTCTGAGTGATGTTATGCTAAAAAATGTCAAACTTTCCAATGGAAATGTCAGATTGCAACTGGCAACACTTAGTGTTGCTTGGCCAGAAATATATATAGCAGCCCTCGTACCAACATACATACATACATATGCGCATAGCCAAAATTACATGCTCACCTACTTAAAACTATGTCGCGAAACATATTGAACGTAAATACAAAAACAAAAAAAGCCATTTACGCGTACGGCTTCGCTGTATGTACATATACTGTACATACATAAATACAAAATACAAAAAGTAATACCTGTGTCCCGAAACACACCACAAAATAAACCATAAAACTAATATTTTACATAAGTCAAGTATTACATACTTGCAATTTCTACAGTAATACCCCTTAAGCTAAAAAGCAAAAAGAAGAATCGCTTATTATTCTAAGCAAAGGCAGAAGAAAAAAGAAAAAAAAAAACAATACAGGAGGATGGGATCATGTGTAGAAGTTCACGTAAGTAAGGAAAGTTTTTGATTGTCATTCACTTGGGAGAGGCCAGAAACGATTCTTCTCCACATGGTTCAAGCAGCTCACGACTTCCGGTTTTAGACCAAGTATCCTCTGGGTAGCCAACAGACATCGATTTGAAGGCGAGCTAAAGTGAGAAGGCGAAGCCCGCTTATGCGGTTGTGCGCAGGGCTTGGGACCCACCACATAATAACACCCCCAATGAAAAATCTACGAAAGCCTCGGATGAGACACCAAATTTGGGCTCAAATTTGGTGTTGGATTTGTCGTGGGAGAGAGACTCCGTTGCCGAGTTCGGGCATTCACCCCGGTGGATGAAGGTCTTGCCACAATCCGCATCAAAGCGAGGTTCTTCAACATATCGCTGATTTGCGCCCACGCCCCAACGGAAGAGAAGGACGATGTGACCAAAGATGCTTTCTATGAGCGCCTAGAACGCACCTATGAGCGCTGCCCCCGCCACGATGTAAAAGTCGTGCTTGGCGATTTTAACGCCAGGGTGGGTAAAGAAGGTGTCTTTGGCACCACAGTCGGAAAATTCAGCCTCCATGACGAAACATCGCCAAACGGCCTGAGGCTGATCGACTTCGCTGGGGCTCGAAATATGGTCGTCTGTAGTACCAGATTCCAGCATAAGAAAATACATCAAGCTACTTGGCTGTCTCCTGATGATGAAGACATGTCCCCTGTGTTTTAGACGTGCGTACGCTCCGAGGACCAAATATAGACTCGGACCATTATCTGGTCGCAGCGAAGATACGCACCCGCCTCTGTGCAGCAAAGAATGCCCGTCAACAAACACAAGGAAGGTTCGACGTCGAAAAGCTGCAATCGCAACAGACAGCCACGAAATACTCTACTCGACTTGCACTCCTGCTCTCTGAGAGCACTCATCAGCATCTCGGTATAAGGGAACTGTGGAACGGCATCTCAAACTCACTGCGTACCGCTACAGCCGAAACAATTGGTTTTCGGCAACGACAAAAAACAAGCTGGTACGATGAGGAGTGCGGTCTCGCAGCGGAGAGAAAACAGACTGCCTACCTCGCAACGTTGCAAACGACCACAACACGTGCGGGATGGGATAGATACCGAGAGCTGAAGAGGGAAGCGAGACGCATCTGCAGACAAAAAAAGAAAGAGGCCGAAATGCGTGAGTACGAAGAGCTTGAGAAGCTGGCAGACAGAGGGAATGCTCGAAAATTTTATGAAAAAATGAAGCGACTTAACGAAGGTTTCAAGACCGGAGCATCCTCATGTAGAGACCAAGGTGGTAATCTGGTAACCGATGTCCAGGGCATACTGGGATTATGAAGGGAACACTTCTCCGACCTGCTGAATGGCAGTGAGAGTACAACACCAGGAGATGGCGAACCCGATCCCCCAATCGATGGAACAGATGTTCCATTACCATTACCCGACCATGAAGAAATTCGAATAGCAATTACCCGCTTGAAGAACAACAAAGCAGCGGGAGCAAATAGATTACCGGCAGAACTATTCAAATACGGCGGCGAAGAACTGATAAGGTGCATGCATCAGCTTCTTTGCAGAATATGGTCGGAAGAAAGCATGCCTGACGATTGGAATCTCAGGGTGCTCTGCCCAATCCATAAAAAGGGAGATCCCACAATCTGCGCCAATTACCGTGGGATCAGCCTCCTAAATATCGCATACAAGGTTCTATCGAGCGTACTGTGTGAAAGACTAAAGCCCACCGTCAACAAACTAATTGGACCTTATCAGAGTGACTATAGACCTGGAAAATCGACAACTGACCAGATATTCACCATGCGCCAAATCTTGGAGAAGACCCGTGAAAAGAGGATCGACACACACCACCTTTTTGTCGATTTAAAGCTGCTTTCGACAGCACGAAAAGTGTGCTGTGTAAATTGACGTTGAGCAACACCAAAAGCTCCGTCATGATTGGGAAGGACCTCTCCGAGCCGTTCGATACCAAACGAGGTTTCAGACAAGGTGACTCACTATCGTGCGACTTCTTTAACCTGATGCTGGAAAAAATTATAAGAGCTGCAGAGCTTAACAGAGAAGGTACAATCTTCTACAAGAGTGTACAGCTCCTGGCGTACGCCGATGATATTAATATCATCGGAAGCAACAACCGCGCCGTTTGTTCTGCTTTTTCCCGCATGGATAAGGAGGCGAAGCGAATGGGTCTGGAGGTGAATGAGGACAAGACGAAATATCTCCTGTCATCAAGCAAACAGTCGGCGCATTCGCGTCTTGGCTCCCACGTCACTGTTGACAGTCATAACTTCGAGGTCGTAGATAATTTCGTATACCTGGGAACCAGCATCAACAACTCGAACAATGTCAGCCTCGAAATCCAGCGCAGAATAACTCTTGCCAACAGGTGCTACTTTGAACTGAGTAGGCAATTGAACAGTAAAGTCCTCTCTCGACGAACCAAAATCAAGCTCTACAAGTCGCTTATCATTCCCGTCCTGCTTTACGGTGCAGAAGCTTGGACGATGTCAACATCAGATGAGACGACACTAGGAGTTTTCGAGAGGAAAATTTTGCGCAAGATTTATGGTCCTCAGAACATTGGCAACGGCGAATACCGCAGACGATGGAACGATGAGCTGTACGAGTTATACGACGACATTGACATAGTTCAGCGAATAAAAAGACAGCGGCTACGCTGGCTAGGTCATGTTGTCCGAATGGCCGAAAACACTCCAGCCCTGAAAGTGTTCGATGCAGTACCCGTCGGAGGAAGCGGAAGGCCTCCACTCCGTTGGAGGGACCAGGTGGAGAGCGACCTGGTTACACTTGGGATCTCCAACTGGCGCCGAACTGCGAAGGAGAGAGAGAGGTGGCGCACTATCGTCGATTCGGCTATAACCGGCTAAACGGTTGCAACGTCAATCACATACATTACAATGTTTAAGGAAAGTTCGAAAATAATTATACTTACCCCTTTTGTAATATATACTTACAATTACCACTAGTTTAAGCCGTTACTTTAAGATTTAGGCTAAGCGATTCCATAAAACGGAATAAAGAATTCTTCTTGTATTTAACCGGAGAACGATACGGACGTGTTTCTTTTAATCGGCAATTTTTTTATTAACTTTTCGACACAGGCAATTTGGTGATTTTTAATTTTAATCGCGCATCCCAATTTAAAGTAACTTTTCATTCTCAAAAACGCTTGAGAATTTTCATGGCGCCCGAGCAGGGACTATGTGCGTGATTTTCGATAAAATCTCATTTAAAAGTGCCAATCAATAGTGTTAGTGCAAATTTACTCTTTTCGTACCAATTGCCTGTAATTCTTTTCGGTTGTTGGCTTTCGTGACAGTGAAGTGAAAACAAATACTAATTAAATATATAAAATATACATAAACGAACATATGAAATTAAAATATAATAGTGCACATACATACATATATACATATGCACATAGTAAATAGCAAACAATTTGCTATATAGTGAAGTGTGAGAAGTGTGGTGAAATTAACAAATAAGACAAAAAGTGCAATAACGAATATAGAGTGCATAAACTAAAAAGTACAGGTATATATATATACAATAACATAATCGGTATATAAAGTGCAAGTGTCGATAGTGCAGTGTAGCGGTACCTAAATGAGTAAAAAAGGGAAAAAGAATAATTAAAAACTATACATATACATAAATAAATATACATACATACGTGAAGTGGAGTGTGCAAAAATTTGGTTGAATATACGTACAGACACATATACGTACACTCTATATACTTACCGGCGTTTACCCAATACCTGTAAAATAAAATAAAATAAAATAATAAATAAAAATAACAATTATAAGGTGTATATAACAACAATACTTATCCAACGTTACGTGAAAAGAAGTGTGTGCTGAAAGTGAAATAAATGTACATATGCTAATGTTAAATACATACCTCAACTTTCCTAAACCTACAAAAAATAAAAACAACTCTATACATATTATATACAGCAGACCTTCCAACAGCTAGTAATATTTTGACATCAACTTTTGCGGATGACACAGCTTTAGTGAGCCGAAACAAATGCCCAATTATAGCATCAAAAGTATTAGGAGCGCATTTGATTTTTGTCGAAGAATGGCTAGCAAACTGGCGTATAAATGTAAACGAACAGAAGTGCAAGCATGTTACATTTTCTCTAAGACCAAAAACGTGTCCGGCAGTTAAAATGAACAATATTTTAGTATCCCAAGCGACTGAAGTAACATATCAAGGTATTCACTTGGATAGAAGGCTCACGTGGAGAAAACACATATCGAGCAAAATAACCTGCATGAAGATAAGAGCAGCACATTTAAATTGGCTTTTAAATAAAAATCAAAATTTAGCCTAGTCAACAAAGTTCTATTATACAACGCGGTCATAAAGCCGGTTTGGATGTACGGTATATGCGTAATGAAAATATCCATAAAGATCTTGGTATTCTCATGGTAAAGAAAGAAGTAGAGAACAGCAGAAATAAATATTTATCCAAACTCCGCGATCACCCAAACCCATTGGCTAATGCTTTATTACATTCTTGTAATCAATCACGTCTAAAAAGAAGAGATATGCCAACACACTGAGGAGCAACGTTTCACCAAAACAACTCAATCAATTGGTTGAGCTTGTCTAGTTTTAATTAGAATTAAGATTTTATAACTTATTGTTAGGCTCCAAAGAGCAGATTCAATAAATAAAGAAATATATGAAAAAAAAAACCAAAGAGGTGCATATGTACAAGTGTTCAAAGTGACAAACAAACAAAAGAGTGTGATTACTAAAACGTGCAAAACAAAAAAAGAAGTGCGCGAACAAGAAAATTGTGCAAGTAATTGTACACACGCTCACAAAAATATACATACGCTACAGATTTTGTTAATATCAACGGGTACAGTGAGCACGCAAAAATTGTACCAAAGTGTTTCATTGGTGCTATTTAAATATTCGAGTGCCGCTAAGTCAGTTAAGGAAAAAGTGCCGGACTAGAGGTACAACACCGTTTTTGTTTTTAAATACAGTGCTGTGAACAGTTCGATTTGACTGTTAAAAAAAAACTAGGCACGATTCCGATTACTTTGGCGGTCGGGGTTTGACAACTGCGATCGGTATATGGGGTATCGGGTGAAAGAGGAGGCTCTCCAGAGCAGGAATATATATAAATATTTTTGATTGGACTTAGAGTTTATAAAATAATCATGTTTAAAAGTCCAATTTTGTCTATAAGTAACACATGGAATTTCACACACTGTAACATTTTTTCACATTTTTCACTTCACATATTGAAAATTACACTATTAACATTCAATTTAATTCAAAATATAGATTTATTTAAGATTTTTTAAGCAAAAATTACTTATTTTAAAAATCACTTAGCACACTAATAGCTGAAAAGGTTTCTGTGTTAACAATTATGTGGAAAACGAGCGTTGCCACATGTTAGAAACCATAGAAGATAGATTTTTTAATGACAGTGTTTTATTTATTAGCATATCATAGTTTTTTGTCGTAGAACTCTCTTCTGCATCAAGGATGTATGTATATAAAAAATCTTTCCAGGGATGTCCGAAGTTTTTTTCGTGTAGAACTCCTTTCTGTACTGGCGGACTTCGGCCGCGCTTTAAAAAAATAACCCTGGTCGAGCCAAAACCGGGGTGTCCAAAGATTTTTTTCGCGTAGAACTCCTTTCTGCACTGGCGGCCTTCGGCCTCGCTTTAAAAAAATAACCCTGGTCGAGCCAAAACTGGGCGTGTCCAAAGATTTTTTTCGCGTAGAACTACTTTCTGCACAGGCGGCCTTCGGCCGCGCTTCAAAAAAATTACACTGGTCGAGCCAAAACCAGGTGTGTTCGAAGTTTTTTCGCGTAGAACTCCTTTCTGGTCAAGCCAATACAAGTGTTAGCAAAATAAAAGGCTGTCCTCGATATGATTTTTAAAAATTTATTTTGTTAAATAAAAGAAGAGGAATTTTGGCAAAAAAGAGGAATTTTCGCAAAACGAGGAATTTATGGATGAATTTATATATGGTATCTACAATGTAGCAGCGCTCGTTTTCCGCATAATTGTAAACACATAAATTTGAGAGTGAAAAGTGATTTTTGAAACATATAATTCTGACTTTAAAATTATATAATAAAAGTAAAATGTACATTTAATGCAACGCCTACAGTTTTATTTAATATATTTGAGGTGAAAAAAGTGCGTAAAATGTGTTAAATTGTGTGAAATAGAAATAGAAATAGAATATCTCGAAAACTAGGCGTCTGCGGTACCTATTACCCTATATATTTTTGAATCGAGAGGACGTCCTCTTTCCAACGGTGTAATCAGATCGGGGCGCCATAGTAATCGGAATTGTGCCAAAAACTATACTGCAACATCAACCACGCCGCTGCAACGTCAATGCCATCGTAATCACTGCTGCTACTCATTTTACATATTTTTGTATATACATATTTATAAATATAAAATATACGTACATACATACACATATACATACGTACGTCTTGTGAAACAAGGGATTTTGGGACTTCGCGGTAGCCCTTTAATTTTATAAATAAAGGTGACAAATTTTCGAATTTTTTCGTTTTTCCGCAATTTTTTCCTGCAACTTTTCGTTCGTTTTTTTGCACTTTTTTCGATTTTTGTTCGAACACTTTTCGATTAAATTAATCAATTGTGCTATTGTTCATTGGTGTATTTTCAATTTGACTTTTTCGTAAATTGGGAATCGACATTTTCCGTTTTCGCCATTTGATTCCCAATATTATATTTTTCTGTGCCAAATAATTTTTCGTGAATTTTCAATTCAAACTAAACACAATGAGCAAGCCAAAACCAACTATCGCAAGCCTGTCTTCAAGTAAGGAGTTGACGGACTTAAAATCGTTAAGACGTCAAAGAACGGTTGCGAAAAGCAGTATTTTGCACATAAAAACGGGCCTTCTTGAAAAAACGATGTCGCTAGATCCAATTGAGTTAGAATGTCGGCTCGACATTTTAAATTCACATATTGACAAATTAATGACATTTCAATCCAAAATTGAAGAGATTGATGAAGACGACATGGCCCGAGGGGAGTTAGAGAACATTATCGTTGGAACGAAGTCTATCATAAAATCAATTTTAGCTAAAAATAAAACGTCAATAGCCGAAACATCTTACGTAGCTTATCACAGCTCACGGCTCCCAAAAATGAATTTGCCGAAATTCAGGGGAGAATATTCGGAATTTAAAAATTTTATGAGCTTGTTTGGTTCATAATGATCCAAATATCCCAGATATTGAAAAATTTAACCATTTGGTTAATTGTTTATCTGGTGAGGCTTTGGGAACAGTTAAAGCGTTCCAAATGTCGGATGAAAATTACCCGAAAGCGTTGGCAAGTCTCAAAAAAGTTTATGATAATAAATGTTTGATATTTTTCAATACTATATCAAAACTTTTTGAGCTGCCAACCATCCCAAAGCCATCCGCGCCTTCATTGCGATCAATGATTGACGAAGTATCAGCGGTATACGATTCATTTCTATCGTTGGGCGATGAAAAACAAATTACAAATGCAATAATTATTCATATGGTAATGACAAAGGTCGATCCAGCCACCCGATCCAAATGGGAAGAACAGCTGGACTACGACAAGCTGCCACTGTGGACGGACTGCGAAGCCATCCTAAATAGAAGATATCAGCAGCTATCAGCGGAAGGAGCATCACACTCAAGGACGAAGCCCATACCAACAGGAAGTGCCAGTCATGGGAAGCAACAACAAACGGACAGGACCAAATCGGCGTTAGTTGCAGCAAATACGAGACAGCCCCTTTGTCAGAAGTGCAAATCTGGCGACCACTATTTGACTGCCTGCTCCACTTTCAAGGCGCTTCCGGTGCAGCAGAGGTTCGAGTTCGTGAAATCGGTGCCCTTATGCATAAATTGTTTGCGTAAGGGCACACTGTCTCCGCGCAGAGCGGATCAATGTCGTGTATGCAATTGATCGCATCACACATGGTTGCACCAGTATCCGGTTTCCTTCCCCGCTGCACCTCATCCGCAACCTTCAACAACACATGCCATGCATACAGCGAGTATGCCGGTTCGGGTCATGTTGGCAACAGTAGTAATCCAAGTGAGGACGAGTTGTGGAGAGTATCTGCCTGCGAGAGCGTTGCTGGACTCAGGATCTCAGGTCAACTTCATGACGGAGGACTTGGCGCAGAAGTTGCGGATTCGACGCCAACACAAAACATTGAGCGTAATTGGAATCGGCAATTCCAATACGAAAGTGGGGGCAAAATTAAGCGCGTTTGTTAAGTCGCGGGTAAATAACTAAAAAAAAACTTAAAAAAGTTGACATCCTATTGGGTGCAGAAATATTTTTCGAGCTTTTAGCTGTTGGCCAAATTAAAAATGGTCCAAATCAACCAACTTTTCAAAAGACGCTATTAGGGTGGATTGTATCTGGCAAATACGCCGGCAATTTAAGTTCTCCTCCCAAAATACATAGGACATTATTCCAAGCTGAAGAAGACTTAACGTCAATAGATTCAGTAGTCCAAAAATTTTGGTCTTTAGAAGAATTACCTTCAGAATCAAATGGCAATAGATTCACACCAGAGCAACAAGAGTGTGAAAATTTTTTTGTTAATACAGTGGAACTTCCTTATAGTGAATTCGGAGGGGACGTGAAAATCGCTTCCCTATATGGAGACTTCATTATATAGAAATTCATTTTTTTCTTTTATAATTTTATTTAAAATAATCAGTAAGTTTTGTTTGAATTACATTCTTCCATTTTTCATTTTCAACAAAAGCTTCCAAATCATTTAGACAGTTAAAAACATTAATCGGTACGTCACTTTTCATCTCCACAAAGGTTCTAATACAGTTAATGGAAGAAGAAACTTGTCCTAATATAGGTAATGCCTCATCAGTATCTGCCATTTCTTCTTCAGGTTAGGCTCCAAAGAGCAGATTCAATAAATAAAGAAATATATGAAAAAAAAACCAAAGAGGTGCATATGTACAAGTGTTCAAAGTGACAAACAAACAAAAGAGTGTGATTACTAAAACGTGCAAAACAAAAAAAGAAGTGCGCGAACAAGAAAATTGTGCAAGTAATTGTACACACGCTCACAAAAATATACATACGCTACAGATTTTGTTAATATCAACGGGTACAGTGAGCACGCAAAAATTGTACCAAAGTGTTTCATTGGTGCTATTTAAATATTCGAGTGCCGCTAAGTCAGTTAAGGAAAAAGTGCCGGACTAGAGGTACAACACCGTTTTTGTTTTTAAATACAGTGCTGTGAACAGTTCGATTTGACTGTTAAAAAAAAAAACTAGGCACGATTCCGATTACTTTGGCGGTCGGGGTTTGACAACTGCGATCGGTATATGGGGTATCGGGTGAAAGAGGAGGCTCTCCAGAGCAGGAATATATATAAATATTTTTGATTGGACTTAGAGTTTATAAAAATAATCATGTTTAAAAGTCCAATTTTGTCTATAAGTAACACATGGAATTTCACACACTGTAACATTTTTTCACATTTTTCACTTCACATATTGAAAATTACACTATTAACATTCAATTTAATTCAAAATATAGATTTATTTAAGATTTTTTAAGCAAAAATTACTTATTTTAAAAATCACTTAGCACACTAATAGCTGAAAAGGTTTCTGTGTTAACAATTATGTGGAAAACGAGCGTTGCCACATGTTAGAAACCATAGAAGATAAATTTTTTAATGACAGTGTTTTATTTATTAGCATATCATAGTTTTTTGTCGTAGAACTCTCTTCTGCATCAAGGATGTATGTATATAAAAAATCTTTCCAGGGAGGTCCGAAGTTTTTTTCGTGTAGAACTCCTTTCTGTACTGGCGGACTTCGGCCGCGCTTTAAAAAAATAACCCTGGTCGAGCCAAAACCGGGGTGTCCAAAGATTTTTTTCGCGTAGAACTCCTTTCTGCACTGGCGGCCTTCGGCCTCGCTTTAAAAAAATAACCCTGGTCGAGCCAAAACCGGGGTGTCCAAAGATTTTTTTCGCGTAGAACTACTTTCTGCACAGGCGGCCTTCGGCCGCGCTTCAAAAAAATTACACTGGTCGAGCCAAAACCAGGTGTGTTCGAAGTTTTTTCGCGTAGAACTCCTTTCTGGTCAAGCCAATACAAGTGTTAGCAAAATAAAAGGCTGTCCTCGATATGATTTTTAAAAATTTATTTTGTTAAATAAAAGAAGAGGAATTTTGGCAAAAAAGAGGAATTTTCGCAAAACGAGGAATTTATGGATGAATTTATATATGGTATCTACAATGTAGCAGCGCTCGTTTTCCGCATAATTGTAAACACATAAATTTGAGAGTGAAAAGTGATTTTTGAAACATATAATTCTGACTTTAAAATTATATAATAAAAAGTAAAATGTACATTTAATGCAACGCCTACAGTTTTATTTAATATATTTGAGGTGAAAAAAGTGCGTAAAATGTGTTAAATTGTGTGAAATAGAAATAGAAATAGAATATCTCGAAAACTAGGCGTCTGCGGTACCTATTACCCTATATATTTTTGAATCGGGAGGACGTCCTCTTTCCAACGGTGTAATCAGATCGGGGCGCCATAGTAATCGGAATTGTGCCAAAAACTATACTGCAACATCAACCACGCCGCTGCAACGTCAATGCCATCGTAATCACTGCTGCTACTCATTTTACATATTTTTGTATATACATATTTATAAATATATAAAATATACGTACATATGTGCACATACACATATACATACGTACGTCTTGTGAAACAAGGTTTTTTGGGATTTTGCGGTAGCCCTTTAATTTTATAAATAAAGGTGACTATTTTCGATTTTTTTCGTTTTTTCGCAATTTTTTCGTGCATCTTATCGGTCGTTTTATTGCAATTTTTTCGATTTCCGTTTGAACATTTTTCGATTACATTAATCAATTGTGCTATTGCTTATTGGTGTATTTCAATTTGGCTTTTTCGTAAAATTGGGAATCAATATTTTTTCGTTTTCGCCTTTTGATTCCCAATATTAAATTTTTCTGTACTAACTATGTAATTTTTCGTGAATTTTCAATTCAAACTAAACACAATGAGCAAGCCAAAACCAACTATCGCAAGCCTGTCTTCAAGTAAGGAGTTGACGGACTTAAAATCGTTAAGACGTCAAAGAACGGTTGCGAAAAGCAGTATTTTGCACATAAAAACGGGCCTTCTTGAAAAAACGATGTCGCTAGATCCAATTGAGTTAGAATGTCGGCTCGACATTTTAAATTCACATATTGACAAATTAATGACATTTCAATCCAAAATTGAAGAGATTGATGAAGACGACATGGCCCGAGGGGAGTTAGAGAACATTATCGTTGGAACGAAGTCTATCATAAAATCAATTTTAGCTAAAAAATAAAAACGTCAATAGCCGAAACATCTTACGTAGCTTATCACAGCTCACGGCTCCCAAAAATGAATTTGCTGAAATTCAGGAGAATATTCGGAATTTAAAAATTTTATGAGCTTGTTTGGTTCATAATGATCCAAATATCCCAGATATTGAAAAATTTAACCATTTGGTTAATTGTTTATCTGGTGAGGCTTTGGGAACAGTTAAAGCGTTCCAAATGTCGGATGAAAATTACCCGAAAGCGTTGGCAAGTCTCAAAAAGTTTATGATAATAAATGTTTGATATTTTTCAATACTATATCAAAACTTTTTGAGCTGCCAACCATCCCAAAGCCATCCGCGCCTTCATTGCGATCAATGATTGACGAAGTATCAGCGGTATACGATTCATTTCTATCGTTGGGCGATGAAAAACAAATTACAAATGCAATAATTATTCATATGGTAATGACAAAGGTCGATCCTGCCACCCGATCCAAATGGGAAGAACAGCTGGACTACGACAAGCTGCCACTGTGGACGGACTGCGAAGCCATCCTAAATAGAAGATATCAGCAGCTATCAGCGGAAGGAGCATCACACTCAAGGACGAAGCCCATACCAACAGGAAGTGCCAGTCATGGGAAGCAACAACAAACGGACAGGACCAAATCGGCGTTAGTTGCAGCAAATACGAGACAGACAGTCAGAAGTGCAAATCTAAGGACCACTATTTGACTGCCTGCTCCACTTTCAAGGCGCTTCCGGTGCAGCAGAGGTTCGAGTTCGTGAAATCGGTGCCCTTATGCATAAATTGTTTGCGTAAGGGGCACACTGTCTCCAAGTGCAGAGCGGATCAATGTCGTGTATGCAATTGATCGCATCACACATGGTTGCACCAGTATCCGGTTTCCTTCCCCGCTGCACCTCATCCGCAACCTTCAACAACACATGCCATGCATACAGCGAGTATGCCGGTTCGGGTCATGTTGGCAACAGTAGTAATCCAAGTGAGGACGAGTTGTGGAGAGTATCTGCCTGCGAGAGCGTTGCTGGACTCAGGATCTCAGGTCAACTTCATGACGGAGGACTTGGCGCAGAAGTTGCGGATTCGACGCCAACACAAAACATTGAGCGTAATTGGAATCGGCAATTCCAATACGAAAGTGGGGGCAAAATTAAGCGCGTTTGTTAAGTCGCGGGTAAATAACTAAAAAAAAACTTAAAAAAGTTGACATCCTATTGGGTGCAGAAATATTTTTCGAGCTTTTAGCTGTTGGCCAAATTAAAAATGGTCCAAATCAACCAACTTTTCAAAAGACGCTATTAGGGTGGATTGTATCTGGCAAATACGCCGGCAATTTAAGTTCTCCTCCCAAAATACATAGGACATTATTCCAAGCTGAAGAAGACTTAACGTCAATAGATTCAGTAGTCCAAAAATTTTGGTCTTTAGAAGAATTACCTTCAGAATCAAATGACAATAGATTCACACCAGAGCAACAAGAGTGTGAAAATTTTTTTGTTAATACAGTGGAACTTCCTTATAGTGAATTCGGAGGGGACGTGAAAATCGCTTCCCTATATGGAGACTTCATTATATAGAAATTCATTTTTTTCTTTTATAATTTTATTTAAAATAATCAGTAAGTTTTGTTTGAATTACATTCTTCCATTTTTCATTTTCAACAAAAGCTTCCAAATCATTTAGACAGTTAAAAACATTAATCG
This sequence comes from Zeugodacus tau, assembly GCA_031772095.1. NCBI lineage: Eukaryota > Metazoa > Arthropoda > Insecta > Diptera > Tephritidae > Zeugodacus > Zeugodacus tau. The sequence goes on along the minus strand of CM062649.1, from coordinate 43,744,400 downwards.
GTACGTCACTTTTCATCTCCACAAAGGTTCTAATACAGTTAATGGAAGAAGAAACTTGTCCTAATATAGATAATGCCTCATCAGTATCTGCCATTTCTTCTTCAGGTTAGGCTCCAAAGAGCAGATTCAATAAATAAAGAAATATATGAAAAAAAAAACCAAAGAGGTGCATATGTACAAGTGTTCAAAGTGACAAACAAACAAAAGAGTGTGATTACTAAAACGTGCAAAACAAAAAAAGAAGTGCGCGAACAAGAAAATTGTGCAAGTAATTGTACACACGCTCACAAAAATATACATACGCTACAGATTTTGTTAATATCAACGGGTACAGTGAGCACGCAAAAATTGTACCAAAGTGTTTCATTGGTGCTATTTAAATATTCGAGTGCCGCTAAGTCAGTTAAGGAAAAAGTGCCGGACTAGAGGTACAACACCGTTTTTGTTTTTAAATACAGTGCTGTGAACAGTTCGATTTGACTGTTAAAAAAAAAAACTAGGCACGATTCCGATTACTTTGGCGGTCGGGGTTTGACAACTGCGATCGGTATATGGGGTATCGGGTGAAAGAGGAGGCTCTCCAGAGCAGGAATATATATAAATATTTTTGATTGGACTTAGAGTTTATAAAATAATCATGTTTAAAAGTCCAATTTTGTCTATAAGTAACACATGGAATTTCACACACTGTAACATTTTTTCACATTTTTCACTTCACATATTGAAAATTACACTATTAACATTCAATTTAATTCAAAATATAGATTTATTTAAGATTTTTTAAGCAAAAATTACTTATTTTAAAAATCACTTAGCACACTAATAGCTGAAAAGGTTTCTGTGTTAACAATTATGTGGAAAACGAGCGTTGCCACATGTTAGAAACCATAGAAGATAGATTTTAATGACAGTGTTTTATTTATTAGCATATCATAGTTTTTGTCGTAGAACTCTCTTCTGCATCAGGATGTATGTATATAAAAAATCTTTCCAGGATGTCCGGAAGTTTTTTCGTGTAGAACTCCTTTCTGTACTGGCGGACTTCGGCCGCGCTTTAAAAAATAACCCTGGTCGAGCAAAAACCGGGGTGTCCAAAGATTTTTTCGCGTAGAACTCCTTTCTGCACTGGCGGCCTTCGGCCTCGCTTTAAAAAAATAACCCTGGTCGAGCCAAAACCGGGGTGTCCAAAGATTTTTTTCGCGTAGAACTACTTTCTGCACAGGCGGCCTTCGGCCGCGCTTCAAAAAAATTACACTGGTCGAGCCAAAACCAGGTGTGTTCGAAGTTTTTCGCGTAGAACTCCTTTCTGGTCAAGCCAATACAAGTGTTAGCAAAATAAAAGGCTGTCCTCGATATGATTTTTAAAAATTTATTTTGTTAAATAAAAGAAGAGGAATTTTGGCAAAAAAGAGGAATTTTCGCAAAACGAGGAATTTATGGATGAATTTATATATGGTATCTACAATGTAGCAGCGCTCGTTTTCCGCATAATTGTAAACACATAAATTTGAGAGTGAAAAGTGATTTTTGAAACATATAATTCTGACTTTAAAATTATATAATAAAAGTAAAATGTACATTTAATGCAACGCCTACAGTTTTATTTAATATATTTGAGGTGAAAAAAGTGCGTAAAATGTGTTAAATTGTGTGAAATAGAAATAGAAATAGAATATCTCGAAAACTAGGCGTCTGCGGTACCTATTACCCTATATATTTTTGAATCGAGAGGACGTCCTCTTTCCAACGGTGTAATCAGATCGGGGCGCCATAGTAATCGGAATTGTGCCAAAAACTATACTGCAACATCAACCACGCCGCTGCAACGTCAATGCCATCGTAATCACTGCTGCTACTCATTTTACATATTTTTGTATATACATATTTATAAATATATAAAATATACGTACATATGTGCACATACACATATACATACGTACGTCTTGTGAAACAAGGTTTTTTGGGATTTTGCGGTAGCCCTTTAATTTTATAAATAAAGGTGACTATTTTCGATTTTTTTCGTTTTTTCGCAATTTTTTCGTGCATCTTATCGGTCGTTTTATTGCAATTTTTTCGATTTCCGTTTGAACATTTTTCGATTACATTAATCAATTGTGCTATTGCTTATTGGTGTATTTCAATTTGGCTTTTTCGTAAAATTGGGAATCAATATTTTTTCGTTTTCGCCTTTTGATTCCCAATATTAAATTTTTCTGTACTAACTATGTAATTTTTCGTGAATTTTCAATTCAAACTAAACACAATGAGCAAGCCAAAACCAACTATCGCAAGCCTGTCTTCAAGTAAGGAGTTGACGGACTTAAAATCGTTAAGACGTCAAAGAACGGTTGCGAAAAGCAGTATTTTGCACATAAAAACGGGCCTTCTTGAAAAAACGATGTCGCTAGATCCAATTGAGTTAGAATGTCGGCTCGACATTTTAAATTCACATATTGACAAATTAATGACATTTCAATCCAAAATTGAAGAGATTGATGAAGACGACATGGCCCGAGGGGAGTTAGAGAACATTATCGTTGGAACGAAGTCTATCATAAAATCAATTTTAGCTAAAAATAAAACGTCAATAGCCGAAACATCTTACGTAGCTTATCACAGCTCACGGCTCCCAAAAATGAATTTGCCGAAATTCAGGGGAGAATATTCGGAATTTAAAAATTTTATGAGCTTGTTTGGTTCATAATGATCCAAATATCCCAGATATTGAAAAATTTAACCATTTGGTTAATTGTTTATCTGGTGAGGCTTTGGGAACAGTTAAAGCGTTCCAAATGTCGGATGAAAATTACCCGAAAGCGTTGGCAAGTCTCAAAAAAGTTTATGATAATAAATGTTTGATATTTTTCAATACTATATCAAAACTTTTTGAGCTGCCAACCATCCCAAAGCCATCCGCGCCTTCATTGCGATCAATGATTGACGAAGTATCAGCGGTATACGATTCATTTCTATCGTTGGGCGATGAAAAACAAATTACAAATGCAATAATTATTCATATGGTAATGACAAAGGTCGATCCTGCCACCCGATCCAAATGGGAAGAACAGCTGGACTACGACAAGCTGCCACTGTGGACGGACTGCGAAGCCATCCTAAATAGAAGATATCAGCAGCTATCAGAGGAAGGAGCATCACACTCAAGGACGAAGCCCATACCAACAGGAAGTGCCAGTCATGGGAAGCAACAACAAACGGACAGGACCAAATCGGCGTTAGTTGCAGCAAATACGAGACAGCCCCTTTGTCAGAAGTGCAAATCTAAGGACCACTATTTGACTGCCTGCTCCACTTTCAAGGCGCTTCCGGTGCAGCAGAGGTTCGAGTTCGTGAAATCGGTGCCCTTATGCATAAATTGTTTGCGTAAGGGGCACACTGTCTCCAAGTGCAGAGCGGATCAATGTCGTGTATGCAATTGATCGCATCACACATGGTTGCACCAGTATCCGGTTTCCTTCCCCGCTGCACCTCATCCGCAACCTTCAACAACACATGCCATGCATACAGCGAGTATGCCGGTTCGGGTCATGTTGGCAACAGTAGTAATCCAAGTGAGGACGAGTTGTGGAGAGTATCTGCCTGCGAGAGCGTTGCTGGACTCAGGATCTCAGGTCAACTTCATGACGGAGGACTTGGCGCAGAAGTTGCGGATTCGACGCCAACACAAAACATTGAGCGTAATTGGAATCGGCAATTCCAATACGAAAGTGGGGGCGAAATTAAGCGCGTTTGTTAAGTCGCGGGTAAATAACTAAAAAAAAACTTAAAAAAGTTGACATCCTATTGGGTGCAGAAATATTTTTCGAGCTTTTAGCTGTTGGCCAAATTAAAAATGGTCCAAATCAACCAACTTTTCAAAAGACGCTATTAGGTGGATTGTATCTTGCAAATACGCCGGCAATTTAAGTTCTCCTCCCAAAATACATAGGACATTATTCCAAGCTGAAGAAGACTTAACGTCAATAGATTCAGTAGTCCAAAAATTTTGGTCTTTAGAAGAATTACCTTCAGAATCAAATGGCAATAGATTCACACCAGAGCAACAAGAGTGTGAAAATTTTTTTGTTAATACAGTGGAACTTCCTTATAGTGAATTCGGAGGGGACGTGAAAATCGCTTCCCTATATGGAGACTTCATTATATAGAAATTCATTTTTTTCTTTTATAATTTTATTTAAAATAATCAGTAAGTTTTGTTTGAATTACATTCTTCCATTTTTCATTTTCAACAAAAGCTTCCAAATCATTTAGACAGTTAAAAACATTAATCGGTACGTCACTTTTCATCTCCACAAAGGTTCTAATACAGTTAATGGAAGAAGAAACTTGTCCTAATATAGGTAATGCCTCATCAGTATCTGCCATTTCTTCTTCAGTGTCCAAATCGACTTCATCGATATCTAAAAAGGAAAAAAAAAGAAATTATGTTTATTACATAAATATTTGTTTGGTTACAACAAAAATAAATATTCACCAGGTACAGCTGGAACTCCGCGACTTTCTAGAACGCTGCTGAGGATATCTTCCTCGGACGGGTTTTCCGAGTTCGGCACATCAATATCAACATTGACATAGTCCTCAAATGATGTCTCGATATTTGTCACTTTTTTAAATGAAGACTGCAAAGCTATTGAAATGTCTTATTCATCCCACTGCTCAGATGGATTCTGCATGGCATCTTTAGAAAATCCTGCCTTTCTAAAACAGTTGGCAATTGTTTCTGGTTTAACATAGACATCCCATGCAGTGCTTAATTTTCGAATAGCGTGGAGTAAGTCTATGGTAAAAACAGAAGTTCCCCCATCCAGCTGAGCCAATATATTCGTTAAAATACGTTTTCTGTAATGTTGTTTCATGTTGTAGATAATGCCTTGGTCCATTGATTGCAGTAACGAAGTCATGTTGGGAGGAAAATAAGCAAGCTGACTGTTTTTTAGCTTGTCTTTTACGTTTTTCCGATCCAGTCATATTGCTTCCTAGCATGACAGTTATTCTCTCCTTGCTTTGTTTACCCCCAAAGCATTGCTCATTTTTGAATGTCATCGGCATTAAAGATCTCGTTTGCGTTGTAATTTTCAATCAATCTTGGTAAAACGTTCATTACCCATTCTTCGCGATTTTGTAGGTAGGCTTCAGCACTTTCTCCACATAACGTTTTTTGAACAATACCATGGCGTCTTTTGAACTTATCTAACCAACCTGTACTTGCCTCAAATTCATGGTGTCCTAGTGCTTCATCAAAATCTTTGGCCTTTTGCTTCAATATTGTTCCAGATAAAGGAAGATTCTTACCACGTGCAACGACTATCCATTTCAGCACTGCTTCATCAATATCCTCAAACTGGCAAGTTCGAAGCCTTTCGCGTTTTATGCTAATTGCCGCATCTTCTACATTTTCCATCACTTCATTTCCTTATTTTTTAGAATATTTGGTTAAGTGCTGGGAAGTATTTCAAACTGATTAGCAATATCTTTTTTTCGTACCTTCCCTTCTTTAACTTTGTTAATAATTAATAATTTTTTTTCAAGTGAAATGCTGCTTCGATGCGTCATTTTTACTTCAATTTCTTAACACAACTGAACTCCTACTACAATGTACATATGTATCATTTCATTTTGGGATTCCCCGTATTACATTTCTACATTTCGTTTATTTCTGAGAATACGCAGTTACAAATAATTGAGTGTAACCGAAAACATATTTGAAAAAATTCACTATACGGAGACAAAAACGTATGAATCTTGATTTACAAGCAGTAAAATTTGTTCATTATATAGAAAACTTCACTATATAGAAATTCATTATAAGGAGACAAAAATGCACCGAAAGTAGAACCAAAAAGCTGTGTCTTCAAAATGACTTCATTATAGGGAGAGCTTCATTGAAGGGAAGTTCACTATAAAGAAGTTCCACTGTACAACTCAAGTATTACCTTCAGGACGGCTTCAAGTCAGAATGCCCTTTAAAACTGACCGTAAGTTACTCGCTCACTCATATGAAACCGCAGTTCGGAGGTTTCAGGCCCTGGAGAGAAGGGCATTAAAAGATCCAGAACTTCGTAGAATGTATCTGGACTTTATGAATGAATATAGAGCACTGGGACACATGAGCCCAACAAACAATAAGATCCCGAGTGAGCCACACTACTTCATTCCGCATCAATGCGTATTAAGGCCCGAAAGCACTACAAGCATATTACGTGTTGTCTTTGACGCTTCGAGCCGATTTTCATCTCAAGTAGCATTGAATGAACTTTTGATGGTAGGTCCAACCATCCAAGAAGAGTTATACTCAACTCGTCTTCGTTTTCGCTTACATAAGTATGCACTAACGGCGGACATTACTAAAATGTTCCGTCAAATAATCATGCTTGAAGAAGACAGAAATTGTCAACTCATAGTGTGGAGAGAGCATCCTTCAGAGCAACTACAAATTTTTCGACTTAACACCGTAACTTACGGCACTGCGCCTGCTCCATTTCGCGCAACACGGTGTTTGCAAATGCTCAGTGATGCCAATACAATTAAATATCCACTCGGTTCATTGGCCATTAAAAAAGGCTTTTATGTTGATGATTTATTAACAGGATCTAAAAATTTTGAGTCTCTGGATCTTTTAAGAAGTGAGGTAATTAAAGTATTACGCTCGGCCGGATTCACCGAGGTTTTCGAACCACCCTAAATTGTTCGACAGTGATTACACTGAAAAGTCATTAAACTTCAATGAAAACAATTCCACTAAAACGTTAGGAATCCATTGGTTGCCGAAAGAGGACTTGTTTCGATTTGTCTTAGATGACCATTTTAATGATCTGCGAGCCACTAAACGAAACATATTATCAGTTTCTGCTCGCTTTTTCGATCCTATTGGATTACTAGCCTCTCCTCTAGTTACCAAAGCAAAAATCTTATTGCAAGAGCTTTGGATCCAAAAATTATATTGGGATGAGCCGATTCCATTGCGCTTTGACACTAGGTGGCAGAACTTCAAAGCCAACCTATTGCAGCTCTCTTACCTCTAGTTACCAAATCCAAAAACTAGATTGGGAACTTCAAAGCCAACCTATTGCAGCTCTCTTACCTCTAGTTACCACCTCTAGTTACCAAATCCAAAAACTAGATTGGGATGAGTCGATTCCATTGCGCTTTGACACTAGCTGGCAGAACTTCAAAGCCAACCTACTGCAGCTCTCATCAATCAGCATTCCTCGTTATGTAAACGTAGAGTCGAGTGCCACCTGCCAAATACATGGCGTCGCCGATGCTTCAATAAGGGCGTATGGATGCTGCATATATATACGAAACCAATCTGCTAGTGGTATTAAATGTATGCTGCTTACTGCAAAGTCTAGAGTGGCTCCGCTGAAGACCAAGTCTCTTCCTCGTCTCGAGCTCTCGGCAGCACATCTTCTTTCGAAATTATGGTCAAGAGTAGTGCCTATGTTGAGTCGACATTTCGAAAATATTACATTTTGGACAGACTCTGAAATCGTTTTACATTGGATCAAAACGCGTCCATCATCATTACAAACTTTCGTCGCAAATAGAGTGTCCGAAATCCAAGAGTTGACTGGTAAAGTGCATTGGCGGCATGTGCCAACAAAACAAAATCCTGCGGATCAAGTGTCTCGGGGTTGTAACGTGGACGAATTGAATAATTCAATATGGTTTGGCGGTCCACAGTTCCTCCCATAAGACCCTGCATTATGGCCAATCAATACCCACTTCCAGCTCTCACCAGAAGACGAAGCATTAGAGAAGAAGAAAAATGCATTCACACTACATTCGACCACAGAAAAATTCAATACTGGATCTTATTGAAAAAATCTCTTCTCACAAAAAATTGCTTCGTGTGGTCGCATATTACGATGGATCAGACGACCATCAAAATCCTCCATGGGCCAGGATCTGACTTTAGATAAGTTAACCTTGAGTTTTTTTTAAATTGCACAGGGGGTTCTACATTCAGAATTTTCGGATGTTATTCAAAAATTGCATAAAGGTACCACCCTACCCGCAAACATGCAAAAACTCAATCCGTTTTTGCAAGAATACACGGATATGTCGCTTTCGCTCAAATTAATCCGTTTAGGGGGTCGCCTATTAAATGCACCTCTCCTATACGATGCCAAATTTCCGCTATTCTTCTTCTTCTTGACTGGCGTAGACACCGCTTACGCGGTTATAGCCGAGTCCAAAACAGCGCGCCACGTATCCCTCTTTCTGGCAGTTTGGCGCCAATTGGTTATACCAAGCGAAGCCAAGTCCCTCTCCACCTGGTCCTTCCATCGGAGTGGAGGTCTCCCTCTTCCTCGGCTTCCACCAGCGGGTACTGCATCGAATACTTTCAGAGCTGGAGCACTTTCATCCATTCGAACAACATGACCTAGCCAGCGTAGCCGCTGTTTTTTTATTCGCTGGACTATGTCTATGTCGTCGAATAACACGTACAGCTCATCGTTCCATCGTCTGCGGTATTCGCCGTTGCCAATTCTTAAGGGACCATAAATCTTCCGCAAAACCTTTCTCTCGAAAACTCCTAGTGCCGTCTCATCGGATGTTGTCCGTCCACGCTTCTGCACCGTAAAGTAGGACGGGAATGATGAGGGACTTGTAGAGTTTGGTTTTTGTTCGTCGAGAGAGGACTTTACTTTTCAATTGCCTACTTAGTCCATAGTAGCACCTGTTGGCAAGAGTGATTCTGCGCTGGATTTCCAGGCTGACATTGTTATTTCTGTTAATGTTGGTTCCCAGGTAGACGAAATTATCTACAACTTCAAAGTTATGACTGTCAACAGTGACGTGGGAGCCAAGACACGAATGCGCTGACTGTTTGTTTGATGACAGGAGATATTTCGTCTTGTCCTCGTTCACCACCAGACCCATACGCTTCGCTTCCTTATCCAGTCTGGAAAAAGCAGAACTAACGGCGCGGGTGTTGTTTCCAATGATATCGATATCATCGGCGTACGCCAATAGCTGTACACTCTTGTAGAAGATTGTACCTTCTCTATTTAGCTCTTTTTTTTTTTTAGCAGCTCTTATACTTTTTTCCAGCATCAAGTTAAAGTAGTCGCACGATAGTGAGTCACCTTGTCTGAAACCTCGTCTGGTATCGAACGGCTCGGAGAGGTCCTTCCCGATCCTGACGGAGCTTTTGGTGTTGCTCAACGTCAGTTTACACAGCGGTATTAGTTTTGCGGGGATACAAAATTCAGACATCACGGCATAGAGGCAACTCCTTTTCGTACTGTCGAAAGCAGCTTTAAAGTCGACAAAGAGATGGTGTGTGTCGATCCTATTTTCACGGGACTTCTCCAAAATTTGGCGCATGATGAATATCTGGTCTGTTGTTGATTTTCCAGGTCTAAAGCCACACTGATAAGATCCAATCAGTTTGTTGACGGTGGGCTTTAGTCTTTCACACAATACGCTCGACAGAACCTTATACGCGATGTTGAGGAGTCTTATCCCACGGTATTTGGCGCAAATTGTGGGGTCTCCCTTTTTGTGTATTGGGCAGAGTACACTGAGATTCCAATCGTCAGTCATGCTTTCTTCCGACCATATTCTGCAAAGAAGCTGATGCAAGCACCTTATCAGCTCTTCGCCGCCGTATTTTAATAGCTCGGCCGGTAATCCATCGGCCCCCGCCGCCTTATTGTTCTTCAAGCGGGTAATTGCTATTCGAATTTCTTCACGGTCGGGCAATGGAACATCTGCTCCATCGTCGTCGATTGGGGAATCGGGTTCGCCATCTCCTATTGTTGAACTTTCACTGCCATTTAGCAGGCTGGAGAAGTGTTCCCTCCACAAACTCAGTATACTCTGGTCATCAATAACTAGATCACCTCTGGGGGTCCTACAGGAGTGTGCTCCGGTCTTGAAACCTTCAGTTAGTCGCCGGATATTTTCGTAAAATTTTCGAGAATTACCCCTGTCGGCCAGCTTGTCAAGCTCTTTATACTCACGCATTTCGCGCTCTTTCTTTTTTTGTCTGCAAATGCGTCTCGCTTCCCTCTTCAGCTCTCGGTATCTTTCCCATCACGCTCGTGTTGCGGTCGATCGCAAATTGCGAGGTAGGCAGTCTGTTTTCTCTCCACTGCGAGACGACAATCCTCATCATACCAGCTGTTTTTTGACTTTTCCGAAAGCCAATGGTTTCGGTTGCAGCTGTACGTAAGGAGCTTGATATGCCATCCCATAGCTCCCTTATACCGAGTTGCTGATGAGTGCTCTCAGAGAGCAGGAGTGCAAGTCGAGTAGAAAATCGTTCGGCTGTCGGTTGTTATTGCAGCTTCTCGATGTCGAACCTTCCTTGTGTTTGTTGACGTGTGCGCTTTTCTACACAGAGGCGGGTGCGTATTTTAGCTGCTACAAGATAGTGGTCCGAGTCGATGTTGGGACCACGAAGCGTACGCACATCAGAAACACTGGAGACATGTCGTCTATCTATCACAACATGATCGATCTGGTTGCGAGTGATTCGATCCGGGGACAGCCAAGTAGCTTGATGGATTTTCTTATGCTGGAATCTAGTACTACAGACGACCATATTTCGGGCCCCGGCGAAGTCGATCAGCCTCAGACCGTTTGGTGATGTTTCGTCATGGAGGCTGAATTTTCCGACTGTTGTGCCAAAGACACCTTCTTTACCCACCCTAGCGTTGAAATCGCCAAGCATGATTTTGACATCGTGGCGGGGGCAGCGCTCATAGGTACGTTCTAGGCGCTCATAGAAGGTATCTTTGATCACTTCGTCCTTCTCTTCCGTCGGGGCGTGGGCGCAAATCAGCGATATGTTGCAGAACCTCGCTTTGATGCGGATTGTGGCTAGACGGAGTGAATGCCAGGACTCGACGACGGAGTCTCTCTCCCACCACAAATCCCACACCGAATTTGCGCTCCTTTATATGGCCGCTGTAGTAGATGTCACAAGGACCCACCTTCTTCCGTCCTTGCCCCGTCCATCGCATTTCTTGGATTGCGGTGATGTCAGCCTTTACTCTTACGAGGACATCAACCAGCTGGGCAGAGGCACCTTCCCAATTAAGGGTCCGGACATTCCAGGTGCATGCCCTTAAATCGTAGTCCTTTAAACGTTTGCAGTGGTCGTCATCAAAATTGGGGTCTCTCATCCGAGGCTGTTTCGTCGTTTTCATTGGGGGGTGTTTTTATGTGGTGGGTCCCAAACCCAACGCACAACCGCATAAGCGGGCTTCGCCTTCTTACTTTAGCTCGCCTTCAAACGGATGACTGTTGGCTACCCAGAAGATACTTGGTCTAAAACCGGAAGTCGTGAGCTGCTTGAGCCACATGTAAAAGAATCGTTCCTGGCCACTCCCAAGTGAGTGACAGTCAGAAACTTTCCTCACTTACGTGAACTTCTACATATGACTCCATCATCCATTTCCGCTATTACTAAATAAAAATTCGCAACTTCGTTATAACATATTTACGGTTCCTGCACATTCGAAATCACCACGCTGGGGCTAAAGCGTTGGTTGCGCTTCGTCGAGAACGTATATGGCTGATTGATGACCGAGAAGCTTGCAGTAGAACCGTCAGAAACTGTATACATTGTTTCCATTACAAGCCTAAGTTGCAAAACCAAATAATGTGGAAATTGCCAGTCGAAAGACTTCGAGCACTACGACCCTTTCTTATATGTGGCGTAAATTTTTGTGGTCCGATATACACAACTTTAAAAATTCGCGGTCGACCACCCGTCAAAACATATATTGCAGTTTTCGTTTGCTTCACTTCAAAAGCAGTACATATAGAATTAGTTTCGAACCTATCTTCCAATTCATTTATTTTCCCACTAAAAAGGTTCATTGGACGCCGAGGAATGCCGAAGACCATATTCAGCGACAACGCAACCAACTTCGTCGGCGCCGACCCCAAGCTGCGCGAGCTGAAAGAAGCATTTCTGGCCCAGTCAGCATAAGTGAAGGGATTCGCCGCAGGCGAAGGATTCAGCTTCACCTTTATACCACCGAGGGCGCCGCACTCCGGCGGACTTCCTCAACTCTCGGCCCATAACACCGTTGAGCGAGGACCCAACGACGGCGAGGCGTTAACACCAGCGCATCTACTGATTGGGTGCTCCCTGCGAGCACTACCCCCAGAATATGCATCAATGGACCGTTCGTTGTTGCGAGAGATGACAACTTGTTTGCTGTCTCAAGTAATAGTTTTGGCGATAGTGGTCCAAAACATACCTGACGGCCCTTCAGGAGCGCAACAAGTGGCTGCACCCCATACGCAACCTGCAGCTCAACGACCTCGTTCTCGTCCACGAGGACAACGTGCCGCCGCAGCAGTGGGTACTAGGACGCGTCGTCGCAACCTTCGAAGGGCAAGACGGCAAGGTGCGAGTCGCAGACGTGGCGACTAAAACGGGCACAATTAAGCGCCACATCCACAAACTGACCTTGCTTCCAATGGATGTTGAAGGAACCTGATCCTGTCAAGGTGGCCGGAAAATAATAAAATTAATAAATTAAACATTATAAATTGAAGTTATAAGTATTGAATTGTAAAACTTTAGTTTATACTTACCTAAATAACACATTTATAACAGTAACCTATTACTTACCTTAATACTTACCTCAACTTAATCTATTACAATGTTTAACGAAAATTCGAAAAATAATTATACTTACCCCTTTTGTAATATATACTTACATTACCACTAGTTTAAGCCGTTATTTTAAGTTTAGGCTACGTGAGCCTATTAAAAGGAATAAAAAACTCTTCTGTAATTGAACTGTGAAGGAGGATGGGATCATGTGTAGAAGTTCACGTAAGTGAGGAAAGTTTTTGATTGTCATTCACTTGGGAGTGGCCAGAAACGATTGTTCTCCACCTGATTCAAGCAGCTCACGACTTCCGGTTTTAGACCAAGTATCCTCTGGGTAGCTAACAAACATCCGTTTGAAGGCGAGCTAAAGTGAGAAGGCGAACCCGCTTCTGCGGTTTTGCGTAGGGTTTGGGACCCACCACATAAAAACGAAGTACCAATGAAAAATCGAAAAAGAAAGCCTCGGATGAGACACCCCCTTTTTGATGACGACCCCTGCAAACGTTTTAAAGATAATGATTTAAGGGCATGCACCTGGAATGTCCGGACCCTTAATTGGGAAGGTGCCTCTGCCCAGCTGGTTGATGTCCTCATACGACTAAAGGCTGACATCACAGCCATCCAAGAAGTGCGATGGACGGGACAAGGACGGAAGAAGGTGGGTCCTTGTGACACCTACTACAGCGGCCATATAAAGGAGCGCAAATTGGTTGTTGGATTTGTGGTGGGAGAGACACTCCGTCCCCGAGTCCTGGCATTCACCCCAGTGCATGAACGTCTAGCCACAATCCGCATAAAAGCGAGGTTCTTCAACATATCGCTCATTTGCGTCCACGCCCCAACGGAAGAGAAGGACGATGTGACCAAAGATGCTTTCTATGAACGCCTAGAACGTACCTACGAGCGCTGCACCCGCCACGATGTCAAAATCGTGCTTGGCGATTTTAACGCCATGGTGGGTGAAGAAAGTGTCTTTGGCACAACAGTCGGAAAATTCAGCCTCCATGACGAAACATCGCCAAACGGCCTGAGGCTGATCGACTTCGCAGGGAGCCCGAAATATGGTCGTCTGTAGTATCAGATTCCAGCATAAGAAAATACATCAAGCTACTTGGCTGTCTCCTGATCGAACCACGCGTAACCACATCGATCACGTTGTGATAGACGGAAGACATATCTCCTGTATTTTAGATGTGCGTACGCTCCGAGGACCAAATATAGACTCGGACTATTATCTAGTAGCAGCAAAAACGCCCGTCAACAAACACAAAGAAGGTTCGACGTCGAAAAGCTGCAATCGCAACAGACAGCCACGAAATACTCTACTCGACTTGCACTTCTGCTCTCTGAGAGCACTCATCAGCGTCTCGGTATAAGGGAACTGTGGAACGGCATCTCAAACTCACTGCGTACAGCTGCAGCCGAAACAAGTGGATTTCGGCAACGACAAAAAACAGCTGGTACGATGAGGATTGCCGCAGCGGAGAGAAAACAGACTGCCTACCTCGCAATGTTGCAAACAACCACAACACGTGCGGGAGAGGAGAGAGAGAGAGGGAAGCGAGACGCATCTGCAGACATAAAAAGAAAGAGGCCGAAAGGCGTGAGTACAAAGAGCTTGAGAAGCTGGCTGACAGAGGTAATGCTCGAAAATTTTACGAAAAAATGAAGCGACTTAACGAAGGTTTCAAGACCGGATCATCCTCATGTAGAGACCAAGATGGTAATCTGGTAACCGATGTCCAGGGCATACTGGGATTATGGAGGGAACACTTCTCCGACCTGCTGAATGGCAGTGAAAGTACAACACCAGGAGATGACGAACCCGATTCCTCAATCGATGACGATGGAATAGATATTCCATTACCCGACCATAAAGAAATTCGAATAGCAATTATCCGCCTGAAGAACAACAAAGCGGCAGGGGCCGATATATTACCGGCTGAGCTATTCAAATACGGTGCGAAAAACTGATAAGGTGCATGCATCAGCTTCTTTGCAAAATATGGTCGGAAGAAAGCATGCCCGACGATTGGAATCTCAGTGTGCTCTGCCCAATCCATAAAAAGGGAGATCCCACAAACTGTGCCAATTACCGTGGGATAAGCCTCCTAAATATCGCCTATAAGGTTCTATCGAGCGTACTGTGTGAAAGACTTAAGCCCACCGTCAACAAACTGATTTGAACTTATCAGTGTGGCTTTAGACCTGGAAAATCAACAACCGACCAGATATTCACCATGCGCCAAATCTTGGAAAAGACCCGTGAAAATAGGACCGACACACACCACCTTTTTGTCGATTTTAAAGCTGCTTTCGACAGCACGAAAAGGAGCTGCCTTTATGCCGCGATGTCTGAATTTGGTATCCCCGCAAAACTAATACGGCTGTGTAAGTTGACGTTGAGCAACACCAAAAGCTCCGTCATGATTGGGAAGGACCTCTCCGAGCCGTTCGATACCAGACGAGGCTTCAGACAAGGTGACTCACTATCGTCCGACTTCTGGAGGTGAGTGAGAACAAGACGAAATATCTCCTGTCATCAAGCAAACTGTCGGCGCACTCGCGTCTTGGATCCCACGTCACTGTTGACAGTCATAACTTCGAAGTCGTAGATAATTTCGTATACATGGGAACCAATACCAACAACACCAACAATGTCAGCCTCGAAATCCAGCGCAGAATCACTCTTGCCAACAGGTGCTACTTTGGACTGAGTAGGCAATTGAACAGTAAAGTCCTCTCTCGAAGAACCAAAAAACTCTACAAGTCGCTTATCATTCCCGTCCTGCTTTATGGTGCAGAACGGCGAATAGCGCAGACGATGGAACGATGAGCTGTACGAGTTATACGACGACATTGACATTGTTCAGCTAGGTCATGTTGTCCGAATGGACGAAAACACTCCAACCCTGAATGTGTTCGATGCAGTACCCGCCGGAGGAAGCCGAGGAAGGGGAAGGCCTCCACTCCGTTGGAGGGACCAGGTGGAGAGCGACCTGGTTACACTTGGAATCTCCAACTGGCGCCGAACTGCGAAGGAAAGAGAAGAGTGGCGCGCTCTCATCGATTCGGCTATAACCGGCTAAACGGATGAACGCCAATAACATACATACATACCGTCACCTAAAATGCAAAAGGCCGTAACTAACATTTTTAGTATTTTACAGGAGAAGCAAAAAACGTTATAGATTAAAGAGTACTTAAAGCTAAATATCCAAATTGTAGATTTAAGCTTAGAAAACAAAGACGGATTTGTTTCTGAAAACCAAATTAATGGGAAAAAAGCAGTTTTTAAGAAATGTTAGTTAAGGCCTTTTGCACTCTATTTTTCTGAAACCAAAAAGCCGTAACTACTTGAAAAAAATTGTGTATAAAATGAAAGCAATGGTTAAAATAAGAAAATGTGCTTTTAGGCTGTAACTAAAAAAGTTTTTAACAAGTTATGTCTTTTTGTATCTATTTATTGTAAGTATTTTAACACAAAATAAATTATTTAATTAATACATTTAATTCAAGAAAATAAAATTAAATTAAACTGGTTAAGAAAAACAAAATAATTCATTTGAAAACAACAAAACCTGCCATGCAAATAGTAAATTAGAATAGGTTTAACCCTTCTGCTATGTTAGGAAAAAATTACACATATAGTGTTTTGGGTCAATTTGACCCACTTATAAAAACTCCACTAATAACACTATTTTATTGAAAGAGTTCATATTTTTTATTTGAATCAACTTAAGTGTATGTTAATTGTAGAAAATAGTTGAGAAGTGTATGTTTTAACGGCAATTTTCACAAACTAAGCTGCTGTGTTCCTTGCAAACAAATTTTTGGCACGTACTACAAACAGCTGAATATCTGTTCGAATTTTTTGTATGATGACAGAAGAAACATCGCTGTCGTTTTTTGGTGGATTTATTTCTGGCAGAGCATAGAGTTGTGTAAAATATACTCGATTTCCGATAACTAGCTTTCTTTGTCGGCGTTTTTGATCGAGTGATGTAATAATAAACGGCAACATGTTTCAAAATACTAGGTGGGTCAAATTGACCCAACAACGTAATAAATGTAATGAAATTACATTTGGCATCCTCCAGCAACATAAAAAACAGATATTATTTTAATTTTCATATTTATCTATTCCATTTACTGCAGTTAACAAATAGAAGAAGAATCAATACAATGCGACTAGACTAACAAGCGAATTTCGACGAGTTTTACTGAAAATTGGGTCAAATTGACCCAAACATAGCAGAAGGGTTAAGATGTAAAGGGTATATTATCATAAAAGCTGTGGCAGTCAGCCGGAAGTAAAAATTTAAGTTCCTGCAGTTGTTTCCATTTCTTTTTGGATATTGATATTCTTTCGGTATGTAACTGTGAACGTTCGATGTCCCTAAATTTTTGTTGTGTACGTTGTGGCAAAACGTTATAATCGTCGTTGATATTTGTTTTATAATAAATTATTCCAGATGGATCATATGCCAAGGCACGGATCATATTAACAGTTGGCTCTCCTGATTTTTTGCCTGTATTGAAGAGAGGCAAAACACAATAACACAATTTGATAAAGAATGAAAGATAATGAAAACAACTGTAATTACGGATAACACAATGTGTCACATTGAAATTGAATCAAAGAGAATGAAAAAAGCGTAGTTACGGCTTTTTGGTTTATGAAATTGTTGAAGTTGTAGTTGCGGCCTTCTGATTCTCGCCTATAAAGTCGTTATTTTTGGACGTATGCATGTAAAATTTGCTGTGTACACGTGTTTCGGTTAAGTACTTCATAATCAATCAAAAAGTCAATTTTGAATTTTTTGTTAGTTACGGCCTTTTGCATTTTAGGTGACGATACAATTAAACTGTGAAACCGTACGCACGTGATTTTCAATTTATAGTAATCTCACTTTTTCGTAACAGGCAATTAGGCTTTTTAATTATTTGAGCATCCCAGTATTAGTGTTTTCGCATCTCAAAAACGCTTGAGATTTTTCACATATTATAAAGCGAAAGAATGAGAGGGAATTCAAAATTGAGTTATATGGAAAGTAGTCTTGGTTGTGAACCGATTTCAGCTATCACACGTGTCATCAGGGTGTCAGGAAAATGCTGTATACCGAATTTCATTGAAATCGGTCGAATAGTTCCTGAGATATGGTTTTTGACCCATAAGTAGGCGACGCTACGCCCATTTTCCATTTTGTAAAAACACTGAGTACAGCTTCCTTCTTCCATTTCTTCTGCAAATTTTAGGGTTTCTGATGTTATTCGTTAGTGAGTTAACGCACTTTAGTAATTTTCCACCTAACCTTTGTATGGGAGGTGGGCGTGGTTATTATCCGATTTCAACTATTTTCATGGGATATGGTGGGGTAAGTAAAGAAAGATAATGAAAACTGCAGAAAGTTGGGTTTATATAGCTTTATTGGTTTGCGAGATATATACAAAAAACTTATTTGGGAGAGGTACCACGCGCACTTCCCCAAAAAAATTACATCCAAATATGGCCCTTTCTAGGACGATCCTTTGTACCAAATTTTACTTTTATAACTTTATTTATGGCTTAGTTATGGGACTTTATATTTTTTCGGTTTTCGCCATTTTGTAGGGGTGGCAGTGGTCCGATTTTGCCCATTTCCGAAGGCAACCTCCTCAAGGTGACAAGGAATATTTGTACCAAGTTTCGTCAAGATATTTTTTTCTCAAGTTACAGCTTGCACAGACGGACAGACGGCTGGACGAACAGACATCCGGAATTCAAATCTACTCGTCTCGTATATATAACTCTATATGTAACTCTTTTAGTTATGTGAACAAAATTATAACACTCTCTTAGCAATTTTTGTTGCGACAGTATAAAAATAGTTGAATCACGTTATGCACTTGTACAAGTTAAGGGTTAACTCCATAAGGGTTAATCCTGACCAATTATTGCACTCTCTCTAATGTCAGCTGAGTGCATTCTTGCACACAAGTTCATGTATAGTTACTCAATATGCGTACGTGCGTGGCGTTAGCTGACTGGTCAGCATAGCAACACCCAACAACACCTGCATAGCTCGGTTTTCCCGCCAAAACCTGCAGCTTGCAATTTGGTTGCTAACCTTTTCTTCGTGGAGCAAGCAGTAACTATAAGCTTACTAAGTTAAGTCATTCAACTAAGGTATTCATTCAAGTGGAATCAATAAAGCGATTAACATCGCTGTGAAAGTAAAAAAAGGCATTTTTACTAACTGGCGCCCAACCGCGTGGTACTTCTTAAAAATCCATAAAATTGAATTATGGTATTCAAGGACATAAAAGGAGACCACTTATCCTGAAGGAAAAGGACCACCTACCCTGAGGACAGGAATTAGCCAGTTCATCATCTGGAAAATTTCTATATGTAAGTAGTAATTCAAAATCACAGAAAGTTTTAGACTTGTGCTTAAACGAAATATATGATAAATTCTATAAAAACTGTGTTGTTAAAATTCGTGAAAAGTGCGGGAAATCATAAAAACGAAAACGTGGAATACTTCGAGATTATTTCATTTAAAATTTTAGTATTTTGTCTGAATAAAAGTAATTTAAATTAACTAAAATCAGTGACACTTGTGTGTGCAAGTAGTTCATAGAAATATTAAATGTACCTTTTTGGCCTCCATTTTGATAGTTATAATACTAGATTTGGCTTAGTAAAAAGGTCTATTTCAATGATCGCATAGAATAAATTACTTCTCAAATAAAATTTGGTTCTTAAAAAAAGATATCGTGATATTTGCTTCAAACTACAATTAAAAGTTTATAAAAAAAAACGAAATTTAAGTGTTTTAAAATATCAACATGAGCATTAGTAGGGAACAAGTTCTAGAAATAGTTAATACTTCTGCTGAGTGGTCTAGGCAAGTATTTGCTGAACAGCTAGATAAATTAACTTTAACATTAAATCAATTAGTGTGTCCCACAGTTCAAACTTATGCTCCGGTATCTATTGATCCCTTAGTCGCAGATAATAATGCTAGCTTGGAATCGCTTAAATCGCTTCCTGAATTTAGAGGCGATTCTTCATCATATCCGGCTTGGCGTACCGCTGCGCAGTTTGCAATGAATTATTATAAAGAGGGTTCGGAAAAATATTACATTGCAACGGGAATATTTCGAAATAAAATTACTGAGTCTGCAAATGCTACTCTTTCATCGTTCAATACAGTCCTTAATTTTCATGAAATCATTGCAAGGTTAGACCAATCGTACTCTGACAAAAGACCATTGTATGTTCTAGAAAATGAACTTAGCGTATTAAGGCAAGACAGGTTGTCAATATCCGAGTACTACGACAAAGTTGACAAACAATTAACCCTCATAATTAACAAACAAATAATGACCCATAGTGGTAATAGGGAAATCATTGCAGCTCTTAACGATCGTGCAAGAGAAAACGCTTTGCGGGTATTCATATCGGGACTTCGCCGTCATACGTGCGACATTCTCTTTTCATCAAGGCCAAATGATCTTCCCTCCGCACTCGCAATAGCTCAAGAGCTTGAAATTTGTCACATGCGTTATGACTTTGCTCGAGCTTTTGCTGCAGGTAGCTCATTAGGAGTTAAAACTTATTCGCAACCGATTCATCGGCAAAGTGAACCCGTAACACATTTTCAAAACGCCCATAATAGGCCAACGCCGATGGAAATCGACAATAATACCTCTTATTACCATAAACGATCTTTTACTAAAAATCAGTATAATCCCCAATATCAGCAAAATAAAAACAAGTAAGGAAGGGCTAAGTTCGGGTGTAACCGAACATTTTATACTCTCGCAATTTATTTATTTAACTTTATTTATATTATATAATACACAATTTGACCCACATATTCGTCATATATATTGTATAAAGTCCATTGAAAGTTGGAAACCCTAATATTAGGTTAGAAGTACCGAGGTCCTCATGTTCGATATATGGGGCCTTGACAATCTATGGTCCGATTTCGGTGATTTTTAGAATTGGGCTGCCACACTATAAACGTAGTATTTGTGCAAATTCTGCATCGATATCTTCACTAGTGCTTACTTTATATATTGTAAAGTTAACGATTCAGATCGTCTTAAAAGTTCTGGTATATAGGAAGTAGGCGAGGTTGTGAAGCGATTTGGCCCATTTTCACAACATATCATTGGGATGTAAGGAAACTATTATAAACCAAGTTTCATTGAAATCGGTCGAGTAGTTCCTGAGATATGGTTTTTGACCCATAAGTGGGCGACGCCACGCCCATTTTCCATTTTGTAAAAAAATCTGAGTGCAGCTTCCACCTGCCATCTCTTACGTGAAATTTAGTGTTTCTGGCGTTTTTCGTTAGTGAGTTAACCCACTTTTAGTAGTTTTCAACATAACCTTTGTATGGGAGGTGGGCGTGGTTATTATCCGATTTCTTTCATTTTTGGACCGTAGTAGGAAGTGACTAAAAAAAACGACTACAAAAAGTTTGGTTTATATAGCTCTATTGGTTTGCGAGATATGTACAAAAAACTTAGTAGGGGGCGGGGCCATGCCCACTTCCCCAAAAAAGTTACATCCAAATATGCCCCTTCATAGTGCGATCCTTCATACCAAATTTTATTTCCATAGCTTTATTTATGGCTTAGTTATGGCACTTTATGTGTTTTCGGTTTTCGCCATTTTGTGGGCGTGGCAGTGGTCCGATTTTGCTCATTTTCGAAAGCAACCTTCCTGTGGTGCCAAGGAATATTTGTGCCAAGTTTCGTCAAGATATCTTAATTTTTACTCAAGTTACAGCTTGCACAGACGGACAGACGGACAGACGGACGGACGGACAGACATCCGGATTTCAAATCTACTCGTCACCCTGATCACTTTGGTATATATGACTCTATATCTAACTCGTTTAGTTTTGGGTGTTACAAACAACCGTTATGTGAACAAAACTATAATACTCTCTAGCAACTTTGTTGTTGCGAGAGTATAATAATGTTCAACCAAATCAGTCAATGCGAAATGCTTCAACGCAGCAGCCTTTTACAATTCATCCCACGGTATTTAAGCGATCACGCGAGCAATCCTCCTCAAATCATACACCCCTAAATAAATTGCAAAAAGTTAATTTTATTCCCGAAAAAGAAATGTTCGATAAAGTAAATTTTGAAGAGTATAATGAAGAATATATGTATTCAAGACCACAGTTTGACAAACTATGCTGAAAGTTTTAGCATTGAAGATGATACCAATGACTATAATCACATTGATAGCGATACGAAACATGTTGAAGAAATACATTTTTTGGAACTAAACTCGCTCCTGCCGTTTATAACAAAAACTTCCAAAAGCGGTCGAGAGCTACGCCTTTTAATCGACACTGGAACTTCTAAGAATTATATTAAACACTTTTCGTTTTTGCAGGGCATTAAAAATATCGATATACCCTTCAAATTAAAGTCTATCAATGGGACAAATTTAATAAATAAAAAATGTCTATTGAAAGTTCTTGACCATACCTCAACGTTTTACTTACTTCCCATCTTAAGTACGTTTGATGGTATCATTGGATACGATTTTCTTAGAGAAATTGAGGCAAATGTTGATACTAAAAATGGATACTTGTTTCACCGCAACGGTAAAGAGAAACTAAAGCATCTCTCATGCAACCAAAGCAATTTAATTATAATAGAAAACGACTCTGTTCCATTTCACATTAAATCTCAATTTCATAATATGATTAACATATCTAATACGCATGCATTCATAGAGGAATTTTCTCCAAAATTTCACTATAAACCTGGAAAAGCGAATAAGGTAGCTGATGCGCTCTCCAGTCAGTACGTTAATAATTTGGTAAAATCTGAAACTAACGAAACCGCTCATAGTCAAGTCTCATCTAGTAACGTTATAAAAACTATAAAGCAACCCGTTAATCAATTCAAAAATCAACTCATTTTATCTAAATCAAGTAATTTCAGGAAAAACACTGAAATTTTGTTTCAGAAATTTATTCGACACACCATTGCTTTTGACACTGTTGAAAAATTGATACACTGTTTAAAATCATCACTAAATTATAAGGTAACAAATGCAATTCATTGTGACATTTCTACTTTAGCGGAAATACAAAATATCATATTATCTAAATTTCCAGGTGTAAAATTTATTCACACCGAATTACTCGTTATTGATTTGACAAACAAGGATGACCAATTGGAAACAGTCGCCACTGAACATAATCGAGCACATCGCTGCTTATCCGAAAACGTTTACCAAATTTTAAAAGAATATTATTTCCCGAATCTAAAACAAATGTTAAAAAATGTAATCGCAAATTGTAAGATTTGTTTGGAAAATAATTATCAACGCAAGCCACCAAACCCTGGCATCGGCAAAACGCCTATCCCAAATTTTCCAGGCGAAATTCTCCATCTAGATATTTTTATTACAACCAAACAGAACTTTTTGACATGCGTCGATAAATTTTCTAAATTTGCCGTGGTGAGGCCAATCGCATCAAGATCCACTGTTGATATCAAAGATGCTCTTTTAGAAATATTATTAATGTTCAATGGTACAAAAACCGTTGTCTCTGACAACGAAAAGGCTTTCCACTCCAATGTAATAAAAACACTACTAAGAGACCACTTTTCTATCGATCAATTCTTCATACCCACACTTCACAGCGAAAGCAACGGCCAAATGGAAAAGTTCCGCTCCACCTTGCTTGAAATTACGCGTTGTATTAAAGAACAGCAACAAATATACGAAATTACTGGCCTAATTTTACTAGCCACCCACAAATACAACCATAGCATTAACTCAGTCATAAAAGCCAAGCCTATTGACGTGTTTCACAATTATCCAGTTGAAAAATTAAGTTCTGTTAGAAGAAGGTTAGTAGAAGCTCAAGAAAAAACTCTTAAAAGATTTAATGCAAATAAAACACTTAAAACATACGAAATTGGAGAAAAGATTTTTTTGAGAAGAAACAAACGATAGGGTAATAAATTTGGTAAAATTTTTTATAGAAAAAATTGTCGAAAGAAATCTCGGTACCGCAGTTATGATTGAAGGAAAAAATCCACAAAATCAATTTGAGATAATTTTCTTTAATGATTTCCTGAATAAATAAAATTTAACAATAAAATATAATATTTTTTCTAAAACAAAAAACTAAAATTAACAAGTCTATTAATTTAAAAGAAAACACTTTTTGTTGATCTTGAATTATTACCATTTCTATAAAATATCATTGTAAACCTAGTTTTAAGCTACTAAGTTGACCTGTTCTTACCACGATGGTAAAATCGAATCAAATAATTACAACAAATTTGTAAACCTAGTTATAAGCTACTGTAATTGTAAAAACAAATATTATTTTGGCTTGCTCCTACAATCACGTCGATTTTCGAGATTCAAAATATTTTTATCGAAACGAGGACGTTCCGAATTTAACAAGGGGAGTAGTTAAGGGTTAACTCCATAAGGGTTAATCCTGACCAATTATTGCACTCTCTCTAATGTCAGCTGAGTGCATTCTTGCACTCAAGTTCATGTAAAGTTACTCAATATGCGTACGTGCGTGGCGTTAGCTGACTGGTCAGCATAGCAACACCCAACAACACCTGCATAGCTCGGTTTTCCCGCCAAAACCTGCAGCTTGCAATTTTGTTGCTAACCTTTTCTTCGTGGAGCAAGCAGTAACTATAAGCTTACTAAGTTAAGTCATTCAACTAAGGTGTTGCGTCAAGCGACATGTATATACAATTGTAAAAACCTAAAACTTAAAATAAGAAAATGAATTGTAAATAAATATTAAATAATTGAATTTATATATACTGAATTATAAAATTTACATATGTACTTACCCTAAGAATTAATTATAATACCAATCTTTTACTTACCTTAATACTTACCTTAAATTTACTCTATTACAATTTTTAACGAAAGTTCGAAAATACTTATACTTACCCCTTTTATAATATATACGTACAATTACCACTAGTTTAAGCCGTTAGTTTAAGATTTAGGCTAAGCAATTCCTTAAAACGGAATAAAGAATTCTTCTTGTTTTAACCGTGAAACCGTACGCACGCGTTTTATTTTGTCGGCTACTTAATTTTCTATTAATCTTTAATACAGGCAATTTGGTGTTTCAGAATATTTATCGCGCACCCCCTTAACTTTTTATAATAACAGTTTTCGTGTCTCAAAAACTATTGAGAATTTTCATGGCGCCCGAGCAGGGACTAAGTGCGTGATAAAACAATTAAAATAAACTTTAAAACTTTTCGCGAATTAATAGTACATTAATTAACTTTTCGTAACCAATTGCCTGTAATTCTTTTCGGTTTTCGGCCTTCGTGACAGTGTAGTGAAAACAAATAAAAATTAAAACATATAAAATATACATAAATGAAATGAAAATATAATAGTGCACATATATACATACATATGCACAAAGGAATTAGCAAAAAATTTGCTATTTAGTGAAGTGTGAGAAGTGTGGTGAACATAATAAAACCTAAAACGACAAGAGTGCAATAACGAATATACAGTGCATAAAACAAAAAAGTACAAATATATACATATATACACATAATCGGTATATAAAGTGCAAGTGTCGATAGTGCAGTGTAGTGGTACCTAAATGAGTAAAAAAGGGAAAAGAATAATTAAAAATTAAATACATAAAAACATATATACATAATAGTGAAGTTAGTGCCAGTGCAGAATACTTACCAATAATTAGCTCTACCTAAAATAATAAAAAGAAAGATGTATCGTGGAGTGTGAGTGCTGAAGTGCGAATTTTCGAAACATATGTGCATCACTATAATCTAAATCACTCATATACTTACCATTACTTACCTACGTACCCGATAATATACAAAAAAGAAAAGGAAAAAGAAGTGATACATATGTATTTTCAAGTGTGCAAATCATTGTGACAACACTAAGTGCAAGAGAATCAAGAAGATGCGGTAATAAAAAACGTAGAAAACATACACACAAACAGTTAAACGCAATTCGGTAAGTACAGTGAGTCCTACAATAAACGAAACTAGTGGGCTAAAAAGATCTGTACGACAAAAAGTTTTATAAAGTTTACGGTGGCATTTACTGATTTAGTGCCGGTATAGTGCACCGCGGAAATTACAGTTTCTAGTGCCGATAATTAAAAGTGCCGGAATAGAGGTTCATTACAGTAGAAGGAACCGTAAATAAGTTTGTGCCGTTCAAGACAAAATAAAAAACAAAGTGGCATAGTGAAATTTGTTCCTGTTAGTCAGCATAGATTCACTGCTGCTACGTCGCTTCAACACTGCCGGACAACACTGCTACTGCCGGCAAACTTCGCTCCCGCTGCGCCAACGTCATCATCTGCTGCTACGTCAACGCTGCTACATCGCTCCATCTCTGCTTCGTGGGACGTCGACGAATTCACTTCGAGGGAATGAGCTGCCGCTGCGTCCTCTGTCAAAGGGAAGTAAGCGCAGGCAAAACGCCTACGCACCAGGTAACGAGTGCGAATTATTGAAAGTGGTGCTAACGAACAATAACAAGAAAACACATACAAATAAAATTAAAATAAAAAAAGTGCACACTTTCAGTTTTTGGCTCTCCCTTCTTTGACATTCAATTATATTGACATACATATATTTACATACATATATACACGCATACATATATATATGCACACTGTGCGTACACTGTGAAACAAGGGATTTTGGGATTTGCGGTAGCCTTTAAATTTTTTAAATAAAAATATATATATTTAAACAATATTTTTTCGTTTTCGCAATTTTTTTCGCAACTGATCGGTCGGTTTTTCGCAATTTTTTTCGATTTCGATTTTCGAACAAATTCTTTAGAATCAAATTTCTCTGGTTGTGCTATTTTGTAATTTGCTCATTTGTGTATTTTTCGATTTGGCCGTCGTTATTTGGGAATCGATAATTTTCGTTTTCGTTTTCGCCATTGATTCCCTCTATTAAATTCTTCTGTGCCAAATAATTTTTTCGTGAATTTTAAATTCAAACTAAAACACAATGAGCAAGCCAAAGCCAACTATCGCAAGCCTGTCTTCAAGTAAGGAGTTGACGGACTTAAAATCGTTAAGACGTCAAAGAACGGTAGCGAAAAGTAGTATTTTGCGCATAAAAACGGGCCTTCTTGAAAAAACGATGTCGCTAGATCCTATTGAATTAGAATGTCGGCTCGACATTTTAAATTCACATATTGACAAATTAATGACATGCCAATCCAAAATTGAAGAGATTGATGAAGACGACATGGCCCGAGGGGAGTTAGAGGACATTATCGTTGGAACGAAGTCCATAATAAAATCAATTTTAGCTAAAAATAGAACGCCAATAGCCGAAACATCTTTCGTAGCTTCTCACAGCTCACGGCTCCCAAAAATGAATTTGCCGAAATTCAGGGGAGAGTATTCAGAATTCAAAAATTTTATGAGCTTGTTTGAGAGTTTGGTTCACAATGATCCAAATATCCCAGATATTGAAAAATTTAACCATTTGGTAAATTGTTTATCTGGTGAGGCTTTGGGAACAGTTAAAGCGTTCCAAATGTCGGAGGAAAATTACCCGAAAGCGTTGGCAAGTCTCAAAAAAGTTTATGATAATAAATGTTTGATATTTTTCAATACAATATCTAAACTTTTTGAGCTGCCAACCATCCCAAAGCCATCCGCGCCGTCATTGCGATCAATGATTGACGAAGTGTCTGCGGTATACGACTCATTGCTATCGCTGGGCGATGAGAAGCAGATAACAAACGCGATAATTATACACATAGTAATGACAAAGGTCGATCCTGCCACCCGATCCAGATGGGAGGAACAGCTGGATTACGACAAGCTGCCACTGTGGAAGGACTGCGAAGCCACCCTAAAGAGAAGATACCAGCAGCTATCAGCGGAAGGAGCATCATATGCCAGGACGAAGCCCTTACCAACAGGCATTCATGGGAAGCAACAACAAATGGATAGGACCAAATCGGCGCTAGTTGCAGCAAACACGAGGCAGCCCCTTTGTCAGCAGTGCAAATCTAAGGACCACTATTTGACTGCCTGCCCCACTTTCAAGGCGCTTCCGGTGTAGCAGAGGTTCGAGTTCGTCAAATCGGTGCCCTTATGCATAAATTGCTTGCGTAAGGGACATACTGTATCCAAGTGCAGAGCGGATCAATGTCGCGTGTGCAATCGATCGCATCACACTTTGTTGCATCAGTATCCGATTTCCTTCCCCGCTGCACCTCATCCGCAACCATCAACCACTCATGCCATGCATACAGCGAGTATGCCGGATCGGGTCATGTTGGCAACAGCAGTCATCCAAGTGAGGACCAGTTGTGGAGAGTACCTGCCTGCGAGAGCGTTGCTGGACTCAGGATCCCAGGTCAACTTTATGACGGAGGACTTGGCGCAGAAGTTGCGGATTCGACGCCAACACAAAACATTGAGCGTAATTGGAATCGGCAATTCCAACACGAAAGTGGGGGCAAAATTAAGCGCGTTTGTTAAGTCGCGGGTAAATAATTACGAATTTTCGGCGGAATTCTGGGTAATGCGTAGCATTTCGGCTAATCATCCAGACCATAACATTAATGTTAAAGGCTGGAAAATTCCGCACAATATTGAATTGGCGGATCCTGAATTCCATAAATCTAAAAAAGTTGACATCCTATTGGGTTGCAGAAATATTTTTCGAGCTTTTAGCTGTTGGCCAAATTAAAAATGGTCCTAATCAACCAACATTACAAAAGACCCTATTAGGGTGGATTGTATCTGGCAAATACGCCAGCAATTTAAGTTCTCCTCCCAAAATACATAGCACATTATGCAAAGCTGAAGAAGACTTAACGTCAATAGATTCAGTAGTCCAAAAATGTTGGGCTCTAGAAGAATTACCTTCAGAATCAAATGGCAACAGATTCACACCAGAGCAACAAGAGTGTGAAAAACTTTTCGTTAATACTACTCAAGTATTACCATCAGGACGGCTTCAAGTCAGAATGCCCTTTAAAGCTGACCGTAAGTTACTCGGTCACTCATATGAAACCGCAGTTCGGCGGTTTCAGGCCCTGGAGAGAAGGACATTAAAAGATCCAGAACTTCGTAGAATGTATCTGGACTTCATGAATGAATATAGAGCACTGGGACACATGAGCCCAACGAACAATAAGATCCCGAGTGAGCCACACTACTTCATTCCGCATCAATGCGTTTTAAGGCCCGAAAGCACTACAACCAAATTACGTGTTGTCTTTGACGCTTCGAGCCGATCTTCATCTCAAATAGCATTGAATGAACTTTTGATGGTAGGTCCAACCATCCAAGAAGAGTTATACTCAACTCTTCTACGTTTTCGCTTACATAAGTATGCACTAACAGCGGACATTACTAAAATGTACCGACAAATTATTATGCATGAAGAAGACAGAAATTGTCAACTCATAGTGTGGAGAGAGCATCCTTCAGAGCAAATACAAATTTTTCGACTTAACACCGTCACTTACGGCACTGCGCCTGCTCCATTTCTCGCAACACGGTGTTTGCAAATGCTCAGTGATGCCAATACAATTAAATATCCACTCGGTTCATTGGCCATTAAAAGAGACTTTTATGTTGATGACTTATTAACAGGATCCGAAAATTTTGAGTCTCTAGATCTTTTAAGAAGTGAGGTAATTAAAATATTAGACTCGGCTGGATTCACCCTAACGAAATGGTTTTCGAACCACCTAAATTTTTCGACAGTGATTACACTGAAAAGTCATTAAGCTTCAATGACAACAATTCCACTAAAACGTTAGGAATCCATTGGTTGCCGAAAGAGGATTTGTTTCGATTTGTCTTAGATGACAATTTTAATGATCTGCGAGCCACTAAACGAAACATGTTATCAGTTTCTGCTCGCCTTTTTGATCCTCTTGGATTACTAGCCCCTCTAGTTACCAAAGCAAAAATCTTATTGCAAGAGCTTTGGATCCAAAAACTAGATTGGGATGAGTCGATTCCATTGCGCCTTGACACTAGCTGGCAGAACTTCAAAGCCAACCTACTGCAGCTCTCATCAATCAGCATTCCTCGCTATGTAAACGTAGAGTCGAGTGCCATCTGCCAAATACATGGCTTCGCCGATGCCTCAATAAGGGCGTATGGATGCTGCATATATATACGAAGCCAATCTGCTAGTGGTATTAAGTGTATGCTGCTTACTGCAAAGTCTAGAGTGGCTCCGCTGAAGACCAAGTCTCTTCCTCGTCTCGAGCTCTCGGCAGCACATCTTCTTTCGAAATCATGGTCAAGAGTAGCGCCTCGACATTTCGAAAATATAACATTTTGGACAGACTCTGAAATCGTTTTACATTGGATCAAAACGCATCCATCTTCATTACAAACCTTCGTCGCAAATAGAGTGTCCGAAATCCAAGAGTTGACTGACAAAGTACATTGGCGGCATGTACCAACAAAACAAAATCCTGCGGATCAAGTGTCTCGGGGTTGTAACGTGGACGAATTGAATAATTCGATATGGTTTGGCGGTCCACAGTTCCTCCTAGAAGACCCTGCATTATGGCCAATCAATACCCACTTCCAGCTCTCACCAGAAGACGAAGCATTAGAGAAGAAGAAAAATACATTCACACTAATTTCGACCACTGAGAAAAATTCAATATTGGATCTTATTGAAAAAGTCTCTTCTCATAAAAAATTGCTTCGTGTGGTCGCATATATATTACGATGGGTCAGACGACCATCAAAATCCTCCATGGGCAAGGATCTCGGATGTTATTCAAAAATTGCATAAAGGTACCACCCTACCCGCAAACTTGCAAAAACTCAATCCATTTTTGCATGAATACTCGGATTTATCGCTTTCGTTTAAATTAATCCGAGTAGGAGGTCGCCTATTAAATGCACCTCTCCCATACGAAGCCAAATTTCCGCTATTACTAAATAAAAATTCGCACTTCGTTATAACATATTTACGGTACCTGCACATTCGAAATCACCACGCTGGGGATCAAGCGTTGGTTGCGCTTCTTCGAGAACGATGGCTAATTAATGCCCGAGAAGCTTGCAGTAGAACCGTAAGAAACTGTATACATTGTTTTCATTACAAGCCGAAGTTGCAAAACCAAATTATGGGAAATTTGCCAGCCGAAAGACTTCGAGCGCTACGACCCTTTCTTATATGTGGCGTAGATTTTTGTGGTCCGATATATACAACTTTAAAAATACGCGGTCGACCCCCCGTCAAAACATATATTGCAGTTTTCGTTTGCTTCACTTCAAAAGCAGTACATTTAGAATTAGTTTCGGACCTTTCTTCTAATTCATTCATTTTCGCCCTAAAAAGGTTCATTGGACGCCGAGGAATGCCGACGAAGATATTCAGCGACAACGCCACCAATTTCGTCGGCGCCGACCGCAAGCTGCGCGAGCTGAAGGAAGCATTTCTGGCCCAGGCTCCAGAATTGAAGAGATTCGCCGCAGACGAAGGGTGCAACTTCATCTTTATACCTCCGAGGGCGCCGCACTTCGGAGGATTATGGGAAGCCGCGGTGAAGTCCGCCAAGCACCACATCGTTCGCGTAATAGGCAACGCGCTACTCACCGCAGAGGAGCTAGCAACACTGTTGGCCGAAGTGGAGGCCATACTCAACTCTCGGCCCCTAACACCGTTGAGCCAGGACCCCAACGACGGCGAGGCGTTCACCCCAGCGCATCTACTGATTGGGTGCTCCCTGCGAGCACTACCCCCAGAGAAGGTGCCAGTGGACCCAATTCGTTGTTGCGAGAGATGGCAACTTGTTTGCTGTCTCAAGCAACAGTTTTGGCGACAGTGGTCCAAAGTATATCTGACGGGCCTTCAGGAGCGGAACAAGTGGCTGCACCCCACACGCAATATGCAGCTCAACGACCTCGTACTCGTCCACGAGGACAACGTGCCACCACAGCAGTGGGTCCTCGGACGCGTCGTCGCAACAGTCGAAGGGCAAGACGGCAAAGTGCGAGTCGCAGATGTGGCGACCAAGACGGGCACAATTAAGCGCCCCATCCACAAACTGGCCTTGCTTCCAATGGAGGTTGAAGGAACCTGATCCTGTCAAGGTGGCCGGTGTTGCGTCAAGCGACATGTATATACAATTGTAAAAACCTAAAACTTAAAATAAGAAAATGAATTGTAAATAAATATTAAATAATTGAATTTATATATACTGAATTATAAAATTTACATATGTACTTACCCTAAGAATTAATTATAATACCAATCTTTTACTTACCTTAATACTTACCTTAAATTTACTCTATTACAATTTTTAACGAAAGTTCGAAAATACTTATACTTACCCCTTTTATAATATATACGTACAATTACCACTAGTTTAAGCCGTTAGTTTAAGATTTAGGCTAAGCAATTCCTTAAAACGGAATAAAGAACGACATACATCCGGATGTCAAATCTACGCAACATCTCGTTCACTTTAGCATATACATACATATAACCCTATATCTAACTATTTTAGTTCGGGATGACACAAACAACCGTTATGTGATCAAAACTATATTATTCTATTTGCAACTTTGTTGCGAGAGTATAAAAACATTCCCACGAATTTTTATTTCCACGCGAAAGAAAAATTAGTATAATTAATTTCGTGTGAATGAAAACTTATATTCGAAATCCGGCATTCTGTACATCATGCGTATTTTCTAAAGTTTATGGTATATCCAAAGTGCATTCAACAACGTTATCTAAGTATTTGACATACCCTTGTTTGACAATAAAATATTAACCAATTCATGTATTTGTTTACATTAACCCGTCTTTTTCTTTATCTTGAATAATATAAAGGTACTTAAATACATACATATCTTTATATATAAAAATCACGTGTCACGTTGTTTGTTTTCGATGGACTCCTAAACTACTGAACCGATTTTAATGAAATTTTTAACACTGTGTGCAGTTTATAACTCTCCTTATAGTCGCATTATTTATTTACTGCAAATTATTTGCTTATTATTAGCAAAGAGCTATCCACCAGTTGGTGGCGCTAAGTGCGGTATGTTACAGTAGATGGCGCTACATTTCTTTCTAAATTTTCATGGATTTAGGCTGTCATAACAAAAGCTGCCACTTGCTAAAAACAATGCACATGAAAATGCGTTGTTTGAAGTTTATATTATTTGTGGTAAAGTTATACGAATCTATGACTGTCAATATTCTAAATTTAAGAAAAAATCACATACAATCCGTGAAATAAATAAAGTTATGTACATAAGTATGGTCAGACAAATAAGCAATGCTGCCACTCTTTTCCAGTAAATCTTCCTCGAATTTGGGAGATTTCAGAGGAATTTTGGAAATCGCAGAGTTGATTTCTGCATGTATTTCCTAAATGCAAAAAAAAATTTCATTTATTTGCATTTAGGTATAGAATTTTGTATGGCTAATGCCCGGTTTCACAGTCAATACTTAAGTTGTGCCTAAATAAAATCTTAGCTAAGTATTGTTGCAAACTGAGTAGTCGTTTGCGTTTCACAGTCAATGCTTAATTTCTATAAAATTTTATTATGATATATGGCAACGTTATGGGCAACATATGTTTTACAAATGTCATTCATAAAAATATGTTTGAAATATTTAAATTATAACAGACAATACATAAATTTGCGAGGAAAATTATATCATAAATTGATGAAAACAACAAAAGTACCCCAAATTTCATCACTAGCGAGTCGGAGCACCTATGGGAACTGAAGGAAAAGTATAAGCTGTTATTGAGTGCAAACGAACGGACACTTGCCCTACGCTACGAAAGATGTCGCTGAAAATTCAAAGCAAAATCAAAACAAAAATCAGCTGTTATTTAAGCATTGCTTAAGCCTCCCATTTTCAGTGCTTAAGCATAACCTAAGTATGAACACGCAATGCATTAAACTGCCAGACAATTTCTGCACTTTTGTTCACACAAAAATTGAATTGATTCAAAGTATTTTCCCGGATATACAACATAATTATTTAGATCATAACTGGCTCAGTGGGCGGATTATTTTGGCAGCCAAAAATGTTGATGTTGACGAAATTAACTTCCAGATACAACAGTTGTTGCCAGGCGATCTGATGTCTTTTAAATCAATCGATACTGTTGTTGATGAAAATGAAAGTGTAAATTTTCCAACTGAATTTTTAAACTCTCAAGATATACCCGGAATGCCACCACATATTCTTCGGTTGAAGATTGGTTCAATTATTATACTTCTGCGTAATTTGAATCCCCCTCGGTTATGCAACGGTACACGTTTGGTCATCAAAAAGTTAACATGGAATATTCTTGAAGCAACCATTTTGACTGGAAAGTTTAAAGGTGAAGTGGTCCTGTTGCCCCGTATTCCAATGATACCGTCAGAATCTACGATACCATTCAGAAGACTACAGTTTCCTATTCGTTTAGCTTTTGCCATGTCCATTAATAAGTTTCAAGGCCAAACAATGTCCATTTGTGGGTTAGATTTGGATAATCCATGTTTTTCCCATGGGCAATTATATGTTGCATGCTCACGTATGGGAAAACCATCAAATCTATTTGTGTTAGCTCGAGACAGGTTAACCAAAAATATTGTGCACCAATTAGTGCTAAGTTAAATTAAAATGTTTATAATTCAAAAAAATAAATGCTACTATTAAAAATTAAGAATTATCTATCCTAAGATTATAAAATTAAATGTTACATGTTATCAACTAAGAATTTTGTAATTAACTTAGTTGTTAAAAACTTGAATATAAAATCAAAAATGAACTATTTTATGAAAATTTGTGCTTATTATCAACTCTACGAAAATTTTCATCAATAATTTTAAAAAATTTGACCTCAAGTTCAAATCTCAATCCCGTGGATTTTTATACCAGATATATACTAAGGTTTCCGTCTTTATTCATAAATAATAATTTCACTGTAGTGAATAGTTTACTACAATACAGCAAATCTAAAAGTGAGGAAATGTTCATTCAGAGAATTCGAATGATTCAAACCGATTTATCGTTTAAGTTCAAAATTTTACAGTTTCATATGTACATACATATGTACTGGATGTCTCCAGTGTTTTTGATGTGCGTACGCTTCGTGGTCCCAACATAGACTCGGACCACTATCTTGTAGCAGCTAAGATACGCACCCGCCTCTGTGTATAAAAGCGCACATGTCAACAAACACAAGGAAGGTTCGACATCGAGAAGCTGCAATCGCAACAGACAGCCACGAAATACTCTACTCGACTTGCACTCCTGCTCTCTGAGAGCACTCATCAGCATCTCGGTATAAGGGAGCTGTGGGACGGCATATCAAACTCCTTACGTACAGCTGCAACCGAAACCATTGGTTTTCGGAAAAGTCAAAAAACAGATGGTATGATGAGGATTGTCGTCTCGCAGTGGAGAGAAAACAGACTACCTACCTCGAAATATTGCGATCGACCGCAACACGAGCGGGATGGGAAAGATACCGAGAGCTGAAGAGGGAAGCGAGACGCATTTGCAGACAAAAAAGAAAGAGGCCGAAATGCGTGAATATGAACAGCTTGACAAGCTGGCCGACAGGGGTAATGCTTGAAAATTTTACGAAAAGATCCGGCGACTAACTGAAGGTTTCAAGACCGGAGCACACTCCTGTAGGACCCCAAGAGGTGATCTAGTTATTGATGACCAGAGTATACTGAGTTTGTGGAGGGAACACTTCCCCAGCCTGCTGAATGGCAGTGAAAGTACAACACCAGGAGATGGCGAACCCGATTCCCCAATCGATGACGATGGAGCAGATGTTCCATTGCCCGACCGTGAAGAAATTCGAATAGCAATTACCCGTTTGAAGAACAATAAGGCGGCGGGTGCCGATGGATTACCGGCCGAGCTATTAAAATACGGCGGCGAAGAGCTGATAAGGTGCTTGCATCAGCTTCTTTACAGAATATGGTCGGAAGAAAGCATGCCTGACGATTGGAATCTCAGTGTACTCTGCCCAATACACAAAAAGGGAGACCCCACAATTTGCGCCAATTACCGTGGGATAAGCCTCCTCAACATCGCTTATAAGGTTCTGTCGACCGTATTGTGTGAAAGACTAAAGCCCACCGTCAACAAACTATGAAAAGGAGCTGCCTTTATGCCGCGATGTCTGAATTTAGTATCCCCGCAAAACTAATACGGCTGTGTAAGCTGACGTTGCGCAACAGAAAAAGCTCCGTCAGAATCGGGAAGGACCTCTCTGAGCCGTTCGATACCAGACGAGGTTTCAGACAAGGTGACTCACTCTCGTGTGATTTCTTTAACCTGATGCTGGAAAAAATAATACGATCTGCAGAGCTAAATAGAGAAGGTACAATCTTCTATAAGAGTGTACAGCTACTGGCGTACGCCGATGTATCGATATCATTGGAAACAACACCCGCGCCGTTAGTTCTGCTTTTTCCAGACTGGATAAGGAAGCGAAGCGTATGGGTTTGGTGGTGAACGAGGACAAGACGAAATATCTCCTGTCGTCAAACAAACAGTCAGCGCATTCACACTGTTGACTGTCATAACTTTGAAGTTGTAGATAATTTCGTCTACCTGGAAACCAGCATTAACTGCAATAACAATGTCAACCTGGAAATCCAACGCAGAATCACTTTTGCCAACAGATGCTACTATGGACTAAGTAGGCAAACTCTACAAGTCTCTCATCATTCCCGTCCTACTTTACGGTGCAGAAGCGTGGACGATGTCAACATCCGATGAGACGGCATTAGGAGTTTTCGAGAGAAAGGTTTTGGGGAAGATTTATGGTCCCTTAAACATTGGCAACGGCGAATACCGCAGACGATGGAACGATGAGCTGTATGTGTTATTCGACGACATAGACATGTCCAGCGAATAGTTGTTCGAATGGATGAAAGTGCTCCAGCTCTGAAAGTATTCGATGCAGTACCCGCTGGTGGAAGCCGAGGAAGAGGGAGACCTCCACTCCGATGGAAGGACCAGGTGGAGAGGGACCTGGCTTCGCTTGGTATAACCAATTGGCGCCAAACTGCCAGAAGGAGGGATACGTGGTGCGCTGTTGTGGACTCGGCTATAACCGCGTAAGCGGTGTCTACGCCAGTCAAGAAGAAGAATAAAATAATAAATAATTTCGTACATCGTACATATAAAGTATATAGGAAGAATAGGTACTTAGGTACCTAACCTATTGTTATTACGCGCGTGTCAGTCAAGCTCGTGCGGACCCATGCGGTGCGTCGCATCATCGAGTGTCAACTCATGAGAATTCGCCTACTCACAAATTATCTGTTCTGCATATGAAAGAACGAAGCAACGTGTTATGTCGCTTTGACAGCGCATTAACAATGCAATTAGATGGAGAAATAAATTACTGGAAAAACATTCTGAAAAGAGTAGTTGCATGCGTAAAAGCACTTGCATCAAGTGGTTTGCCTTTCGAAATTCGACGAAAAATTTGGATCAATCCACAATGGAAATTAGAGCTTTTCGCCGAGTTCGATCCGTTCTTAGCTAAACACATTACACGTTATGGAAATCCAGGCTCAGGATTTACGAGTTATCTTTCTTCAACAACATGCGAAGGGTTCATGCGACTTATGGGAAACAAAGTTTTGGAAACAATTGTAATGGAAATATTAACAGCAAAATATTTTTCTCTGATCATTGACTCGACACCAGATATATCTCACGTAGACCAGCTCACTTATGTAATCAGATATGTCCTACCTAATGGATCACCTGGAGAACGGTTTCTCAAGTTTATTCCAAACACCGGCCACAAATCACAACAAATGACAGATGCTGTTACTTCAACTTTAACTGAATTGGGAGTTGACATTTCAAACTGCCGCGGGCAATCATATGACAACGCAGCTAACATGTCAGACAATTATAACGGCCTGCAAGCTAAAATAAAGGAAATTTCACCCCTTGCAGACTATGTTCCCTGTTCTGCACACTCGCTGAATTTAGTAGGTGAATGTGCAGCTGAAAGCAGCCAAGAGGCTTGTTCGTTTTTTTCTCTACTCCAAGAGTTATACAATTTCTTTGCAGCGACAACTCAGCGTTGGGAACTCCTTCAAACCCATTTCACCGTCAAAAGTCTATCAACGACTCGTTGGTCAGTTCGTGCAGACGCATGCAAAAGTTTACCCGAATCCTGGAATGAAATCCATAAAGCGCTAGTCACCATCAAAAATGACACACAACAGAAGAGAACCGTTATATGCGAAGTAAGAGGTATTCGTTTGAAACTGGAACGTTTTGAAACGGCCCTCATGGCTGTTTTTTGGGGATGTTTACTAGATCGCATTAACGCCACAAGTAAAAAACTTCAGAGTGTGGAAATTGACATTACCATTGTCATAGAACTGTACGAGGCTTTAATTCATTTTGTTGGGGAAACAAAAGAGAACTTCGATGATTTCGAAAAAAAGCGAAAAAGATTTTCGACGCAATCGAAAGCGTAAGCTGCTTCCTGGCGAGACAAATACAGGTGAAGAGATGCAACAAAAAATGGCCGTGAAAATTTTAGAATAAATACTTTTTTAGTAGTAATTGATACATTGTCAGAAGAACTGAAAAGACGTAGGGATGCTTATAAATTACTCTACAATAAATTTTACTTTATTACCGACCTGACGAGTCTAAACATCTCAGAAGTCGAAGATAAGGCCAAGGAATTGCAAATGAATTATTCTACTGACTTAGAAGACGATTTTACAGAAGAATGTCTTCATTTTCGTTCTCATTGCAGCATAAAAAATGAGGAGCGAAAGAGTGCAGTCAGTTTGTTGAAATTGTTACGAACCGAATGTCAGTGTCTATTCTCATGCCCTCACAAAAATCACCACACTCACTACTGTGAGGTTTTTGAATTTTGTGATGATTACCTTATTCTGGCGAAAATTCAAACGCTCAAATGCTCACAATTTTGTCATACTTCTGTGACGTGTGAAAGCAACCATCACAATTCAAAAACATCTGTGATTGTTTTGTTTTGCATCAATATTTGCAAACTAATACATATGTATGTAAATATTTGAGTGTTATAACTAGCATAGAGGAACTATTTTATTTTCTTTGTACTGCTATTGTTGAAGAACAGGAGGAATCAGGGAGCAGGTAGGATGAAAATTCTGAAGGGTCTGTGAGCAAGGTGACCAAGGATATCCATTAAAACCATGACTGTCAACGCCAGTCGCAGATCCTTCAAATGCAAGGGAAGTGCGTTGGAATAAGTTGCACGCCAAAGTACCCAATACAATTGCGAGAGACCTCTCAAAACACCGCATTTTTCATTACAGCTCTGTAAAAGCGGCGATTATTATTTACGCGTGTACAATTCTTCACAACATTTTACTGAAGCTTGGTTTGCCTGCAGACCTTGACATCGAAGAAGTTTTAGAAGAATCACAAGACACCGAAATGGTTATCGAAGACCACAATTTAAGGGAGGATGCTAGAGTTAGAAAACGCCACATCATGTCTTTGTAATATACAGGTTTCCAGAGGCACTATGTATTATAAAAACGGAGACTTTGTGACCACCAGATTGGAGGGTGATGCCGGAGAACTCTGGCTAATCTCGGCCTATATGCCGCACGACGACGAGGTGGAACCACCGTTATACTGGGAGGCCAGGCGTAGGAGAGTCAACGCCATCATTGGCTCGGACGCCAACTCAAGACATACGGTCTGGGGAAGCTCGGACATAAATGTTAGAGGTGAGTCGCTCTTTGATTTTATAAGTAGTGTTGACTTATTTATACGCAATAGGGGGAACTCCCCTACGTTCGTGACTGCGGGTAGGGAGGAAGTCCTCGACCTTACCTTGGTATCTAGAGACATCGTACCTTTGATCTCGGAATGGAAGGTTCTCAATGATCACTCCTTTTCGGACCATAGGTATATCAGTTTCAACCTGGACAGAGCTTGTCCAGTACGCAAACCTTTTAGGAACTTTAGGAACAAAAATTGGGTTCTATATTGCAGGAAGCTTCGTTCAGCTCTTCCGGCCGCGCCCCCACGAGACTCAGTTCTCTCGGCCAACGCGATTGATGAGTGTGTCGAAGTTTTCAGCTCTGGGTGCAGGATGGCCCTTGAAAGTTCCTATCCTCTGAGATCTCAGAAAGGCGAAGGGAAATCTCTTTGGTGGACAACGGAACTTTCGGAGCTCAGATCTTCAAGTCGAAGGTTCTTCAATAAAGCCCGCAGAAGTGGTCTAGTTGACGACTGGGCTTTGTATAAGGTCGGACTTGCCATTTTTAAGTCCGAAATAAAGAAGGCCAAACGGTCTTCTTGGAAAGCCTACTGCGAAAGCGTGGAGGGCTGCCAGGAGTCCTGTAGATTTAGGCGTATTCTGTCCAAGAGCCCAATATCCGTGGGTTACTTGAGGAATGGTGCTGGTGAGTGGACCTCGAGCAGTGAGGAGTCACTAAAGCTACTTTTGGATGCTCATTTCCCAAAAAAACAATCAGCGGAAAGAGCTTCCCTCGGAGAGCTTCAAGGGTGTGAAAGAGCCTTCGAAAACCTTCTGGATGATCGCCACCTAACCTGGTCGTTGAACTCTTTCAAACCTTTCAAGTCCCCCAGACTAGATGGCATTATACCTGCGCAGCTACAGCGAGCGACCAAGGTATCATGCAGCTGGCTGGCCCCGATCTACGCGAACTGCGTTAGACTGGGTCATATTCCGGAGACTTGTAGGCATGTTAAGGTGTCTTTCATCCCAAATGCTGGTAAAAGCTCTCATGTTACTGCAAAGGATTTCAGGCCTATTAGCCTCTCCTCGTTTCTTTTGAAGACGCTGGAGAGGTTCATTGATCTGTACATAAGAGGCAAAATCCCCAGAAATAAGCTTATTAAAGCTCAACACGCCTACTGTAAGGGTGGGTCGGTGGACACCTGTAGTGTCGTGGATAGAAGAAGCCCTCTTAAATAATGATTACGCGGTAGGTACCTTTCTCGATATCGAGGGGGCCTTTGACAATGTAAGACCGGAAGCGGTCCTTAAGCATCTCATCTACAGTTTGCTCAGCGACAGAACTGTCTTTGCAGAGTGGGGAAGTGCAAATGCGCTTCGGACTGTAAATAGGGGTACGCCGCAAGGTGGCGTTCTCTCCCCTTTGCTCTGGATCCTGGTAGTGAACGACCTACTGCGGGAACTTGAAAATCAAAGCTGTCGAGTGACGGCCTATGCTGATGATGTAGCTCTTTTGGTCAAAGAAAAATTCCTGAACACCGTATATGAGATGACCCAAGGTTACCTAGAAGTGGTTACCCGCTGGGCGCATAGAAGTGGCTTAGCCGTAAACCCGAGTAAAACGGGTCACTCTCCCCTCATTGGGATGTTCCAGTCTGCAACCTGCGGACAAGGTGAAATACCTGGGGCTTATTCTTGATAGGAAGCTCTCATGGAAGCCGAACATTGAGGAGAGGGTAAGAAAGGCTTCGGTAGCTATTTACTGCTGTAGAGGGGCTATTGGAAAAAGGTGGGGTCTCTCACCGAAAGTGGTTTTATGGATGTATGAGACCATTATTAAACCTATAATTCTCTATGGCGTTGTCGTCTGGTGGAGGGCACTCGAGAAAGTCCCACTAGCTAAGCAGCTGGAGCGTGTCCAAAGAGCGGCTCTCATTGGAATCAGCGGAGCGCTAAGAACATCTTACACGTCGCACCTGTTGATATCGCCGGTAGATGCACTGCGGCGAAAGGTCGCTGTCAGGCTCAGAGACGCTGGGTACATGATCGGTCCCAAGCAGGGGCATTCTGAAATTCTCTGTCGGTTCGATTGCATCCCTGACTACTTGGACCACTGCACCGCGGAACCGTCCCCTAGAGGTTTCTTCTCTGCACATGTACCTACGAGGGATATGTGGGAAGGAAGAAGTCAATGGAGTAGAAGTGCAGTCAGCTTTTTCACGGATGGATCGAAGCTAAGGGGAAAGGTGGGTGGGGGAGTTTTCTGCAGAAAGCTATCAATACCAGCTTTAGACTACCTGACCACTGTAGTGTCTTCCAAGCAGAGGTCGCTGCGATTAAAGTGGTAGTGGACGCACTGCTCCGTATGGTGACCTCTTTAAGAGAGGTATGTATTCACTCCGACAGCAGGGCGGCAATACTGGCATTGGATTCGATGACAGTACGCTCTGTGCTAGTTAAGGAGTGTCTTAGATCCTTATCAATAGCTTCTAGCTATTTTGCGATCCGACTAGTGTGGGTACCCGGTCACCGCGGGATCGTTGGTAACTGTATAGCGGACAAGCTTGCAAGGGAGGGTACCCTAGCTACATTGACGTCGGAATGGGAGCGCATTGGTAGTCCGTGGTCCACCTGCGCAAAAGCGCTGGACATGCTGACTACGCATGAGCTCGTCAAACGCTGGTCAACTACCAGTACTTGTACAGTGGCGAGGTCCTTTTGGCCCTCTGTGGAGCGTAAGTGGTCCTTTCAACTGCTTTCTCTGGACAAGGTCCATCTCAGCGTCATCATGGGTGTACTTACTGGACATTGTCCAATGGGTACCCATGCGGTGAGACTTGGGATCCTGACAGATGCAAGTTGCCAAAGCTGTATGGAGGAAGGCGAGATGGAATCATCTAAGCATTTCCTTCTACATTGTCCAGCTTTTGCCAGACTGAGGTTGAAACACTTCGGAAGGCCCTTTTCGGCGATCCTAGCGAATTGGCTAGAATCGATATTAGCCGTCTTAAGAAATTTGTAACGGATTCCAAGCGTTTTGCTGAATCCTAAAGGTTTTTGATCCACAGGGAATTTTATTGGTACCACAATGGACAGCGTCAGGCTGTCTAAGTGAGATCTTCTGTTTTTACTGAGATCTGCTTACAAACCTGACCTAACCTAACCTATGTATTATAAATATAAGTAGGATTTTTATTGCAACATGCTACTTACGGTCTTTGCAGATTTTACTTCTTTCTAAGTATGAATAAAAACAGTTATGAGGTTTTTTTGTATATGGCATTTACAGCCCTATTCTGAAAAAACCTCATAACTGAGGTGAGAGGAAAATTTTGAGAGATTTCTTGTGAGGGATATTTTTTGAAGCTATTCTGGCTCGAACCTCATAAGAAAAAAGCTTAAAAAGTCACCACGTGAGGTGAAAAGCATTTTGCTGTCAAACCGCTGTTTTTATAAAAATAAAAAAATTCAAATTTGAAATGGATAACCAAGAAATGTAAGTATTTTTCAAATTCAATAATTTTAATATAAATGTAATGATTTCGATTACTTTTTGGCGTACAAAAATTGAAAGAACAACTCAGGAGCAACTGCAACATTACATTATGTTTTGCAAGCAGCATCCTGAGTTGCAAAGGGGGAAGCTAACCACGACCAATCCTCAAGGGCTTCAAGTGCTTTGGTCGGAGTTAGCAGATACATTAAATGCTCTATGGGCTCCGACGCCTACACCAGCCAAGCGGAGGGAGGTAAGTACACAAATGTTTGTGTTTTTTACCATTTAAAAATATATTTCTTGAATACAGTCTTTAATGCATTGGAAGCATCAAATGCGTTCACGTGCGCGAAAAATTAAGGCGCATGCGCAAGCAACTGGTGGGGGCCCTCCGGTGCAATGTATATCGGAGTTTCAGGAGCAGACAATCACAACCTTTGGGGCAGCAGCGGTGGATGGATTGCCGGGTGTTGGAGTTTTGGGTCATCAGGTAATATTAGTTTAGTGCATGCGTGCCTCATATAAATGTATGTGTGTTGCATGTATGCGTGCAACAATATTCATAATGTGATTTATTATTATATGAGGCAATATTTGGTTCATTTTATTGTTACAGATTTTGCCGCCGGTGTATATAAATACGGATCCTCCCCCCGTTGAAGGTCCATTTCTTTTGGCATCGTGTACTCAGACTCCTCCAGCTCCAGATCCAGCCCCTCCCCAACAGCCACATCACCGGCTCCAGCTTTTCCTGTTTGTCACTCTTCATCATCAGTTTCCAATTCACCTTTAATTGATTCGTCGTCCGATTTATCCCCTCCTTCCGTATCTCCCCCCATCCTTCCTTCTTCTATTCCATCTCCGTCCGCTTACATCCCTTCCGAAGGGAAATTGACTTCATCGAAAATGCTTGGAGCAGTCCTGAAAAAAATGGAGGACCGCGAAAAGCGAGAGGAGGAGGTCATTGCTCTACAAAGAAAAATTTTAGAGCAAAATGAGCAAATGACGGGGGTGATCAACCAAATCACCCAAGCTCTAACCTCGATGTCAGAGGTTTTATCTAAACTATGTAATAAAACAAGTAAGGAAGGGCTAAGTTCGGGTGTAACCGAACATTTTAAAATCTCGCAATTTATTTATTTAACTTAATTAATATTATATAATACACAATTTGACCCACATATTCGTCATATATATTGTATAAAGTCCATTGAAAGTTGGAAACCCTAATATTAGGTTAGAAGCACCGAGGTCCTCATGTTCGATTTATGGGGCCTTGAAAACCTATGGTCCGATTTTGGCGATTTTTAGAATGGGGCTGCCACACTATAAACGTAGTATGTTGCTGCAAAGGTGTCTGCACCGATGCGTCTTCACTAGTACTTACTTTATATATTGTAAAGTAAACGACGATTCAGATCGTCTTCAAAGTTCTGGTATATAGGAAGTAGGCGTGGTTGCTGAAGCGATTTGGCCTATTTTCACAACATATCATTGAGATGTAAGGAGAACTATTACAAGCCAAAGTTTCATTGAAATCGGTCGAGTAGTTCCTGAGATATGGTTTTTTGACTCCATAAGTGGGCGACGCCACGCCCATTTTTCCATTTTGTAAAAAATCTAAGTGCAGCTTCCATCTGTCATTTCTTATGTAAAAATTAGTGTTTCTGACGTTTTTCGTTAGTGAGTTAGCGAAACC
The DNA here is from genome assembly GCA_031772095.1 of Zeugodacus tau. Classification (NCBI taxonomy): domain Eukaryota; kingdom Metazoa; phylum Arthropoda; class Insecta; order Diptera; family Tephritidae; genus Zeugodacus; species Zeugodacus tau. Next base: position 43,699,837 of record CM062649.1, on the reverse strand, counting down.
GGTTAACAACTACGTCTACTTCCCATATATTCAGCCGAAAGCCTATGATGCTAACGCTGCGTACTTTAGTTTATTTAATAATTTGTTTATTATGTAAGCTTTAATAAAATAAAAAAAAAAAAAAATAAACTTCCCATATAACTCAATTTTGAATTCTTTTGATTCGTTCACTTTATCTATACTTATATAATACTAGCTGACCCGGCGAACTTCGCCCCGGCCAATTTTTATTTGAAATGGTTAAAACGCTTTTTGAACTCTGTTCAAGGCCATTTATTTGTATGGAATGTTAATATATTCAGTGAATAACGTCTCCGATCAATTTAAATATTTTTGGCGAAGTTCGTTCTTTGTTTTGTTGTGTAGCGTGTAAACAAATAAAGAAGATGGCTCTCCAACACGCTAACATGACACATACATACCTATGTATGTACATATGAAACTGTAAAATTTTGAACTTAAACGATAAATCGGTTTGAATCATTCGAATTCTCAGAATTAACATTTCTTCCTTTTAGATATATATCTTGAGAGTTTAAAAATTCAGTTGGAAAATTTACACTTTCATTTTCATCAACAACAGTATCGATTGATTTAAAAGACATCAGATCGCCTGGCAACAACTGTTGTATCTGGAAGTTAATTTCGTCAACATCAACATTTTTGGCTGCCAAAATATCATCCGCCCACTAGATAGCCAGTTATGATCTAAATCAATTATGTTGTATCAATCCGGGAAAATACTTTGAATCAGAATTCAATTTTTGTGTGAACAAAAGTGCAGAAATTATCTGGCAGTTTAATGCATTGCGTGTTCATACTTAGGTTATAGCTTAAGCACTGAAAATGGGAGGCTTAAAAAGCAATGCTTAAATAACAGCTGATTTTGTTTTGATTTTGCTTTGAATTTTCCAGCGACATCTTTCGTAGCGTAGGGACAAGTGTCCGTTCGTTTGCACTCAATAACAGCTTATACTTTTCCTTCAGATTCCCATAGGATTGCTCCGACTCGCTAGTGATGAAATTTGGGGTACTTTTTGTTGTTTTCATCAATTTTTGATATAATTTTCCTCGCAAATTTATGTATTGTCTGTTATAATTTAAATATTTCAAACATATTTTTATGAATGACATTTGTAAAACATATGTTGGCCCATAACGTTGCCATATATCATAAATAAAATTTTATAGAAATTAAGCATTGACTGTGAAACGCAAACGACTCTACTCAGTTTGCAACAATACTTAGCTAAGATTTTATTTAGAGGCACAACTTAAGTATGGACGCTGTGAAACCGGGCATTAGGCCATACAAAATTCTATACCTAAATGCAAATACAATGAAATTTTTTTGCATTTTAGGAAATACATGCAGAAATCAACTCTGCGATTTCCTAAATTCCTCTGAAATCTCCCAAATTAGAGCAAGATTTACTGGAAAAGAGTGGCAGCATTGCTTATTTGTCTGACCATACATATGTACATAACTTTATTTATTTCACGGATTGTATGTGAATTTTTCTTCAAATTTAGAATAGTGAAAGTCATAGATTCGTATAACTTTACCACAAATAATATAAACTTCAAACAACGCATTTTCATGTGCATTGTTTTTAGCAAGTGGCAGCTTTGTTATGACAGCCTAAATCCATGAAAATTTAGAAAGAAATGTAGCGCCATCTACTGCGCAAACATACCGCACTTAGCGCCACCAACTGGTGGATAGCTCTTTGCTAATAATAAGCAAATAATTTGCAATGTAAATAAATAATGCGACTATAAGGAGAGTTATAAACTGCACACAGTGTTAAAAATTTCATTAAAGATGCCGGTTCCGAAGTAGTTTCAGGAGTCCATCGAAAAACAAAACAACGTGACACGTGATTTTTATATATAAAAGATATGTATGTATTTAAGTACCTTTATATTATTCAAGATAAAGAAAAAGACGGGTTAATGTAAAACAAATACATGAATTGGTTAATATTTTATTGTCAAACAAGGGTATGTCAAATACTTAGATAACGTTGTTGAATGCACTTTGGATATACCATAAACTTTTAGAAAATACGCATGATGTACAGAATGCCGGATTTCGAAATATAAGTTTTCATTCACACGAAATTAATTAATACTAATTTTTCTTTCGCGTGGAAATAAAAAATTCGTTGGGAATGTTTTTATACTCTCGCAACAAAAGTTGCAAATAGAATAATATAGTTTTGATCACATAACGGTTGTTTGTGTCATCCCGAACTAAAATAGTTAGATATAGGGTTATACGTATGTATATGCTAAAGTGAACGAGATGTTGCGTAGATTTGACATCCGGATGTATGTCCGTGCAAGTTATAACTTGAGTAAAAATTAAGATATATTGCTGGAAACTTGGTACACGTGTTCCCTTGCCAGCACCCTGAGGAGGTGCCTATATTGTATATGGGCGTAATCGGTCCATTGCCACGCCCCCAAACGGCGAAAAGGGAAAACTTATAAAGTGTCCAAACTAAGCCATAAATAAAGTTATAAAAGTAAAATTTGGTATAAAGGATTGCATTAGAGAGGAGCATATTTGTATGTAACTTTTTTGGAAAGTGGGCGTGGCCCCGCCCATAAATAGGTTTTTTGTATACATATGGCAAACCAATAAAGCTATACAAACCAAACTTCTGTAGTCGTTTCCCAAATACAAATAGGTGAAATCGTGTAGTAACCACGTCCCCCTCCCATACAAAGGTCATGTTGAAAATGACTAAATATGCGTTAACTCGCTAATGAAAAACATCAGAAACACTAGATTTTACAGAAGAAATGGCATGAGAAAGCTGCACACAGATTTTTATAAATGGAAAATGTGTGGCGTCGTCAATTTGGTACATACATTTTCCTAAGACTTTTTGTAAACTATACCTGAACAAATTTCATATTAAGAATATTTGCATTATCGCGAACACGTATGATGTTTTGTTCAGCATAGAAATATGCTTATCAATTAACAATTTCTAAGAAAGAAATCAATCAATTAACAATTTCGAAGAAATACATGTTCAGATATTGAATAGATATTGTAGTATTTATTGTAGGTAATACAAATTTTGCCCTTCTATTGTTGTTCAAATATCATTCGTTTAACATGCTTACTATTTAGTTCAGCAAAGCCGAGGTCTCATTATATACGCAACAAAGTTGCTAAGAGACCATAATAGTTTTGTTCACTTAACGGTTGTTTGTAACACCTAAAATTAAAAGAGTTAGATATAGAGTCATATATACCAAAGTGATTAGGATGACGAGTTGATTTGAAATTCGGATGTCTGTCCGTCCATCCGTCAAAATTAATTATCTTGATAAAACTTGACACACGTGTTTCTTGGCACCATAGGTTGCTTTCGAAGATGGGCAAAATCGGACCACTGCCACGCACTGGTATGAAGGATCGCACTATGTAGGGGCTATGTGGATGTATTTTTTTGGGAAAGTGGGTGTGGCTCTACTAAGTTTTTTGTACATATCTCGTAAACTACTAAAGGAAACTTTCTAGTACCGTTTCTTTTAGGTACTACCTTATACAGTCCAAAAATGTAGGAAATCGAGTTTAAACCACGCCCACCTCCCATATAAAAGTTATGTTGAAAACCACTGACAATGCTTTAATTCAGCAAGGAAAAACACCAGAAAACTTAAATTTCATCATAAAGAAGGTACAGAAGGGCTGCATTCAAATTGGTATACAAAATTTTAAATGGGCGTGGCTCCGCCCACTTATGGGTCAAAAACCATATCTCCGAAACTACTCGACCAATTTCAATGAAATTCGGTGTATAATATCTTCCTAGCTTCCCAATGATATGTTGTGAAAATAGTCCATATCTGATCACAACCACGTCTACTTCTCATATGACTTCGATCTGATTCGTGTACTTTACAATATATAAAATTAGCACTAGTGAAGATATCAGGACAGAACATAATGCATTTAATGAGTGGCATCGCCCTTCCATAAATCGTCGAAATCGGTCCATAAGTATTCAAGACATTATATATCGGAGGACCTCGGTGTTTTCAACAAATTTTTTACCGAAAATATAGGTAAGTCTCTCAGATATTAAGAAGAACTTCAGAGGGAATAATATGTTTCTTAATAAAATGAGTGAAATCGGGTCATAACTTCCCCTATCTCCCGTATACTTATTATAGTAAAATTTTAAATTCCGATGAACAGTACTAAAATATTTATTAAATATATTAAATGTTTTCAATATTAATGGAATTATTTAAAAAAAAAATGCCTTTTTTTACTTTCACAGCGATGTTAATCGCTTTATTGATTCCTTCTGAATGAATGCCTTAGTTGAATGACTTAACTTAGTAAGCTTATAGTTACTGCTTGCTCCACGAAGAAAAGGTTAGCAACAAAATTGCAAGCTGCAGGTTTTGGCGGGAAAACCGAGCTATGCAGGTGTTGCTATGCTGACCAGTCAGCTAACGCCACGCACGTACGCATATTGAGTAACTTTACATGAACTTGAGTGCAATAATTGGTCAGGATTAACCCTTATGGAGTTAACCCTTAACTACTCCCCTTGTTAAATTCGGAACGTCCTCGTTTCGATAAAAATATTTTGAATCTCGAAAATCGACGTGATTGTAGGAGCAAGCCAAAATAATATTTGTTTTTACAATTACGGTAACGTAGCTTATAACTAGGTTTACAAATTTGTTGTAATTATTGATTCGATTCTTACCATCGTGGTAAGAACAGGTCAACTTAGTAGCTTAAAACTAGGTTTACAATGATATTTTATAGAAATGGTAATAATTCAAGATCAACAAAAAAGTGTTTTCTTTTAAATTAATAGACTTTGTTAATTTTTAGTTTTTTGTTTTAGAAAAATATTATATTTTATTGTTAAATTTTATTTATTCAGGAAATCATTAAAGAAAAATTATCTCAAATTGATTTTGTGGATTTTTTCCTTCAATCATAACTGCGGTACCGATGATTTCTTTCGACAATACATTTTTCTATAAAGAATTTTACCAAATTTATTACCCTATCGTTTGTTTCTTCTCAAAAAAATCTTTTCTCCAATTTCGTATGTTTTAAGGTGTTTTATTTGCATTAAATCTTTTAAGAGTTTTCTTGAGCTTCTACTAACCTTCTTCTAACAGAACTTAATTTTTCAACTGGATAATTGTATGAAACACGTCAATAGGCTTGGCTTTTATGACTGAGTTAATGCTATGGTTAATAGTATTTGTTGGGTGGCCTAGTAAAATTAGGCCAGTAATTTCTGTATATTTGTTGCTGTTCTTTAATACAACGCGTAATTTCAAAGCAAAGGTGGAGCGGAACTTTTCCGATTTGGCCAAAGTTGCTTTCGCTGTGAAGTTAATGGAGTATGGGAAAGAATTGATCGATAGAAAAGTGGTCTCTTAGTAGTGTTTTTTATTACATTGGAGTGGAAAGCCTTTTCGTTGTCAGAGACAACGGTTTTTGTACCATTGAACATTAATAATATTTCTAAAAGAGCATCTTTGATATCAACAGTGGATCTTGATGCGATTGGCCTCACCACGGCAAATTTAGAAAATTTATCGACGCATGTCAAAAAGTTCTGTTTGGTTGTAATAAAAATATCTAGATGGAGAATTTCGCCTGGAAAATTTGGGATAGGCGTTTTGCCGATGCCAGGGTTTGGTGGCTTGCGTTGATAATTATTTTCCAAACAATAAATAAAGTGATAAAAATTTCAAAGTTCTATGTGTCCTGGTTCATTAGTTACAGGATGTTGCTTATAGGCACAAATATAATTATCTATACTAATATTATAAAGAGGAAATGTTTGTTTTTTTGTTTGTTTGTCTCGAATAGGCTCCGAAACTACTGAACCGATTTGAAAAATTCTTTGATAATAATCTATATATATAAAAATGAAACCCGTTTTACATTGTCACGACATAGCATTAAAACGGCTTGACCGATTTGGCTGATTCTTTTTGTGTGTATTCCAGGGGGTTTGAGAATGGTTCTTACGGAGAGAAAATTTTAGAAAAATTGCCTGAAAATGTCTAAAATTCACACTTTTCTAATCTCCCATACAAACAATTTGCTATAGGTATTCATTTTTATATGGAGGATATTATAGATTCCAGTTCAAATTGAATAGGTACGCATACATAAGATAGCTCAGCTATACAAAATAAAGTAGTGCATCAAATTTACACTAAGGCGGTACGAAGTTCGCCAGGTCTGCTAGTAATACATATATACATTAGGAACAAATGAAGATAGCGGAATAAAACTTTACACAAATGCTGTATTTGAGCTGTGACATCACTTGTGGAAAAATTGTCAAAATGGGACCATGACTTTTCAAGGCCCCTGATATCGAAATGAAGAACTCAGTGCCTAAGTGTAATTTTTCACCGAAAATATACTTAGGTAAATCCCTCAGATATTTTAATGTAATTCATTCCCTCTGAATTTTTATACTCTCGCAACAAAAGTTGCTAAAGAGAGTATTATAGTTTTGTCCGCATAACTGTTGTTTGTAAGTCCTCATACTAAACGAGCTAGATATAGGGTTATATATACCAAAGTGATCAGGGTGACGAATAAAGTTCAAATCCGGATGTCTGTCTGTCCGTCCGTGCAAGCTGTAACTTGAGTAAAAATTGAAATATTTTAATGAAACTTGGAATACGTATTCCTTGGCACCATAAGAAGGTTAAGTTCGAAAATGGGCGGAATCGGACCGGAGGAAATATGTTTTTTTTTTTTAATAATATATCTCCGTGCCTAAAATACGTGAAATCGGGTTATAACTTAACCTACTTTGTACCATATACATATATGCCGAATATGTGGGTCAAATTGAGTGTTATATTAATGAAATTGAATAAATAAATTGCGAGAGTTACACCCGAACTTAGCCCTTCCTTACTTGTTATTCATAAATAGAGGGAGTGAAATGTACAAAGACAGCAAGTAACATGTTAACAGCCGGTTTCACGAAATTTTTTAATTGAAAATTAAGTTCCATTTAATTATACTCTCTCAACAAAGTTGCTACAGAGAGTATTATAGTTTTGTTCACATAACGGTTGTTTGTAACACCCAAAACTAAACGAGTTAGATATAGGTTTATATATACCAAAGTGATCAGGGTGAAGAGTTGAGGTCAAATCCGAATGTCTGTCTGTCTGTCCGTCCGTCCGTCCGTCTGTGCAAGCTGTAACTTGAGTCGAAATTAAGATATCTTGATGAAACTTGGCACACACTCGAAAATGAGCAAAATCGGACCACTGCCACGCCCACAAAATGACGAAAACCGAAAACACATAAAGTATCATAACTAGCCATAAATAAAGCAATGGAAATAAAATTTGGTATGAAGGATCGCACTATGAAGGGGCATATTTGGATTTATTTTTTTAGGGGAAGTGGGCGTGACCATGCCCCCAAATTGGTTTTTTGTATATATCTCGCAAACCAATAGAGCTATATAAACCAAACTTTCTGCAGTCGTTTTTATACTCTCGCAACAAAAGTTGCTAAAGAGAGTATTATAGTTTTGTTCACCTAACGGTTGTTTGTAAGTCCTAAAACTAAACGAGTTAGATATAGGGTTATATATACCAAAGTGATCAGGGTGACGAGTAAAGTTCAAATCCGGATGTCTGTCTGTCCGTCCGTCCGTCTGTCCGTCTGTCCGTCTGTCCGTCCGTGCAAGCTGCATAACTTGAGAATGCAAAAATTGAGATATCTTAATGAAACTTAGGAACACGTGTTCCTTGGCACCATAAAGAAGGTTGAAAGTTCCCGAGTAAATGGGCGGAATCGGACCACTGCCACGCCCACAAAATGGCGATAACCAAAAAACACATAAAGAGCTATAACTTAAGCCATAAATAAAATTATGAAAATAAAATTTGGAACATAGGATCGCATTAGGGAGGGGCATATTTGAATGTAATTTTTTTGGAAAAGTGGGCGTGACCCTGCCCCTCAAATAGGTTTTTTATATATATCTTGCGGAAACCAATAAAGCTATATAAACGTCCAAACTTTCTGCAGTCATTTCTTTTCGCCGTTTCCTTATACAGTCCAAAAAATGAAAGAAATCGGATAATAACCACGCTCCACCTCCCATACAAAGGTTAAGGTTGAAAATGACTAAAAAGTGCGTTAACTCACTAACGAGAAACGTCAGAAACACAAAAATTCCACAGAAATGATAGCAGAAGGAAGCTGCACTCCAGATCTTTTTACAAAATGGGAAATGGGCATGGCATCGCTTGCCACTTATGGAGTCAAAAACCATATCTCTAGGAACTACTCGACAGATTTCAATGAAATTCGGTATATAATATTTTATTGACACCCTGATGACATGTGTGGAAAATGGATTGAAATCGCTTCACAACCACGACTACTTTCTTTATAACTCACTTTTGAATTCCATTTGAATCCTTCACTTTATAATATATACATTAGGAACCAATGATGATAGCGATATAAAACTTTACACAAATACAGTATATGATCTGTGGCATCACTTGTGAAAAAATTGTCGAAAACGGACTATAACTTTTCAAGGCCCCAGATATCGAACATGTTGACCTCAGCGCCTAAGGTTAAATTTTTAACCGAAAATATGGAGTAAATCTCTCAACTAATTTAATAGTAATTAAGAGGAAATTGTTTTTCTTCCAATAGTGTGTCTCTGTTCCAAAAATTATTAAAATCAGGTCACAACATCTCTTAGCTCCCATATACATAATTATAGGTTTTGCAAAAATATCATCCCCTAGCTCCCATATACCTAATTAAAGGTTTTTCAAAAATTCGTTGGGCTTTATTAGGCATATATGTATTGGTTAATATGTGATATATCTTAGCAAAATTAAGTGAGCGTATAGTATTGGATATAGTGTACCTTGCTGGTGAAATTGAAATGAAATCGGTTTCAGGAAATACCTCAGCCCTCATATCTATATATGACGATTTTCGTTATTCTATTAAACTTTTATGCCGAATTTATGGGTAAATTTGTGCGTTACCTTAATAAAATTTCTTCAATAAATTGCCGAGAGGGGTGATAAAATGTTCGGTTACACCCGCAACTTAGCCTTTCCTTACTTGTTAAATTTAAAACTGTTTCAGTATAATCACGTAGGGAGAAGTCGAAACCTGTGTGCAGTATCTAATGAAACTGTCGGTCTTCTATAATGAACCTTGACACTAAATTGTCTTTGGTTCGTTTTTGTTTTGCTCCCTGCTTTGAGCGTGTAGCTTCTGCAGTGAAGTGCCTTGTGATTTATCCTCATCCAGCCATTTTTGGAATATCTAATAACTGAGGTGTTCTTGGTTTAACCTCTTTAGTCTTATCTGATTGCATTTAATAATATTATATATATAAATATATATATATTTTTTTTTTTTTCTGAAAAGTGTTTGTTGAGAAATTTTAATTTGTCTCGTTGTTCAAAGGAATTTTATTATTGATATATTAAATATTATTATTATGTTTTTGTATAATCGCCACTAGAACGAATAAACCGATTTTACGTATTTTTAAATTCAATTTCAGATTTTTTTTTTGTTTTTTTTTTTATAAACATTAATTGGGCTCAGATATGTTGTATATTTTGTTGTGAATAAGTGTGTACGCTATTGTAGCATGGCAGACTGAAGAGATTTTGCAACGAAAAATTTAAATAAATGATAACATGTATATAAATACACATATGTATTTGTTAACCTGTATAATAAAATAATGTAGGTTGTAAGTATGTGAATACACAAAGAAAAATTTTTATAACTAAGCAATGAATATATATGTATGTATTTATTTATGTATATAATTAAATATTCCTGTCTATATTGAAGGAAGTTTAAATAAGTGAGAAATATGTATATACATAAATGTATTGTATTATTCTACATACATATATGTAGGTAATCAATTACTTTAAGATGGTAATGCTGAAAATGTGAGATAGATAGTACATATGTATATGGGGGTGTTTATATATTTATATATGTAAATATATCTTTATTTATTATGTTTGTGTATTGTATAACATATGGTTGACATAGGTTGGATTATGTACGTGGTATTATAAATTTATATATATAATTTTAATTTTAAATTTTTTTTTTTTTTTTTTTTTTTTTTTTTTTTGGGTTTACCTTTGCCCCTGCTTAGGTTAGCGAACCAGCTTGTTACTTAATAAATACAAGGGGTATCACTGGAAAATTCTTGACTTATGTATTTTTTTTTTTTTTTTGCGATTATGGTGTGTTTGAAACACGACTAAGCATATAGGCAATTAGCGGTAATGTTTTGTTTTGTGTTATAATTATATATAAAACGAATGATCTTACTGTTATTAAAAGGTTACCGCTAACCGGTTTTTGATTAACGGGCTTATAAACTTGCCGTATATTAAAATAACTGTTAAAGCTGTATCATGTATGTACATACATAAACGCTCAATTTAATTATTTTTGTTTTATATATATAAATTGACTAGATACGACTCACTTATTTTTCCATCAAGGGTATTTGGTCGTATAATTAATTTTTTTTTTTTGGTTTTGTGTTGCCGCTTTTCCTGTGTTGGTTTTGTGTGGATTCTCCCTCGTTTGCTTGTTGGTGTTGTTTCTGTTAACTCCTGTAAAATCTTGTACTCTCCTGTGTGCCGTAGGTTGTCTTTTTTGTTTTTTTTTTTTTGGGTTTTTTTTCGCGACCGCTGATGTTTGCCGAAGTTAAATTGATTTCGCGCCCGCTTGTATTATTTTATTTGTTTTCCAACTTGTATGCATGTATATAGATATATTGTTCAACTGTATGTAATATGTTGTTTTTTTTTTTTTTTTTTTTTTGGAAGAGTCACTTTTTTAGGTTAACTAACTTAACTTTTGTTAATTTGGTAAGCGCTTGGATAGCAAGGAGTATTTTTAGCAAGTTATGATTTGTTTCTTTTTTTTTTTTTTTCGAAGAGACACTTTTTTAGGTTCACTCACTTCTCTTTGGTAAGCTTGGATTGCACGAGTATGTACTTTATGATTTGTTTTTTCTTTTGTTTTTTTTTTTTCGAAGAGACACTTTTTCACATATTTTTTTTTTTGTTATAACTGTTTCACATAACTTATACGTACATTTACTTTTTTATGTATATAATATTATACACGTGTTTTAACTTGTAACGTATTATGTCACTTTTAGACTATATAAAATTTTTACTCATAAATGCCTTTCAAAGAAGAGCTCGAAGGACCATAAATACTTACTTTGCCTGCCCACGAGTTTTTCTGCTTTAAATAATAGTTCGACAGACCTTTGATTTTTTCTTTAAAAGTAAGTTAATTTTAATTCGATTAGTTTCTGATTTATGCGTTGTTTATATCACTTTGAATTTTTGGTTTACATTTCACTTTAATTTATAATTTCACTTTAATCAAGCACTTTTCTAATTCGGTACGATATAATTTTATAGAAATTTATTTAAATCGATGGGTTGTTCTCGGGGGAACTCGGCGGGATACTCCTGGTCACGTTGATCGATGCTGCGACGGGACGGAAATCTCGATGAAAAAAGGGAGCGTTTTCTTCAGCGTGAGGGATCCTTTTATACGGCTTGTTGCGTGGTGAATATGCGTGGGTGTGGTGTGATGTGTTTGATGATTGTATTGTGGATTTAGTTATTGGTGGATGGTATGGTGAGTATGGTAGAATAGACTGTAGGGATGCCACATGATCACTTATTCTAACTCATGTGAACAACATGCATCTCCGGAGCTTTTAACAACGTGTCAACGAAAGCCATTCTGAACAGTATCGAGTCAATAGGCATTGAGACTGCAATACAACGGTGGGTCAAAAGCATCTTGACTTCAAGAAGGATAATAGCAGAATGGAACGATGCCAGAATGACAAGGTGGTGTGCTATCTCCGCTCCTATGGACATTAGTGGTGAATAAATTATTAAATAAGTAATAAGATAGTAGCATATGCGGACGACCTTGCCATCTTAATAACCGGAAGGTGTCTACACACTATTAGCAGCATTACGACAACCATTCACAGTACTGTACAGAACTGGGCAACGCAAGCAGGTATGGGGTTGAATGCGGAGAAAACTGACTTGCTTGTTTATACGAGGAAGCACAAATAGATACACCCCTCGCTAAATGGGACAGAACTCCCTCTCAAGGACCGCATCAAGTAACTTGGGGTAGTCTTGGACAGCAAACTGTTGTGGAAATACAATGAAGAGGAGAGAGTAAGAAAGGCAATACTTTATATACGTGAAGGCAGATGCTTGGCACTACCTGGGGGCTTTCTCCCTCTCTTATGTACTGGTGCTACACAGCAGTGGTAAGACCGATTCTGCTCTACGGTGCTCTAGTGTGATGGACATGCGGACGGAAATCAATGTATCGAAAGCCAATAGAAAGAGCGGCTTGCGGCGCTTTACATAACGAGAGCACTAAGAACCACCCAACGGCGGCTCTTGAATTAATACTAAACCTGCCGCCTATAAATTTTCTTTCCGTCAAGTATAATATTTCCGTGATCTAATATTAATACTGGCACATTGTTTTCTTGAACAATATTACAATATGCTTTGTTCTTATTTAGTAAAGGGATAGTACAATTATCTTGCAATTCTTGTTTACAAATATTTATTCCTACATTATTTTCACACTTAGATACTCTTATAAATTTATTTTCACATTTTGCTATTTTTCTTTCAATTTGTAATTTTCCATGTTTGTAGGCTAACGGAATTATATTGTATAATTTATATTTATTAGTAATGATAGGGTATTTATATCTTGTGATTATCGTATTCCTGTACATACATACGTGGATATCCGAATATTCTAATATATTTATGACAGGAACATCAAAAATTTCATTTGAAATCAATTCGTGAATATTGTCAAGTTTAAAGTTCCGGAGTAAAAAATTTCATTTCTAGCAAAATTAATTGTATTTGTAGTTGTCTCTAACTCTTTGTAAACTTCTCTGATTACAAATTCTTCTACAACAGATTTTGGATCTACTCTTTCTAATAATTTTTCAAACTGAGAGTTAATCTTACTTTGTTTGTTATTGTTTTCAATTAAGTAATTTAAGCCTGTTTTTATTTCTATTAAATCGTCATGGGCTGGTGTTCCTGTGACGAATTTTATAATTGAGCCTAAAAAATTTAGTGAACGTTGTGCCCTATAGTTTGTGCAGGTGAGGATCGAAGTCCTTTGACGATATGATAGCCGTCATCATGCTGATAAGGTTGCTGACAAAGTTTTCATTCCTCACATTTGCAGCAGTTAGGGGAAACTGGGGTACTTTTTTTTCAATATTTGTTTATTTATTGAATCTGCTCTTTGGAGCCTAACAATAAGTTATAAAATCTTAATTCTAATTAAAACTAGACAAGCTCAACCAAGTGATTGAGTTGTTTTGGTGAAACGTTGCTTATCAGTGCGCTGGCATATCTCTTCGTTTTAGACGTGATTGATTGCAAGGATGTACTAAAGCGTTAGCCAATGGGTTTGGGTGATCTCGGAGTTTGGATAAATATTTGTGTCTGCTGTTCTCTACTTCTTTCTTTACCATGGGAATACCAAGATCTTTATGGATATTTTCATTACGCATGTACCATGGTGAGCACGTGATTGTTCTAAGCATTTTTGATTGAAATCTCTGCATTATATCGATATTGGTTGCACAGGTCGTACCCCTCAGTTGAATGCCGTACATCCAAATCGGTTTTATTATCGCGTTATATAACAGAACTTTGTTGTCTAGGCTAAGTTTTGATTTTTTGTTTAGAAGCCAATTTAAATTTGCAGCTCTTATCTTTATGCAGGTTATTTTGCTCGATATGTGTTTTCTCCACGTGAGCCTTCTATCTAAGTGAATACCAAGATATGTTACTTCAGTCGCTTGGGGTACTAAAATATTGTTCATTTTAACTGCCGGGCACGTTTTTGGTCTTAGGGAAAATGTAACATGCTTGCACTTTTGTTCATTTACATTTATACGCCAGTTGGCTAGCCATTCCTCGACAAAAATCAAATGATCTTCTAGTACTCTTGATGCTATAATTGGGCATTTGTTTCGGCTCACTAAAGCTGTGTCATCCGCAAAAGTTGATGTCAAAACATTACTAGCTGTTGGAAGGTCTGCTGTATATATTATGTATAGAGTTGGCCCAAAAACACTGCCCTGAGGTACACCAGCTCTTATTGGTCGTTCTTCAGATATGAAGTCTCCTACTTTGACATTAAACTTTCTATTTTTTAAATAAGACTCCAAGGTTTTATGCATTTCGAGAGGTAAGCTTTTTTTAATCATATATAAAAGCCCGTCATGCCACACTTTATCGAACGCCTGAGCCACATCTAGAAATATAGCAGAACAGTACTCTCAATACCCGAACGCCCTTCTGATTTCGTTAGTAATTCTATTTACTTGTTCTACAGTGCCATGTTTTGCACGAAAACCGAATTGGTGCGTTGGTATTACATTATTTTCATGGAGGAAAGGAGACATCTTTGATAGTAACACTTTTTCAAATATTTTAGAAAGACAGGGTAGAAGACTGATTGGTTTCTCTATCATGATGATCTGCGACTTTTTCCATGAAATTGGGTAGTACCCGAAACTGAAAATAGCGTTAAAGAGCAAGGAGAGCACTGTTAAAGCAATATTTGGTAACTCAATTAGCATTTTTGGAGTAATTTTATCGTGTCCTGCCGACTTATTTGGATTCAGCTCTTTTATGATTTTAATAATTTCAGAAGATGACGTTTGAATAGACCAAGGCGACTCGTTAGCGCTATTGGAGATGATTGGCAGCTTAAAGCTGTTCTTTGGGCAATTAGGTTGAAATACCTTTTCTAGGTGATTTGCAAAACAATTTGCCTTATCCTCGTCGCTTCGTGCCCAGTTTCCACCCAAGCCTCTTATAGGCAAGTTGGAGTCGACTGGAGGCTTCATTGACTTTTGGGCTTTCCAAAGAGAATTTCGTTTGTTTGAGTTTGGACACAGTTTCTTTATATAATTGTGAGTGTGGTATTCTTCCTCACGTTTAAGCGCTGTTTTTAGTTTTCGTACAGCATATTTTAGTTGAAGCTGAGTAGAAGGGGAGCGATTTAACTGCCATTCACGTCTAGCTCGCCTTTTTTCATTTACAAGCTTTTCTATTTCATTATTAGTGATTTTTCTTCGGCTAATTGGTTTATTATTTCTGTTTGGTGTTGCTATGACAGCTGCATTTGATATTACATCATTAAATTCTCGTATGCTTTCATCAATATCTCTTTCTGTATCTATTTTTAAATCAATATTAATGTGCCTACTCACATATTTTTTATATTTTAACCAGTTCGTTTTTTGAGATGTTAGACCCACTTTTGGCTCAACGAATATGGGTTGTTCACACAACTTTATTAGTACAGGTGAATGGTCAGAAGATAAGTCTGTACATGTATCAACTGTCACAAGCGATCTATCTATATTTTTGGTTACAGCGAAATCAATTAAATCTGGTAGTTTGTTGCGATCACTGGGCCAGTATGTGGGCTTGCCAGGAGATATTATATCAATGTTATTGTGGTTCATAATGGTTTGGTACAGCTGGCGCCCTTTCGGATTAATAAGACGTGAACCCCAGTACATGTGTTTTGCAATATAAACCTGCTAGAAAGGTGCTAGAAATCTATGACCCAGCGTTCCAAAAAAGTCTTTAAATTCGCTATCTGTAATTTTAAAACGAGGTGGGCAGTATATAGCCGTTAGATTTAAATCACAATTCCGATTTTTTAAGGATATTGTTGTAGCTTGTAACTGGCCTGTAGCATGAGATTCCCGAGCATAGTGGTTTAACCGATTTCTAACCAACACTGCCGTTCCACCGTGTGCTTTTGAATCCGGGTGATTTGTAACATACAGTCTAAATCCCGGTATTTTAAAATTGTTTTTGTTTGTCAGATGAGTCTCTGATATTAGCATTACATCTATATTTTTTTCAGACAGAAATTTAATAATCTCTAATTTCTGTTGGTTAACACCGTTAGCATTCCATATACAGATATTTAGTACGCTCATTGTTTACTTAATAAAGTTTGCAGCATTTGGTTTTGTGATTTTATTAATTCTTGTATCATATTTTGCATAGTAGACATAAATTGTGTCATACATTGCGTAAGATTTATACTCATGGTTTCAAGACCAACATTTGGTGGATTTTGAGGTAGTTGCACTTGTACAGTGTTGCCTTTTACAACATTGGCATAGCTCCCTTGTACATCAATTTTTTAAGTATACCGGGTTAAGGAATATGGTCTGTGATATCTATGATTTTATTATGGGATATATGTAGCATTTGGTTACGTCGTGCTTGAATTCCTGTGACAACTTCGATTTCAAATCTTTATAAACAGGACAACCCCTGTAATTGGCAGTGTGACTTCCTCCACAATTGCTGCATTTTTGTTTAAATCCTCTTTCTTAAGGATACATTTTGAAGTGGGATGTAAATCACCACATACTCACACAAACACTGCGTAGAGTGCAATATGATTTGGTATGCCCATACTCTTGGCAGTTGGTGCATTGTACCGGACCGTTTCTTTTATGTGGTTCTTCTACGGTTACTCTACGGTGCAGCAAATATCTTAAATTATATATTGGATGCACTTCGTTCTTTTTAAGCTGGTTAGAATTCGGCATCAATTCAATTCTAAACATGGGTTGCGGTACTTTATTTCTATTAAAGATGTTTACGACAGTTTTAACTTCAAAGCCACATTCCTCAAGAGCTTCTTTGATTTCACTAGAGTCTACTGAAGACTCTATACCTTTAATTACTACAGCTAGGCCCTTTGAGCTCTTCAGCTGATAGGAATAATAATTTTTGTTTTTATCTGACAAAAACTTTACAACATCCATAAAACTTTTCTCAGTGTAAGTCTGTATTTTCGTTTCATCTAACGGGTGATTTTTTTGAGGTTAGGATTTTCATGCATTAGTATTTGACAGATCACGTGGGATTTCAGACATGGTGTCAAAGAGAAAGATGCTCAGTATGCTTTGACATTTCATCATGAATAGACTTACTAACGAGCAACGCTTGCAAATCATTGAATTTTATTACCAAAATCAGTGTTCGGTTCGAAATTTTTTATCGACAAATTTTGTTCAGCGATGAGGCTCATTTCTGGTTGAATGGCTACGTAAATAAGCAAAATTGCCGCATTTGGGGTGAAGAGCAACCAGAAGCCGTTCAAGAACTGCCCATGCATCCCGAAAAATGCACTGTTTGGTGTGGTTTGTACGCTGGTGGAATCATTGGACCGTATTTTTTCAAAGATGCTGTTGGACGCAACGTTACGGTGACTGGCGATCGCTATCGTTCGATGCTAACAAACTTTTTGTTGCCAAAAATGGAAGAACTGAACTTGGTTGACATGTGGTTTCAACAAGATGGCGCTACATGCCACACAGCTCGCGATTCTATGGCCATTTTGAGGGAAAACTTCGGAGAACAATTCATCTCAAGAAATGGACCCGTAAGTTGGCCACCAAGATCATGCGATTTAACGCCTTTAGACTATTTTTTGTGGGGCTACGTCAAGTCTAAAGTCTACAGAAATAAGCCAGCAACTATTCCAGCTTTGGAAGACAACATTTCCGAAGAAATTCGGGCTATTCCGGCCGAAATGCTCGAAAAAGTTGCGCAAAATTGGACTTTCCGAATGGACCACCTAAGACGCAGCCGCGGTCAACATTTAAATGAAATTATCTTCAAAAAGTAAATGTCATGAACCAATCTAACGTTTCAAATAAAGAACCGATGAGATTTTGCAAATTTTATGCGTTTTTTTTTTAAAAAAGTTATCAAGCTCTTAAAAAATCACCCTTTATATTGCATTTTTTTAAAGGCACTATGTGAAATTTTTTATACTCTCGCAACAAAAGTTGCTAAAGAGAGTATTATAGTTTTGTTCACCTAACGGTTGTTTGTAAGTCCTAAAACTAAACGAGTTAGATATAGGGTTATATATACCAAAGTGATCAGGGTTACGAGTAAAGTTCAAATCCGGATGTCTGTCTGTCCGTCCGTCCGTCTGTCCGTCTGTCCGTCTGTCCGTCCGTGCAAGCTGTAACTTGAGTAAAAATTGAGATATCTTAATGAAACTTGGAACACGTGTTCCTTGGCACCATAAGAAGGTTAAGTTCGAAAATGGGCGGAATCGGACCACTGCCACGCCCACAAAATGGCGATAACCAAAAACACACAAAGAGCTATAACTAAGCCATAAATAAAAGTTATGAAAATAAAATTTGGAACATAGGATCGCATTAGGGAGGGGCATATTTGAATGTAATTTTTTGGAAAAGTGGGCGTGACCCGCCCCCAAATAGGTTTTTTATATATATCTTGCAAACCAATAAAGCTATATAAACCAAACTTTCTGCAGTCATTTATTTTCACCGTTTCCTTATACAGTCCAAAAATGAAAGAAATCGGATAATAACCACGCCCACCTCCCATACAAAGGTTAGGTTGAAAATGACTAAAAGTGGGTTAACTCACTAACGAGAAACGTCAGAAACACAAAATTTCACGGAAATGATAGCAGAAGGAAGCTGCACTCAGATCTTTTTACAAAATGCGAAATGGGCGTGGCATCGCCCACTTATGGGTCAAAAACCATATCTCAGGAACTACTCGACAGATTTCAATGAAATTCGGTATATAATATTTTATTGACACCCTAATGACATGTGTGGAAAATGGATGAAATCGGTTCACAACCACGACTACTTTCTTTATAACTCACTTTTGAATTCCATCCGAATCCTTCACTTTATAATATATACATTAGGAACCAATGATGATAGCGATATAAAACTTTACACAAATACAGTATATGATCTGTGGCATCACTTGTGAAAAAATTGTCGAAAACGGACTATAACTTTTCAAGGCCCCAGATATCGAACATGTTGAATTCAGCGCCTAAGGTTAAATTTTAACCGAAAATATGGGTAAATCTCTCAACTAACTTAATGTAATTCCAGAGAGAAATTGTTTTCTTCCAATAGTGTGTCTCTGTTCCAAAATTATTAAAATCGGGTCACAACATATCTTAGCTCCCATATACATAATTATAGGTTTTGCAAAAATATCATACCCTAGCTCCCATATACCTAATTAAAGGTTTTTCAAAAATTCGTTGGGCTTCATTACGCATAGATGTATTGGTTAATATGTGATATATCTTAGCAAAATGAAGTGAGCGTATAGTATTGGATATAGTGTACCTTGCTGGTGAAATTGAATGAAATCGGTTCAGGAATTACCTCAGCCCTCATACACTATATAGGACGATTTTCTTTATTCTATTAAACTTTATGCCGAATTTATGGGTAAATTTGTGCGTTATCTTAATAAAATTTCTTCAATAAATTGGGAGAGTATAAAATGTTCGGTTACACTCGAACTTAGCCTTTCCTTACTTGTTTTTTATCCACTTATTAATACAGTCTAAAAATGAAAGAAATCAGATAATAACCACGCCCACCACCCATACAAAGGTTAGGTTGAAAATTACTAAAAGTGGGTTAATTCACTAGCGAAAAACGTAAGAAACACTAAATTTCACATAAGAAATGGCAGATAAAAGCTGCACTCAGATTTTTTTACAAAATGGAAAATGGGCGTGGCGTCGCCCACTTATGGGTCAGAAACCATATCTCAGGAAGTACTCGACCGATTTCAATGAAACTTGGTTTGTAATAGTTTCCTTACATCCCAATGATATGTTCCAATCGCTTCACAAGCACGCCTACTTCCTAAATACCAGAACTTTGAAGACGATCTGAATCGTTTACTTACACAATATATAAAGAAGCACTAGTGAAGATATCGGTGCAGAACTTTGCACAAATACTATGTTTATAGTGTGGCAGCCCCATTCTAAAAATCGCCGAAATCGGACCATAGATTTTTAAGGAACCATAGGACCTCGGTGTTTCTAACCTAATATTATGGTTTCCAACTTTCAATGGACTTTATACAATATATATGACGAATATGTGGGTCAAATTGTGTATCATATAATATTAATTTAGTTAAACTTGGAGGATGGGACCATGTGTAGAAATTCACGCAAGTGAGGAAAGTTTTTGATTGTCATTCACTTGGGAGTGGCCAGAAACGATTCTTCTCCACATGGTCCAAGCAGCTCACGACTTCCGGTTTTAGACCAAGTATCCTCTGGGTAGCCAACATACATCCGTTTGAAGGCGAGCTAAAGTGAGAAGGCGAAGCCCGCTTATGCGGTTGTACGTAGGGTTTGGGACCCACCACATAAAAACACCCCCAATGAAAAATTTACGAAAGCCTCGGATGAGACACCCCCCTTTTGATGACGACCCCTGCAAACGTTTTAAGGATAATGATATAAGGACATGTACCTGGAATGTCAGGACCCTTAATTGGGAAGGTGCCTCTGCCCAGCTGGTTGATGTCCTCATACGACTCAAGGCTGACATCACCGCCATCCAAGAAGTGCGAAAAGGACGGAAGAAGGTGGGTCCTTGTGACATCTACTAAAGCGGCCATATAAAGGAGCGCAAATTTGGTGTTGGATTTGTGGTGGGAGAGAGACTCCGTCGCAGAGTCCTGGCATTCACCCCGGTGGATGAACGTCTTGCCACAATCCGCATCAAAGCGAGGTTCTTCAACATATCGCTGATTTGCGCCCACGCCCCAACAGAAGAGAAGGACGATGTGACCAAAGATGCTTTCTATGAGCGCCTAGAACGCACCTATGAGCGCTGCCCCCGCCACGATGTAAAAGTCGTGCTTGGCGATTTTAACGCCAGGGTGGGTAAAGAAGGTGTCTTTGGCACAACAGTCGGAAAATTCAGCCTCCATGACGAAACATCGCCAAACGGCCTGAGGCTGATCGACTTCGCTGGGGCCCGAAATATGGTCGTCTGTAGTACCAGATTCCAGCATAAGAAAATACATCAAGCTACTTGGCTGTCTCCTGATCAGAAACACGCGGAACCAAATCGATCACGTTGTGATAGACGGAAGACATGTCTCCTGTGTGTTAGACGTGCGTACGCTCCGAGGACCAAATATAGACTCGGACCATTATCTGGTCGCAGCGAAGATACGCACCCGCCTCTGTGCAGCAAAGAACGCCCGTCAACAAACACAAGGAAGCGTTCGACGTCCGTGAAAAGCTGCAATCGCAACAGACAGCCACGAAATACTCTACTCGACTTGCACTCCTGCTCTCTGAGAGCACTCATCAGCATCTCGGTATAAGGGAACTGTGGAACGGCATCTCAAACTCACTGCGTACCGCTGCAGCCGAAACAATTGGTTTTCGGCAACGACAAAAAACAAGCTGGTACGATGAGGAGTGCCGTCTCGCAGCGGAGAGAAAACAGGCTGCCTACCTCGCAACGTTGCAAACGACCACAACACGTGCGGGATGGGATAGATACCGAGAGCTGAAGAGGGAAGCGAGACGCATCTGCAGACAAAAAAAGAAAGAGGCCGAAATGCGTGAGTACGAAGAGCTTGAGAAGCTGGCAGACAGAGGGAATGCTCGAAAATTTTATGAAAAAATGAAGCGACTTAACGAAGGTTTCAAGACCGGAGCATCCTCATGTAGAGACCAAGGTGGTAATCTGGTAACCGATTTCCAGGGCATACTGGGATTATGGAGGGAACACTTCTCCGACATGCTGAATGGCAGTGAGAGTACAACACCAGGAGATGGCGAACCCGATCCCCCAATCGATGACGATGGAACAGATGTTCCATTACCCGACCATGAAGAAATTCGAATAGCAATTACCCGCTTGAAGAACAACAAAGCAGCGGGGGCCGATAGATTACCGGCAGAACTATTCAAATACGGCGGCGAAGAACTGATAAGGTTCATGCATCAGCTTCTTTGCAAAATATGGTCGGAAGAAAGCATGCCTGACGATTGGAATCTTCAGTGTGCTCTGCCCAATCCATAAAAAGGGAGATCCCACAATCTGCGCCAATTACCGTGGGATCAGCCTCCTAAATATCGCATACAAGCGTTCTATCGAGCGTACTGTGTGAAAGACTAAAGCCCACCGTCAACAAACTGATTGGACCTTATCAGTGTGGCTTTAGACCTGGAAAATCAACAACTGACCAGATATTCACCATGCGCCAAATCTTGGAGAAGACCCGTGAAAAGAGGATCGACACACACCACCTTTTTGTCGATTTTAAAGCAGCTTTCGACAGCACGAAAAGGAGCTGCCTTTATGCCGCGATGTCTGAATTTGGTATCCCCGCAAAACTAATACGGCTGTGTAAGTTGACGTTGAGCAACACCAAAAGCTCCGTCATGATTGGGAAGGACCTCTCCGAGCCGTTCGATACCAAACAAGGTTTCAGACAAGGTGACTCACTATCGTGCGACTTCTTTAACCTGATGCTGGAAAAAATTATAAGAGCTGCAGAGCTAAACAGAGAGGGTACCATCTTCTACAAGAGTTTATAGCTCCTGGCGTACGCCGATGATATTGATATCATCGGAAACAACAACCGCGCCGTTTGTTCTGCTTTTTCCCGCATGGATAAGGAGGCGAAGCGAATGGGTCTGGAGGTGAATGAGGACAAGACGAAATATCTCCTGTCATCAAGCAAACAGTCGGCGCATTCGCGTCTTGTCTCCCACGTCACTGTTGACAGTCATAACTTCGAGGTCGTAGATAATTTCGTATACCTGGGAACCAGCATCAACAACACGAACAATGTCAGCCTCGAAATCCAGCGCAGAATAACTCTTGCCAACAGGTGCTACTTTGGACTGAGTAGGCAATTGAACAGTAAAGTCCTCTCTCGACGAACCAAAATCAAGCTCTACAAGTCGCTTATCATTCCAGTCCTGCTCTACGGTGCAGAAGCTTGGACGATGTCAACATCAGATGAGACGACACTAGGAGTTTTCGAGAGGAAAATTTTGCGCAAGATTTATGGTCCTAAGAATATTGGCAACGGCGAATACCGCAGACGATGGAACTTTACTATACGAGTTATACGACGACATTGACATAGTTCAGCGAATAAAAAGACAGCGGCTACGCTGGCTAGGTCATGTTGTCCGAATGGACGAAAACACTCCAGCCCTGAAAGTGTTCGATGCAGTACCCGCCGGAGGAAGCCGAGGAAGGGGAAGGCCTCCACTCCGTTGGAGGGACCAGGTGGAGAGCGACCTGGTTACACTTGGGATCTCCAACTGGCGCCGAACTGCGAAGGAGAGAGAGAGATGGCGCACTATTGTCGATTCGGCTATAACCGGCTAAACGGTTGCAACGCCAATCACATACAATTTAGTTAAATACATAAATTGCGAGAGTATAAAATGTTCAGTTACACCCGAACTTAGCCCTTCCTTACTTGTTTTAATTTTAATTTTTATTTAACTTTGCACTTAAGTTTCCTTCGTTTCACCATTATTGACATTTGGCATCCAAAAAATTAAAAAGGCAGGGATGTAAGTAAGAATAACAGCTGATTTATGTAAACAAAATAATTGTATTTCTTTGTCAAATTGGTAAACAAATGGGATTTGATGGCTGATAGAAAAGCGTAACCATGATTACATATGACAGTATTTAAATAATATTTAAATAGCAAAGCGTGACCATTTAAATAAAAATTAAGTCAAATGGTGAAACTGTAATTAATTATTTTTCACTTAAATTTGTTTCGTGAAACCGGCTGTAAGAGTAATAAACAAAATAAATACTTATATTTATAGTACATAACGCCTCTGGAAGTATTTATATTATAAAGACATGATATAGCGTTCTCTAACTCTAGCACCCTCCCTAAAATTGGTGTTTTCGATAACAATTTCGGTGTCTTGTGATTCTTCTAAAACTTCTTCGAAACTAAGGTCAGCAGCCACACCATGCTTCAGTAAAATGTTGTGAAGAATTGTACATGCGTAAATAATCATAGCTGCTTTTTCATTGCTGTAATGAAGAATGCGGTGTTTTGAGAGGCAGCGGAATCGAGACTTCAATGCACCAATGGCTCTCTCAATGGTATTGCGTGCTTTGGCGTGTAACTTATTGTAACGCACTTCCCTTGCATTTGCAGGTTCAGCGTTTGGCGTTAACAGCCATGGCATGGATATCCATGGTCACCTAACAACCACTAATCACTTTGTATGTTATATGTACTTATGAGGTGCATACGTGTTGGGGATGTGGTCCAAATATCAGAATTGTGACAAGAGGTTGATGAACACAAACCTGTCAAAAATGCAAATACATAAAGGGTGATTTTTGAAGAGCTTGATAACTTTTTTAAAAAAAAAAACGCATAAAATTCAAATCTCATCGGTTCTTTATTTGAAACGTTAGATTGGTTCATGACATTTACTTTTTGAAGATAATTTCATTTAAATGTTGACCGCGGCTGCGTCTTAGGTGGTCCATTCGGAAAGTCCAATTTTGGGCAACTTTTTCGAGCATTTCGGCCGGAATAGCCCGAATTTCTTCGGAAATGTTGTCTTCCAAAGCTGGAATAGTTGCTGGCTTATTTCTGTAGACTTTAGACTTGACGTAGCCCCACAAAAAATAGTCTAAAGGCGTTAAATCGCATGATCTTGGTGGCCAACTTACGGGTCCATTTCTTGAGATGAATTGTTCTCCGAAGTTTTCCCTCAAAATGGCCATAGAATCGCGAGCTGTGTGGCATGTAGCGCCATCTTGTTGAAACCACATGTCAACCAAGTTCAGTTCTTCCATTTTTGGCAACAAAAAGTTTGTTAGCATCGAACGATAGCGATCGCCATTCACCGTAACGTTGCGTCCAACAGCATCTTTGAAAAAATACGGTCCAATGATTCCACCAGCGTACAAACCACACCAAACAGTGCATTTTTCGGGATGCATGGGCAGTTCTTGAACGGCTTCTGGTTGCTCTTCACCCCAAATGCGGCAATTTTGCTTATTTACGTAGCCATTCAACCAGAAATGAGCCTCATCGCTGAACAAAATTTGTCGATAAAAAATTTCGAACCGAACACTGATTTTGGTAATAAAATTCAATGATTTGCAAGCGTTGCTCGTTAGTAAGTCTATTCATGATGAAATGTCAAAGCATACTGAGCATCTTTCTCTTTGACACCATGTCTGAAATCCCACGTGATCTGTCAAATACTAATGCATGAAAATCCTAACCTCAAAAAAATCACCCGTTATATATGCATAAACAGAAACATTAGGAAATAGTTTGGATAATATAGAACCCTACGTACCGCTTCTACATTAAGGCTGTAAAATCCTTTCCGATTCATAAAAAGTGAGAGTGGAGTGGTGGCGTCTGTGCTCGGGTGTGAAACAATCCCAACATCGATTGCGCCGATTGTGCCCTTGATCCCAAATTTCGTGTAAAATCTTCAAGAAAAAAATTATTTTTTTTATTGATATTTATTATTATTTATTTATCTTACCCTCTCTTTGTATCCGAAACATCCTGCGCGCTTGAAGGGAAATAAATTTCACTGCCCTTAACATCCACATCAATTTTAGATACAAAATGTAGAGCTCTAGACAAAGAGGACTGGCTGATAGAAAGTATATAGCTATTCCCAACGCATTTTTGGTAAGAGCCATGCCCGTAAAAGTATAAGCACGGCAGGAATCTCAGAGTAAAAGGATTCATCTATCAGAGCTTTACATAGCGATTTGCGAAATGGAAATGTATTTATAAATGATGTGTCGTGCATGGTAAAAGTATCGCTTTTGTTTCGCAAACCCTTCAGAATTTTTCTCCTACTCCCCGATTCCTCCTGCTCCTCAACAATAGCCACACACACAAAGAACAGTTCCCCCATGCTAGTTACAACTTTCAAATATTTACATATTTGTTTTCAAATATTGATATAAAACGAAACAAACACATATATTTTTGTATTGTGATGGCTGCTTTTACACGTCACAGAGATTTGAGAAAATTGTGAGCATTTGAGCTTTTCAATCTTCGCCTTCCCTAAATAAAAGCGTTGGCGGAATGTTTTTTACCGCTCAGCGTTAACATCGATGCGCCATCCCTAAATAAAATCGGCAACTTTACGTCAAATATCAAAATGTTTACTTGAATTGTTGTTGTGAAATTTTATTGAACAGAGAAACTTAATTTTTCGAAGCCAACTTTACTTCGGAACGCTCTGTCAAAATAGAAAATTTCAACCACCCAGCGTCGCCGTCGCGTTATTTAGGTATGCGCCATACAAATTGTATAGGCATGAGAATTTTTTGACAGTCATTTGCCGATGCCGCTTTTATTTAGGGAAGGCAGTAAGGTAATCATACAAAATTCAAAAACTTCACAGTAGTGAGTGTGGTGATTTTTATGAGGGCATGAGAATAGGACTGTTAGTTCACTTTCATGATTCAATTATAAAAGGTTTGGTAAGTAGTGACTTTTTGTAGTAGTGCTTTTTTTTAGCAGAAGGCTATCAGTTTTTCGGCATTTTTTATTAATATGATCTCATATATTATAATTGTCAATCGGCTCTGTAATTTTGACATAATTTAACCGCATTTCCTTACGTGGATCTATTATAGCTAATGAATTATCCGTGGAAAGTACATTTCAAAATATCAATTTCGTTAGAAATTAAAATAGGAGTTTTTACATATAATTTAAGTAAAGAAATGTTACTTATAATTTTCATTTATTAAGCATATATTTTTATTTTATATATCTATGTTGTATTGTTGCATGGTAACTAAATAAAGTTAGTATTTAAATGCAATAAAAATGTTTCATTCTGTTATTATATATTTATCTAATACTTTTTTCTATAATCGGACACCAGTAAAAAGATAAATTCTGACATACTACATATGTCAAAATATTACGGTTTCGCTTCAATTAAAGAAGAGGGAACATTAAGGAACCTTTTATCGGGAAAATTACAAAAAACACTGGAAGAACTAGAGTTCGGCACATATTTCTAATTTCCTGGTGCGATATAAGCATAAGAAAAAACTACCAATTACAATGAAAACTATTTATTTAATATCAGGTTTAAACACTATTAATGAGTTGAGTATGCAGAAATATGCACAATTTCATCGTCCATATTGTATAAAAATTTCATTCCGATCCGTAGGAAAATGAACCGTGATATAAGAATGTGCCGTTCTTAAACTTGTTATGTTGCATTAGTTTTTAACCACAATAACGACACTTCTCAGTTGTGCCAGAATTATAATAGTTATAATTTTTTATACGAAATAACGATATATTTTGTGTTCCAACACATATTCTGAAAAAGAATGACACATTTTGTATTACATCGATATTGGTGAAAAATTAATTAAATTTTTCATATTGCTTTTTTCCGCAAAAAAGACACATTTGACATATGGCGGTGAAATTAATTAATATTTTTCACAAATAACGGCATAATTTAAAGTGGGTCACATTTATGCCCAAGAAAAAGCATTAGTACACTCTATATGGTCCATTTATGCTCAATATTGTATTTATATATTACAGGCCACTAGATTTGTCAATAAACTGATTGAATTTTTCTATATTTGCTAAATCAGAGACAATTGAAAACTTTAAATCGCTCTCCTTAAAATGGACTTTTTTGAGTTGTGACACTATTCAAGTAAATGAGCGATATGTAAATAACCGAATATTTATATAAACGAAGCGGTTATCACGGTTTTCACATTTAGTATTCACAAGGTGTCATATCGTCATATTGTCATATTTTTTTATGACTGTCATATCAACACTGTTGTTGTTTCACATGCAAAATTAAAATATGACTTATACAACACTGCGTGGTATGTTTCTTGAGTTCGCTATTCTATACCCCTACCCACTTGCTGCCGAATTCTTCGGTTTTTTGCGGCATATGCCTAGTACTGCAGTAACCGGTTACTTTTTGGAACCAGGTTTTTTTTGGGACACACTCGTGGCAGTGTGGGCGGTCGGTGCGTGGGGCTTTGGGGCAAAACTTCGACGGGTGGGTAGTCGGTTTTCTGTGAAGAACCGGTTTTTTTGGGTCGGTCAGTGGTCGGTTTTGCTCGTGCCCTTCTGCCCGAAGACTTCTCAACCGATTTATACCGCACATTGTATATATCTGGAAAAGGCGGACATATATCTGGTTTTGGCCTCAGCAAAATCGCTATGTTTTTTTTTGCTAAGGCCAAAATTGGATGATCGCATATATGTATTGATGATTTTTTATCGCGGATCGGGATATATAGCATTTCTGTCTTCTTAATTTTTCACTATCAGCTGATTGAGTGTAGAAATATGACAAAATATGACATACAACAGTTAAGAGTGCTCACAAGTGTCGTATTTTTTAAGAATATTAATGTCATACATAATTAATGTCATATGTCATACATAAGACATACAACAAAGCTTGTGAATTGCCTAATTAAAAATGCAGTTGAACATTTTACAAAAATTTCTGCAATATAAAATTAAAAGGTCAACAAATACATATTCGAAAAAACATATAAAAATCATTTGGATGCAAATAAAATATTACGAACTTAATTTCATTGAAATTGGTCGAGTAGTTTCGGAGATATGGTTTTTGACCCATAAGTGGGCGGAGCCACGCCCATTTAAAATTTTGTATACCAATTTGAATGCAGCCCTTATGGACTTTCTTTATGATGAAATTTAAGTTTTCTGGTGTTTTTCCTTGCTGATTTAAAGCATTTTTAGTGGTTTTCAACATAACTTTTGTATGGGAGGTGAACGTGGTTATAATCCAATTTCCTCCATTTTCGGACTGTATAAGGTAGTACCTAAAAGAAATGACTGTAGCGAGGTTGGTTGATATAGCTTAAGTAGTTTACAAGATATGTACAAAAAAACTATTTTGGTGCGGGGCCTAGCCCACTTCCCCAAAAAAATTTCATCCGGATATGCCCCTGCCTAGTGCGATCCTTTGTTCGAAATTTAACTTTTATAACTTTATTTATGACTTATTTTTATATATATAATACATTTATATATATATAACGCCATATCTAACTCTTTTATTTCTGTGTAACACAAAAAACCGTTATGTAAAAAAAACTATAATACTCTGTGCAACATGTTGCGAGAGTATAAAAATGGGTGAAAATCAGGAGCACTAAATTTTGAAAGAAAGATGGTATAAGAAGGGCTAAGTTCGGATAAAATCAAAATTGTATACTCTTGCAAGTTATTTATTTATTGTTATTAAAATAACACACTATTCAACCCATATATTTGTCCACTGGAATAACGAGAATCACTATATATAGTACTAGCAGACCGCTCCGGCTTTGCACGGGTTTAAACAAACATTTCAAAAGTTATATGTTATAGGTTTTGAAATTTTGTTCAGCAAGCAGCTGCGAGCGCTCGTTTCTGGAACGCTATTGCGATGCGATGAATGATTTGCAAGACGATTTTCAGTTTCAGATTAAGATTCTCCATCACGGAGTCTGTTTGATACCCACACCTGGGAACTATTTCCAGAAAGTTGAGATGCTAGCAATAAATATAGCCTATTTTTTGGAGGTCAAAAACGAAATAACCAAAACTACTCGACTAATTTCAATGAAATTCGGCTCATAACCTTTTCCTGTTATTCCAATGATATGTTTTGAAAATGGTGCAAATCGGTTCACAACCACGCCTACTTTCCATATATCAGAACTTTGAAGTAAATCTGAATCGTTTACTTTATAATATATAAAGTAAGCACTAGTGATGAGATCGGAACAAAACTTTGCACAAATACTGTATTTATAGCGTGACATCGCCTAAAAATCGCCGAAATCGGACCATAAGTTTTATGGCCCCATATATCGAACATGAGGACCTCAGTGCTTCTAATATTTTTTTTACCGAAAATATAAGTAAGTCTCTCATATATTTTGAAGAAATTCAGAGGGAATTTCAATTGACTCAGAGCTTTCAATTGACTTTATATCATATACATATGTGTCGTCACGCAAGAGTTTTTGCGACCGAACGAATAGCGAAGAATAACAAAATAAAAAGCAAGACCAAATGTGTTACTTTTGACATTTATTTGTGCACTAGCGTTCTAATTTACATTGTTTCATATTCCGTATGCACAGGATTGTGGGATTGCAGTGTGCATAAAAATTAAAAGTGTAGTAAGTGATGCCACTTAGTCAGAAGGTGATGCTCTGAGCATCTTGAGTATGATGTGTTGCTCTGAACACTCCGATTATGAGGTGCTGCTCTGAACATACTCCCCTCGATGGCGAATCATATCGCCAGCCATATCATCGTTGGGAAGAGCGCACAATTTTGAGATGGCTCGTTTACAGATACTGTTTTGACTTCAGCTATACGAACCATAGCATCGTTCCCAACGTACACTTTAGTAACTCTTCCAAGCGGCCATTTGAGCGGTTGTAATGCTTCATCTATAATGAGTTCCGGTTGCAATGTTGTTTCTTGCATATCGCCAGCGGCAGCGTTGTTGAAGAGTGATAAGTATTCAGAACTCAACCTTTTCCGAAATGTCTGTTGCATGTCGCTGCCAGTTTCTAAGTCGATTGGTGTTGATTGCTGATAGATCTGGTTCTGGTATAGATGTAAGCGGAGCGCCTATCAGGAAGTGGGCTGCTGTAAGAACATCTAAATCATCAGGATTTTCTGTAATTGGACAAAGTGGTCGAGAATTAATGACAGATGAGATCTGGCATACGAGAGTCCTAAGTTCGTCAAAAGTGGGTAGTGATGAACCAACTATTCACCAGAAATGAAATTTCGCTATGTTGATAGAGGCTCCCCAAAGGCCTCCGAAATGAGGAGATCTCGGTGGAATAAACTTCCAATCAATCCCTTCTATAAGGCACTGACGATAAACAACTTCAACATGTTGCTGCTTAAGAAATTGTTGTTGTAACTCTGCCAATTCATATTTTGCTCCTACAAAGTTTGTTGCGTCATCAGATCAAATGACTACAGGTTTGCCACGAGTACAATAAAAACGACGTAATGCGGCAAGAAACGATTCAGTAGATAGATCCTTTACAACTTCCATATGAACTGCCTTCGAGGTAAAACATATGAAGAGACTTATGTAGCACTTAGTTGATGGTCTACTTCTTATTTCAGATCGGTAGTAGAATGGTCAATTCCAGTAATTAGAAAAGCTCGACTTGGTCGTACGCGGTCCTCTGGTTAGTTTCCCATGATTTGCTCACATACTTTAGGTCTCAATCTAAAACATCGCATGCATTTGTTTATGATATGACTCACTGTCTTTTTACAGGCTAGTGGCCAATATTGTTGTCGTATCGCAGCTAGTAGTGCTTGAGGTCCGGCATGTAAATTCTTATGTATGTATGTGATTGGCGTTGCAACCGTTTAGCCGGTTATAGCCGAATCGACGATAGTGCGCCATCTCTCTCTCTCCTTCGCAGTTCGGCGCCAGTTGGAGATCCCAAGTGTAACCAGGTCGCTCTCCACCTGGTCCCTCCAACGGAGTGGAGGCCTTCCCCTTCCTCGGCTTCCTCCGGCGGGTACTGCATCGAACACTTTCAGGGCTGGAGTGTTTTCGTCCATTCGGACAACATGACCTAGCCAGCGTAGCCGCTGTCTTTTTATTCGCTGAACTATGTCAATGTCGTCGTATAACTCGTACAGCTCATCGTTCCATCGTCTGCGGTATTCGCCGTTGCCAATGTTCTTAGGACCATAATTCTTGCGCAAAATTTTCCTCTCGAAAACTCCTAGTGTCGTCTCATCTGATGTTGACATCGTCCAAGCTTCTGCACCGTAGATCAGGACGGGAATGATAAGCGGCTCGGAGAGGTCCTTCCCAATCATGACGGAGCTTTTGGTGTTGCTCAACGTCAACTTACACAGCCGTATTAGTTTTGCGGGGATACCAAATTCAGACATCGCGGCATAAAGGCAGCTCCTTTTCGTGCTGTCGAAAGCTGCTTTAAAATCGACAAAAAGGTGGTGTGTGTCGATCCTCTTTTCACGGGTCTTCTCCAAGATTTGGCGCATGGTGAATATCTGGTCAGTTGTTGATTTTCCAGGTCTAAAGCCACACTGATAAGGTCCAATCAGTTTGTTGACGGTGGGCTTTAGTCTTTCACACAGTACGCTCGATAGAACCTTGTATGCGATATTTAGGAGGCTGATCCCACGGTAATTGGCGCAGATTGTGGGATCTCCCTTTTTATGGATTGGGCAGAGCACACTGAGATTCCAATCGTCAGGCATGCTTTCTTCCGACCATATTTTGCAAAGAAGCTGATGCATGCACCTTATCAGTTCTTCGCCGCCGTATTTGAATAGTTCTGCCGGTAATTTATCGGCCCCCGCTGCTTTGTTGTTCTTCAAGCGGGTAATTGCTATTCGAATTTCTTCATGGTCGGGTAATGGAACATCTGTTCCATCGTCATCGATTGGGGGATCGGGTTCGCCATCTCCTGGTGTTGTACTCTCACTGCCATTCAGCAGGTCGGAGAAGTGTTCCCTCCATAATCCCAGTATGCCCTGGACATCGGTTACCAGATTACCACCTTGGTCTCTACATGAGGATGCTCCGGTCTTGAAACCTTCGTTAAGTCGCTTCATTTTTTCATAAAATTTTCGAGCATTCCCTCTGTCTGCCAGCTTCTCAAGCTCTTCGTACTCACGCATTTCGACCTCTTTCTTTTTTTGTCTGCAGATGCGTCTCGCTTCCCTCTTCAGCTCTCGGTATCTATCCCATCCCGCACGTGTTGTGGTCGTTTGCAACGTTGCGAGATAGGCAGTCTGTTTTCTCTCCGCTGCGAGACGGCACTCCTCATCGTACCACTTGTTTTTTGTCGTTGCCGAAAACCAATTGTTTCGGCTGCAGCGGTACGCAGTGAGTTTGAGATGCCGTTCCACAGTTCCCTTATACCAAGATGCTGATGAGTGCTCTCAGAGAGCAGGAGTGCAAGTCGAGTAGAGTATTTCGTGGCTGTCTGTTGCGATTGCAGCTTTTCGACGTCGAACCTTCCTTGTGTTTGTTGACGGGCGTTCTTTGCTGCACAGAGGCGGGTGCGTATCTTCGCTGCGACCAGATAATGGTCCGAGTCTATATTTGGTCCTCGGGGCGTACGCACGTCTAAAACACAGGAGACATGTCTTCCGTCTATCACAACGTGATCGATTTGGTTCCGCGTGTTTCGATCAGGAGACAGCCAAGTAGCTTGATGTATTTTCTTATGCTGGAATCTGGTACTACAGACGACCATATTTCGGGCCCCAGCGAAGTCGATCAGCCTCAGGCCGTTTGGCGATGTTTCGTCATGGAGGCTGAATTTTCCGACTGTTGTGCCAAAGACACCTTCTTTACCCACCCTGGCGTTAAAATCGCCAAGCACGACTTTTACATCGTGGCGGGGGCAGCGCTCATAGGTGCGTTCTAGGCGCTCATAGAAAGCATCTTTGGTCACATCGTCCTTCTCTTCCGTTGGGGCGTGGGCGCAAATCAGCGATATGTTGAAGAACCTCGCTTTGATGCGGATTGTGGCAAGACGTTCATCCACCGGGGTGAATGCCAGGACTCTGCGACGGAGTCTCTCTCCCACCACAAATCCAACACCAAATTTGCGCTCCTTTATATGGCCGCTGTAGTAGATGTCACAAGGACCCACCTTCTTCCGTCCTTGTCCCGTCCATCGCACTTCTTGGATGGCGGTGATGTCAGCCTTGAGTCGTATGAGGACATCAACCAGCTGGGCAGAGGCACCTTCCCAATTAAAGGTCCGGACATTCCAGGTGCATGCCCTTATATCATTATCCTTAAAACGTTTGCAGGGGTCGTCATCAAAAGGGGGGGTATCTCATACGAGGCTTTCTTCGATTTTTCATTGGGGGGTGTTTTTATGTGGTGGGTCCCAAACCCAACGCACAACCGCATAAGCGGGCTTCGCCTTCTCACTTTAGCTCGCCTTCAAACGGATGTCTGTTGGCTACCCAGAGGATACTTGGTCTAAAACCGGAAGTCGTGAGCTGCTTGGACAATGTGGAGAAGAATCGTTTCTGGCCACTCCCAAGTGAATGACAATCAAAAACTTTCCTCACTTGCGTGAACTTCTACACATGGTCCCATCCTCCTATGATTCTTATGATGACAATGTAATATGATGGATCTTGTAAGTGGATGTCCTTTGGGTAAAATGATTGGATGTTGAGATTCAAAATCCAACAATGTATTTTCCAAACGACCTCCTACTCGAATAAGTCCAAATGAATCTAAAAATGGTGACAATGGTGCTAGCTTGCTGGAACGATTTATTGGGATAGAACATCTGAGATTCTTATATTCAGAAGCAAAATTCACAGCTTGCACCATACTAAGCAATTACCAAGTTCCTTGTTGAACGTTTTTTTTTATGAACATATGTACATAACCATAAATGCGCTGCATTGTTGAAAACGAATTGATGTATTTACAATTAAGTGAAATGTCGCTTACTGAAGCAGACGATAGTAATGCTACTTTCCGTCGTAAAGGTAAATTTCCGAGGAGGTCACTAGGTTTAGGCCAATTTAATTCTAAGTCACGTAAAAATGGGGGTTCAACTGTCCAAAGAGAAGAATTTGCCAACTCTATGGGTGATGCAAATCTCGAAAAAATGCCTGCAGGATTCAAATGTGTTGGTACATACCGCCATCCCATACCATTTGTCAAATGCTGTATGCTTGTAATACGATTTGCGACAAAAACATTAAACCTTGCAGGCTCCTCCTTTATCCATGACAATACTGTCGTAGAATCCGACCAGAAAATTGTAAATTATAAATAGAATGGATTACTTGGGCCAGAAGTGCAGCTGCACATAACTCCAGTTTAGGAACTGTGATCGTTTTTAGCGGAGCAACTCTTGATTTCGAACAAAGTAATGTGGCAGAAGTGTGCCCATCTAAACGAGAGACGACGTAGATGCAGGTGCCATAAGCTGAATGGCTGGCGTCGCAAAAGGCATGCAACTCCAAGCTATCGTTTGGGAATCCCACATATCAAGGAAAAGTCAAATTTCCTATACTACGAAATTCCTCATAAAGTTGCATCCATGATGATTGATAAGCCATTGGTAAACTTTCCTCCCAATCGATCTTCTCCATCCACAGTCGCTGCAGGAATATTTTTGCCTTGCATATTATGGGTCCAATTAGTCCCAGTGGATCATAGATTTGGGCTACAACTGACAAAACTGATCGCTTAGTAATTTTAAAATTTTTCTGACGAGGAGTAAACGAAAATATGAATGAATCGGCATCGGTATTCCGTTGAAGTCCAAGTGTCTTTGTGGAAACGTTTCCATCGTCGAATTTGATGAGCTTCTCTTTGTCAGTGTCCGGCACATTGGTTAATACTTCGGATTTATTTGAACACCATTTTCTGATTTTAAAATTACCCTTACTTAATAGTCCAGATGTGCCCCTGTCACTGGGTACATTTGACTTTAGGAGGGGAGCATTTGACACCTACATACATTAAATTAAAATAAACCAACATTTTGTATATAAACTCATTTTATTTTAATTTTGGAAAGCAAAAAATATTTCAGTTACAAGTTTTGAATTAAAAGAAAAGAAAAATTTAAAGGAAATGATATATAAGTTTTGATAAAAAAAATATTTTATATAATACTTTGATAAGTCCAGTTTAAAAATGTATTTTGTACGACACCGTGAAGTTGAAGCAGGATTTTCAGGAACTGGCACCTTCATTCAGCTCTATTTCACTGTGCATAATTATTGCCAAATCTTCAATTTCTGGATTAACAAAAGCCAAACTTGA
This sequence comes from Zeugodacus tau, assembly GCA_031772095.1. Lineage (NCBI taxonomy): Eukaryota > Metazoa > Arthropoda > Insecta > Diptera > Tephritidae > Zeugodacus > Zeugodacus tau. Next base: position 43,663,929 of record CM062649.1, on the reverse strand, counting down.
AGGAGATGTCTTTCGGAAAAATTTTATGTTATAACGTTTATATTATTAGACCTACATAGAAAACGGTGTTTTAGATGTGTAAGAAACATCCGGCCTACCAATTTTTATAAAACAATGTAGTTTCTAACAAACCTTACCGCTGGTGGGGGGCAATGATAGACTTGCATTGAGTGAGAATTTAATTCATTCTCAAATGTTAAAACTAGCTATTTCAAATATTTCTTACCGCTGGTGGGGGAAAATAAGTGATAATCTAGCCTTATTGAGAAATGATTTCATTCTAGTTTTATTTTGGTTTTTTACTTACTTATATACAAATTTTAGAATTATCTTAAGAACTAATTATATGTGTATGTGTGTATGTCTATATCTATATTTTATATGTTGCACGATAAGGGGTTATTTCAAATGCACACAAGCAATTGCCCCAATGTATTTTTATAACCAATAGGTTATCTTGTGCATACATATAAATATGTTTATTTATTAGTAGTTGAGTGCATGCGTGCCTCATATAAATGTATGTGTGTTGCATGTATGCGTGCAACATATAATGTATGTTTGTTGCATATTAATGCATATATGTTTATGTGTTTATTTATGTATACAAATTTATGTTTTATATGTAGCTCCTCGGATTTGCTAAGGCATAAAAGAATGCATGTTCAATGATATTTGAACATATTGCCGAGGGAAAGAAATTATTATATAAAATTAGTGGACTGTATCAAGTTTATAAATGTTCTACCGGTTTGGAATATTGACAATGATTGTATCAGCAAGATCCGTTTTACATTTATAACGGAAATATAGTATTAAAAGGCATAATATTACAATTACTACTAACACTAATGATAGATGTCCGCTATGATTTCTTAAACTTAACTCACTTAATTTTAATTCGTTGTTGCTGATCGTCTCAATGTCTTCTCTTAGCTTCCTCTGGTCTTCGTTGTCGTCTATTTTATTTATTTGAAGAGTAGTTATGTGGTCTTCTGCAATTTCCTTTATGGTTGTCACGATCGGGTCCAGCTTCGGATTGATGTCGCTCTGCATTTTAAATATCTGCATGCCGATTAAAGTGATGTCTTCGAATGTTGTAGTACAGTAGTTGGTGTCCCCGCATTTTAATAACGTAGAAAGTTTGCATGTTTGATCGGTAACGCCAGCTTCCCACATTTCTCCAAAATGTGGGTCTGCCGGAGGAGAAAAATGCCAAGTTATTTGCTCATTGGCTAGAATATTGCTCTCGACTTCTTGATCTCCAGTTTCAGCTTTTTCATGTATGTCTACATCTGAGGTTTCAACCACTTCAGTTGATTTTTCCTCAGAAGTAGGGTGTTCAGGAGTCTCTTCTTTTCCAGTTTTATTTGGTTCTTCTTGTAATTCTGTAATTTTGTTTTCGTTCCTTTCCTTCTCTTCTTCTTCTTCTACTTTAGTATCTTTAACTAATTTATTTGCAGAAGATAGAGAGAATTTCGGAAGTATTATAAAATCTTCTCTTTCTACTTTCTTATCTTCGACTAATTTAGTTGGTCTCTTCTTAGTTTTAGAAAATAGATCGAGATTTGGAACGATTATAAATTCTTCTTCTTCTGAATCACTTGTTTTATCAACTTTAGTTCGTTCAACTTCAGAAGGTAGGTTTAATTTATTTTTTAAGTTTGGAATATTTATCAATTCCTCTTTTTCTTTTTGTATTGGTTTTGTTTTAACCAACTTTGTTGTGGTAGATGAAGAAAATTTCGGAATTATTATAAATTCTTCTTTATCCAAATTACTTCTATAAGTATTTTTTGGCTCTTCGTTTAGTAATTGTCGATCAAAATTTATAAGCTCTTGATACAATTCTTCACCTAATTGTTCATATATGATTTCAATTTCTTCATTGAAATCTAATTTGTTTTTCATATTTTCAATATCGTTGTATATTGATTCCAAATGTTTTAGTTGATATTTCTTTATCATTAATTCTGAACTTAGATATGCAATTTTTAGTTTGAAGCTTTCAATGTTTCTCATTAAAGAGGACGTTATACGATCCAGGTATTTAGGATCAGTCTTCCACATTTTGGAGAATCTTACTGCTATATTCTCGCGACAAAAATTGTTGTTTTTATATTGTTAATATGCGGGAATATGCACCCGTCTTACAATTTTTATTTTATTTTGCCTGAATTATAAACAGGGCTTTAATGTTGCCTGTGTAAATAACAGGTCTTTTTATTTTGCCTGTGTAAATAACAGGGCTTTTTATTTTGCCTGTCTAACTAACAGGGCTTTTTATGGTGCCTGTATAAATAACAGGACTTTTTATTTTGCCTGTATGACTAACAGGGCTTATATTTTGCCTGTATTAAATTCAGGGCTTTTGTTTTGGCTGAGCTCTTTCATAGGCTCGATAGGACCAATGTAAGAAACATCCGGCCTACCAATTTTTATAAAACAATGTAGTTTCTAACAAACCTTACCGCTGGTGGGGGGCAATGTTAGACTTGCATTGAGTGAGAATTTAATTCATTCTCAAATGTTAAAACTAGCTATTTCAAATATTTCTTACCGCTGGTGGGGGAAAATAAGTGATAGTCTAGCCTTATTGAGAAATGATTTCATTCTAGTTTTATTTTGGTTTTTTACTTACTTATATACAAATTTTAGAATTATCTTAAGAACTAATTATATGTGTATGTGTGTATGTCTATATCTATATTTTATATGTTGCACGATAAGGGGTTATTTCAAATGCACACAAGCAATTGCCCCAATGTATTTTTATAACCAATAGGTTATCTTGTGCATACATATAAATATGTTTATTTATTAGTAGTTGAGTGCATGCGTGCCTCATATAAATGTATGTGTGTTGCATGTATGCGTGCAACATATAATGTATGTTTGTTGCATATTAATGCATATATGTTTATGTGTTTATTTATGTATACAAATTTATGTTTTATATGTAGCTCCTCGGATTTGCTAAGGCATAAAAGAATGCATGTTCAATGATATTTGAACAAGATGTTTTCTTGGAATTTTACCAGAACGTAGTCTCCCACAGTCAAATTATCATCATCAGTTATTTTGTGTGTCTCTAAATAATCTGCCCGGGATTCAAGGTAACCTTCATCATCAGGAGGGAATCCATTAAAGTCAATTGTGTCAGCGTAGCTAATGTTACCCGTACTTTCGTCTGAAGATTCGATTTTCAGTTGAGGTTTTCTTTTTGGTTTCTTCTTTTTAGCCTGCTGTGTTCTCTTCTGTGAAAACTTGAGAGTGCGCTTGGCGGTTTTAAAATTTTTCTTTATAGTAGTTTTGTGAAATGTGTCCCATTCAAAAATGTCAAATGTACCCCAACTGAGTTTACTTTAGAAATTTCAATTTTCTTACCTTTTCAATGCTTTCAAAGGACACGAGTAGACTAAGTGGTCGTGTTTGTGACAAATTGCACAACCCTTTGGAGTACTCTTTGAAATGACAAATGCATTTTTACGATACTTGGTATTGCTCACCTGTGTGCTAGGTGTTTTCGTTACCATATCATGAGTCATGTTCTCAATTGTTTGACATCTCCTTTGTAAGAAACTGACCATATCCGTCCACGAGGGCAACTCGCCAGTCGGAACCTTCTCTTCCCACAATGCATGAGTTTCGGCATCCAATTTCTTTGCAGCGATGTATTGTAGCAACCAATCTGCTATTTGCTCGAAGGTACCCAACGAATGCAAGGCTCGAACATGTGATACTAACTTGTTCACCAGCGCTCGTAGCTCACCTGATTTCTTGTCAACGCTCACTTTCTGTAATTCGAAAAGCTCTTGAATGTGTGCCTGAAATATTAAACGTCAATTATCGAATCTTTGACAAAGTAAATGTATTGCGATTGTATAATTTTAATCACGCATCTCAAGTAATTGAATGGTGGCAAGCACACCGTCCTTTAGGCATGATCGAAGATGCTGGAACTTCTCCAAGTTCGATAACTCCGTGTCATTATGAACAACTGTCTGAAACATGCCAAAAAAGTTCGGCCACTCAGTGTATGCACCTCCAAAAGACGGTAACTGCAACTGCGGTAGACGAGACTTTGGTTGTTTCATAACGATGACATTCTTCTTGGATTCTTGGATTTCTCGTGGATGACATTAATGGATCCAGCTTGTTCAACTCCCTTGTAAATGCTGCCTTAATTCGTATGAAAGGGGCTGTAAATTCATCGCGTGTGCTGGCTTCCAGTTCGTCAGGGTCCTCTTCCTCCAATTGAGATTGCGTTAAATCAAATTGATGTTGAATGCGATCAAGTTGTTCCAATCTGATTGACAACTCGGCATGATCCATGGAATGGAGTAGTGTTAAATTTAATTTGCGCAATAAAGATTCACTTTTTCTTTTTAAAAATGACATTTTATTTCCGAAATTGTTAAACGGATAAATGTTACGGGATACTTATTTGCACGGCAAATATGTAGCAGTATTTTACCGAAACTGTAACTAATTTACAGTACAAAATTGTTTCACTAAAGAACAGTTGAAGTTCGCGAATTTTCCACTGTGTAATTTGCACGGCAAAAGTAAAAACCGCAAACAACGAAAATAGCAACTACGAAGAACCAACTGGTGATTTTTGACCGGTATTGATATAAAGCAACAAATATGCAATGTAACTGTACGATCACGTCGGGGTCACCAACAAATGTTGTCCTCACGCAAGAGTTTTTGCGCCCGAACGAATAGCGAAGAATAACAAAACAAGTAAGGAAAGGCTAAGTTCGGGTGCCACCGAACATTTTATACTCTCGCAATTTATTTAGAGATTTACCTATATTTTCGGTGAAAAATTACCCTTAGGCACTGAGTTCTTCATGTTTGATATCAGGGGCCTTGAAAAGTCATGGTCCGATTTTGACAATTTCCACAAGTGATGTCACAGCTCAAGTACATTATTTGTGTAAAGTTTTATTTCGCTAGCTTCATTGATTCCTTATGAATACATTATAAAGTGAACGAATCGGAAGGATTCAAAATTGAGTTATATGGTAAGTAGGCGTAGTTGTGAACCGATTTCGCCCATATTCCACACGTGTCATCAGGGTGTCAAGAAAGTGTTATATTCCGAATTTCATTGAAATCGGTCAAATAGTTCTTGAGATATGGTTTTTGACCCATAAGTGGGCGACGCCACGCCCATTTTCCATTTTGTAAAAAAATCTCAGTGCAGCTTCCTTCTGCCATTTCTTATGTAAAATTTGGTGTTTCTGACGTTTTTCGTTAGGGAGTTAACCCACTTTTAGTAATTTTCAATCTAACCTTTGTATGGGAGGTGGGCGTGGTTATTATGCGATTTCTTTCATTTTCGGACTGTATAAGAAAATGGCTAAAATAAACGACTGCAGAAAGTTTGGTTAATATAGCTTTATTGGTTTGCAAGATATATACAAAAAACCTATTTGGGGGCGGGGTCACGCCCTCTTTTCCAAAAAAATTACATTCAAATGTGCCCCTCCCTAATGCGATCCTATGTTTCAAATTTCACTTTCATATCTTAATTTATGGCTTAGTTATAGCTCTTTATGTGTTTTTGGTTATCGCCATTTTGTGGGCGTGGCAGTGGTCCGATTCCGCCCATCTTCGAACTTAACCTTCTTATGGTGCCAAGGAACACGTGTTCCAAGTTTCATTAAGATATCTCAATTTTTACTCAAGTTATCGCTTGCACGGACGGACAGACGGACAGACGGACGGACGGACAGACCGACAGACGGACGGACGGACAGACAGTCATCCGGATTTGAACTTTACTCGTCACCCTGATCACTTTGGTATATATAACCCTATATCTAACTCGTTTAGTTTTAGGACTTACAAACAACCGTTATGTGGACAAAACTATATACTCTCTTTAGCAACTTTTGTTGCGAGAGTATAATAAAAAGCAAAACCAAATGTGTTACTTTGTTCACATTGCGAACGCGAATGACATTTATTGTTAATTTACATTGTTTCATATTCTGTATGCACAGGATTGCAGGATTGCAGTGTGCATAAAAATAACAAGTAAGGAAGGGCTAAGTTCGGGTGCAACCGAACATTTTATACTCTCGCAATTTATTTAGAGATTTACCTACATTTTCGGTGAAAAATTACCCTTAGGCACTGAGTTCTTCATGTTTGATATCAGGGGCCTCGAAAAGTCATGGTTCAATTTTGACAATTTTTCCACAAGTGATGTCACAGCTCAAATACAGTATTTGTGTAAAGTTTTATTTCGCTATCTTTATGGGTTCCTAATGTATCTATACTAATATTATAAAGAGGAAATGTTTGTTTTTTTGTTTGTTTGTGTCGAATAGGCTCCGAAACTACTGAACCGATTTGAAAAATTCTTTCACCGTTGGAAAGCTATACTATCCCTGAGTGACATAGACTATATTTAGTTTAAAAAAAAAATAGGGTTCCTTACCAAAACTCCGATAATGTAAAAAAATACCAAAAAACTTTCTTTAATCGCGAATGCTGCGAAAACGATTGAAGATATAACAAAGTGATGTACTACAATTTTGTAGAACTTATCATTACCTACAAAAAACGTCCCGACATCATATCTCTAATTATTATAGTTTTGTCACAATAAGCGATTTTATACCTTTATTTATACCTTTACCTTTACCTTATACCTTTATTTATACCTTAGTATTAATCCTTATCGAAATAAATGATTTATTATTTAAGATCGCTTCAAAACCTTTATATAACTTTTTGAATTATTAGATTCTGAAGATATCACGAGTTAAAAATTTTGAAAATTTTGAATGGTCCTGTGCGGAATTAAAAATAATTGTCGCTTGATAATCTATATCTATATCTATACTAATCTATACTAATATTATAAAGAGGAAATGTTTGTTTTTTTGTTTGTTTGTGTCGAATAGGCTCCGAAACTACTGAACCGATTTGAAAAATTCTTTCACCGTTGGAAAGCTATACTATCCCTGAGTGACATAGGCAATATTTAGTTTATAGTTTAAGGTATAAAAAAAATACCAAAAAACTTTCTTTAATCGCGAATGCTGCGAAAACGATTGAAGATATAACAAAGTGATGTACTACAATTTTGTAGAACTTATCATTATCTACAAAAAACGTCGCGACATCATACCTCTAACTATTATAGTTTTGTCACAAAAAGGGATTTTATATAAAAAAATTAATTAAAATACCACTACTTGAAAAGTCTCTTTATTTATACCTTAGTATTAGTCCTTATCGAAATAAATGATTTATTATTTAAGATCGCTTCAAAACCTTTATATAACTTTTTGAATTATTTGATTCTGACATACCATTCAAAAGATATCACGAGTTAAAAATTTTGAATGGTCCTGTGCGGAATTAAAAATAATTGTCGCTTGATAATCTATATCTATATCTATACTAATATTATAAAGAGGAAATGTTTGTTTGTGTCGAATAGGCTCCGAAACTACTGAACCGATTTGAAAAATTCTTTCACCGTTGGAAAGCTATACTATCCCTGAGTGACATAGACTATATTTAGTTTAAAAAAAAAAATAGGGTTCCTTACCAAAACTCCGATAATGTAAAAAAATACCAAAAAACTTTCTTTAATCGCGAATGCTGCGAAAACGATTGAAGATATCATATCTCTAACTATTATAGTTTTGTCACAATAAGCGATTTTATACCTTTATTTATACCTTTACCTTATACCTTTATTTATACCTTAGTATTAATCCTTATCGAAATAAATGATTTATTATTTAAGATCGCTTCAAAACCTTTATATAACTTTTTGAATTATTAGATTCTGACATACCATTCAAAAGATATCACGAGTTAAAAATTTTGAAATTTTTGAATGGTCCTGTGCGGAATTAAAAATAAATAGTTGTCGCTTGATAATAATCTATACTAATATTATAAAGAGGAAATGTTTGTTTTTTTGTTTGTTTGTGTCGAATAGGCTCCGAAACTACTGAACCGATTTGAAAAATTCTTTCACCGTTGGAAAGCTATACTATCCCTGAGTGACATAGACTATATTTAGTTTAAAAAAAAATAGGGTTCCTTACCAAAACTCCGATAATGTAAAAAAAATACCAAAAAACTTTCTTTAATCGCGAATGCTGCGAAAACGATTGAAGATATAACAAAGTGATGTACTACAATTTTGTAGAACTTATCATTACCTACAAAAAACGTCGCGACATCATATCTCTAATTATTATAGTTTTGTCACAATAAGCGATTTTATACCTTTATTTATACCTTTACCTTATACCTTTATTTATACCTTAGTATTAATCCTTATCGAAATAAATGATTTATTATTTAAGATCGCTTCAAAACCTTTATATAACTTTTTGAATTATTAGATTCTGAAGATATCACGAGTTAAAAATTTTGAAAATTTTGAATGGTCCTGTGCGGAATTAAAAATAATTGTCGCTTGATAATCTATATCTATATCTATACTAATCTATACTAATATTATAAAGAGGAAATGTTTGTTTTTTTGTTTGTTTGTGTCGAATAGGCTCCGAAACTACTGAACCGATTTGAAAAATTCTTTCACCGTTGGAAAGCTATACTATCCCTGAGTGACATAGACTATATTTAGTTTAAAAAAAAAAATAGGGTTCCTTACCAAAACTCCGATAATGTAAAAAAAATACCAAAAAACTTTCTTTAATCGCGAATGCTGCGAAAACGATTGAAGATATAACAAAGTGATGTACTACAATTTTGTAGAACTTATCATTATCTACAAAAAACGTTGCGACATCATACCTCTAACTATTATAGTTTTGTCACAATAAGCGATTTTATATAAAAAAATTAATTAAAATACCACTACTTGAAAAGGCTCTTTATTCATACCTTAGTATTAATCCTTATCGAAATAAATGATTTATTATTTAAGATCGCTTCAAAACCTTTATATAACTAAAATTTTGAAATTTTTGAATGGTCCTGTGCGGAATTAAAAATAATTGTCGCTTGATAATAATATGATCTAAAAATGAATTGCTGTTCGTTTGTGCTACAAAAAAACGAGAACGGCCAAACCGATCTGGCTAATTTTAGTCTTAAAATATTCGTGGAAGGCCAGAAAAAGATTAGAAAGTGAGTAAATATGAAAAAATTTCGAGGAAGATAATAATAAGAGAATTTTATTCGAGTTGACAAGAAAAAATATTAAAGAGAAAACAAAAAATTATAATTTGAAGGTTGTCATTGTTGCTTTGTTAAAATATTTTTGTTATTGTTCAATTGTATAAGGTTGTGTCGATAGCCCAAAACAATTTGTAACAAATAAGGAAAGGCTAAGTTCGGGTCCAACCGAACATTTTATACTCTCACAATTTATTGATGTAATTTTATTTAGATAACACACAATTTTATCTATATATTCGACATAAAGTCCAATAGAAAATCATCATATATAGTATATGAGGGCTGATGTAATTCCAGAACCAATTTCACTCATTTTCACCACCAAGGTTAATGGGAATAGGGGCGACTTGGCACCTGTTAGTAGGCAAACATACGGCGCATTCGGCCTTGAAATTACTCCTAAATTGCAAATGAACGAAACACCAGTCAGCAAAATCGTCAAAAATAGCGCTTTAACGAAAATTTTCCAAATATTCAAGAAGTCGTTGGAGGTACTGCACAGGACTTTAAAAGATCTTGATTGTCGATGAACGTTTTTGGTGGAGCCAGGATTCTGTTAGTAGGTGATTTACGCCAATTATTCCTGGATCAACTGTTACTGACGGGTTATCGCATGCCTAAAATCATTTAATTTGTGGCGACACATAAAGAAGCGCCAATTAACAACTAACATATGAGTGTTTTTGCAACAATACCAAATTGCGATTGTAGAAATAGTTGGCAGTTGACACCTCGATGGATTAATAGCATTTCCAACAGATTTCTTTCACTTCATTGACTCGAAAGAGAAGTTTTCCTGACATGAAACCTCAATATGATAACCATAAATGACTGATTGAATGACCTATATTGGTGGTAAAAAAAAATATCGATGATCTTAATGCGACAATTTAGAATTTCGGTCCAAAAGAGTTGACACAGCTACTAACCAGTATGACGTAGTCAATTAGCCCAAACTATGTAAAATTGCCTGTACTTTGCAATTAAAAGTAGTGTGCAAAAAACGCATAAAATTTGCAAAATCTCATCGGTTCTTTATTTATTTTTTTTTTTTTTTTCAATATTTCTTTATTTATTGAATCTGCTTTTACTTTAAGCCTAACAATAAGTTATAAAATCTTAAATCTATTTAAAAACTAGACAAGCTCAAACAAGTGATTGAGCTGTATTGGTGAAACGTTGCTCTTTAGTACGCAGGCATATCCCTTCTTTTTAGGCGTGTTTGATCGCAGGAATGTACTAAGGCATTAGCCAATGGGTTTGGGTGATCACGGAGTTTAGATATATATTTCAATCTGCTGTCCTCTACTACTTTCTTCACCATAGGGATACCAAGATCTTTATGGATATTTTCATTGCGAATGTACCATGGTGAGCACGTGATCGATCTAAGCATTTTCGATTGGAACCTTTGTATTATATCAATATTAGTTGCACAGGTCGTACCCCACAGTTGAATGCCATACATCCAAATCGGCTTTATGACCGCATTGTATAAAAGCACTTTGTTGTCTAAGCTAAGTTTAGAGTTTTTATTTAAAAGCCAATTTAAATTTGCAGCTCTTATCTTCATGCACGTTATTTTACTAGAAATATGTTTTCTCCACGTAAGCCTTCTATCTAGATGAATACCAAGATAGGTAACTTCATTCGCTTGAGGCACTGGAATATTGTTCATTTTTACTGCTGGGCACATTTTTGGTCTTAGCGAAAATGTAACGTGCTTACACTTTTGTTCATTCACATTTATACGCCAGTTGGCTAGCCATTCTTCGACAGATCTTAAGTGCTCCGATAATATTCTTGATGCTATAATGTGGCATTTGTTACGGCTCACTAAAGCTGTGTCATCCGCAAAAGTTGATGTCAAAACATTATTAGCTGTTGGAAGATCAGCAGTATATATGATGTACAGAGTTGGGCCTAAAACACTGCCTTGTGGTACACCAGCCCTTATTTGTCGTTCATCAGATATGAAGTCTCCCACTTTAACCGTAAATTGTCTATTTTTTAAATAAGACTCCAATATTTTATACAATTCTAAAGGTAGAATGTTTTTAATCTTATATAAAAGCCCTTCATGCCACACCTTATCAAATGCCTGAGCTACGTCTAGAAATATAGCTGAACAGTACTCTCTGTGCTCGAATGCTTTTCTTATTTCGTTAGTTATTCTATTTACTTGTTCTATTGTACTATGTTTTGCACGAAACCCGAATTGGTGCGTTGGTATTACATTATTTTCGTGGAGGAAAGGAGTCATCTTTGATAGGAGCACCTTTTCAAATATTTTAGAAAGGCAGGGTAGAAGACTGATTGGTCTGTATGAAGACGGCTGTGTCAAGTCTTTCCCAGGTTTATCTATCAGGATAATCTCCGACTTTTTCCACGAAATTGGATAGTATCCAAAACTTGGAATTGCATTGAAGAGCAAAGAGAGCAGCTCTACAGCAATATTTGGTAACTCAATTAGCAATTTTGGAGTGATATTATCATGTCCTAGCGACTTTTTTGGATTAAGTTCTTTCATGATGCTAATAATTTCAGAAGGTGAAGTCTTAAAGGACTCGGGCGACTTATTTTCTGTGTTAGGTAAGATTGACAACTTAAAGTTATTCTTTGGGCAATTTGGTTGAAATAACTTTTAAAGGTGATTTGCAAAACAAGTAGCCTTTTCCTCGTCACTTCGAGCCCAATTTCCACCCAAGTCTCGTATAGGCATGTTGGAGTCAGCTGGTGGCTTCATGGACTTTTGGGCTTTCCATAGTGAATTTTGCTTGCTCGAGTTTGGAAACAGCTTCTTTTATGTATATTTCATTGTTGAATTCTTTATTTGAAACGTTAGATTGGTTCATGACATTTACTTTTTGAAGATAATTTCATTTAAATGTTGACCGCGGCTGCGTCTTAGGTGGTCCATTCGGAAAGTCCAATTTTGGGCAACTTTTTCGAGCATTTCGGCCGGAATAGCCCGAATTTCTTCGGAAATGTTGTCTTCCAAAGCTGGAATAGTTGCTGGCTTATTTCTGTAGACTTTAGACTTGACGTAGCCCCACAAAAAATAGTCTAAAGGCGTTAAATCGCATGATCTTGGTGGCCAACTTACGGGTCCATTTCTTGAGATGAATTGTTCTCCGAAGTTTTCCCTCAAAATGGCCATAGAATCGCGAGCTGTGTGGCATGTAGCGCCATCTTGTTGAAACCACATGTCAACCAAGTTCAGTTCTTCCATTTTTGGCAACAAAGTTTGTTAGCATCGAACGATAGCGATCGCCATTCACCGTAACGTTGCGTCCAACAGCATCTTTGAAAAAATACGGTCCAATGATTCCACCAGCGTACAAACCACACCAAACAGTGCATTTTTCGGGATGCATGGGCAGTTCTTGAACGGCTTCTGGTTGCTCTTCACCCCAAATGCGGCAATTTTGCTTATTTACGTAGCCATTCAACCAGAAATGAGCCTCATCGCTGAACAAAATTTGTCGATAAAAAAATTTCGAACCGAACACTGATTTTGGTAATAAAATTCAATGATTTGCAAGCGTTGCTCGTTAGTAAGTCTATTCATGATGAAATGTCAAAGCATACTGAGCATCTTTCTCTTTGACACCATGTCTGAAATCCCACGTGATCTGTCAAATACTAATGCATGAAAATCCTAACCTCAAAAAAATCACCCGTTATAAAGAGGAAATGTTTGTTTTTTTGTTTGTTTGTGTCGAATAGGCTCCGAAACTACTGAACCGATTTGAAAAATTCTTTCACCGTTGGAAAGCTATACTATCCCTGAGTGACATAGACTATATTTAGTTTAAAAAAAAAATAGGGTTCCTTACCAAAACTCCGATAATGTAAAAAAAATACCAAAAAACTTTCTTTAATCGCGAATGCTGCGAAAACGATTGAAGATATAACAAAGTGATGTACTACAATTTTGTAGAACTTATCATTACCTACAAAAAACGTCCCGACATCATATCTCTAATTATTATAGTTTTGTCACAATAAGCGATTTTATACCTTTATTTATACCTTTACCTTATACCTTTATTTATACCTTAGTATTAATCCTTATCGAAATAAATGATTTATTATTTAAGATCGCTTCAAAACCTTTATATAACTTTTTGAATTATTAGATTCTGAAGATATCACGAGTTAAAAATTTTGAAAATTTTGAATGGTCCTGTGCGGAATTAAAAATAATTGTCGCTTGATAATCTATATCTATATCTATACTAATCTATACTAATATTATAAAGAGGAAATGTTTGTTTTTTTGTTTGTTTGTGTCGAATAGGCTCCGAAACTACTGAACCGATTTGAAAAATTCTTTCACCGTTGGAAAGCTATACTATCCCTGAGTGACATAGGCAATATTTAGTTTATAGTTTAAGGTATAAAAAAAATACCAAAAAACTTTCTTTAATCGCGAATGCTGCGAAAACGATTGAAGATATAACAAAGTGATGTACTACAATTTTGTAGAACTTATCATTATCTACAAAAAACGTCGCGACATCATACCTCTAACTATTATAGTTTTGTCACAAAAAGGGATTTTATATAAAAAAATTAATTAAAATACCACTACTTGAAAAGTCTCTTTATTTATACCTTAGTATTAGTCCTTATCGAAATAAATGATTTATTATTTAAGATCGCTTCAAAACCTTTATATAACTTTTTGAATTATTAGATTCTGACATACCATTCAAAAGATATCACGAGTTAAAAATTTTGAATGGTCCTGTGCGGAATTAAAAATAATTGTCGCTTGATAATCTATATCTATATCTATACTAATATTATAAAGAGGAAATGTTTGTTTGTGTCGAATAGGCTCCGAAACTACTGAACCGATTTGAAAAATTCTTTCACCGTTGGAAAGCTATACTATCCCTGAGTGACATAGGCTATATTTAGTTTAAAAAAAAATAGGGTTCCTTACCAAAACTCCGATAATGTAAAAAAATACCAAAAAACTTTCTTTAATCGCGAATGCTGCGAAAACGATTGAAGATATAACAAAGTGATGTACTACAATTTTGTAGAACTTATCATTACCTACAAAAAACGTCGCGACATCATATCTCTAATTATTATAGTTTTGTCACAATAAGCGATTTTATACCTTTATTTATACCTTTACCTTATACCTTTATTTATACCTTAGTATTAATCCTTATCGAAATAAATGATTTATTATTTAAGATCGCTTCAAAACCTTTATATAACTTTTTGAATTATTAGATTCTGAAGATATCACGAGTTAAAAATTTTGAAAATTTTGAATGGTCCTGTGCGGAATTAAAAATAATTGTCGCTTGATAATCTATATCTATATCTATACTAATCTATACTAATATTATAAAGAGGAAATGTTTGTTTTTTTGTTTGTTTGTGTCGAATAGGCTCCGAAACTACTGAACCGATTTGAAAAATTCTTTCACCGTTGGAAAGCTATACTATCCCTGAGTGACATAGGCTATATTTAGTTTAAAAAAAAATAGGGTTCCTTACCAAAACTCCGATAATGTAAAAAAATACCAAAAAACTTTCTTTAATCGCGAATGCTGCGAAAACGATTGAAGATATAACAAAGTGATGTACTACAATTTTGTAGAACTTATCATTATCTACAAAAAACGTTGCGACATCATACCTCTAACTATTATAGTTTTGTCACAATAAGCGATTTTATATAAAAAATTAATTAAAATACCACTACTTGAAAAGGCTCTTTATTCATACCTTAGTATTAATCCTTATCGAAATAAATGATTTATTATTTAAGATCGCTTCAAAACCTTTATATAACTAAAATTTTGAAATTTTTGAATGGTCCTGTGCGGAATTAAAAATAATTGTCGCTTGATAATAATATGATCTAAAAATGAATTGCTGTTCGTTTGTGCTACAAAAAAACGAGAACGGCCAAACCGATCTGGCTAATTTTAGTCTTAAAATATTCGTGGAAGGCCAGAAAAAGATTAGAAAGTGAGTAAATATGAAAAAATTTCGAGGAAGATAATAATAAGAGAATTTTATTCGAGTTGACAAGAAAAATATTAAAGAGAAAACAAAAAATTATAATTTGAAGGTTGTCATTGTTGCTTTGTTAAAATATTTTTGTTATTGTTCAATTGTATAAGGTTGTGTCGATAGCCCAAAACAATTTGTAACAAATAAGGAAAGGCTAAGTTCGGGTCCAACCGAACATTTTATACTCTCACAATTTATTGATGTAATTTTATTTAGATAACACACAATTTTATCTATATATTCGACATAAAGTCCAATAGAAAATCATCATATATAGTATATGAGGGCTGATGTAATTCCAGAACCAATTTCACTCATTTTCACCACCAAGGTTAATGGGAATAGGGGCGACTTGGCACCTGTTAGTAGGCAAACATACGGCGCATTCGGCCTTGAAATTACTCCTAAATTGCAAATGAACGAAACACCAGTCAGCAAAATCGTCAAAAATAGCGCTTTAACGAAAATTTTCCAAATATTCAAGAAGTCGTTGGAGGTACTGCACAGGACTTTAAAAGATCTTGATTGTCGATGAACGTTTTTGGTGGAGCCAGGATTCTGTTAGTAGGTGATTTACGCCAATTATTCCTGGATCAACTGTTACTGACGGGTTATCGCATGCCTAAAATCATTTAATTTGTGGCGACACATAAAGAAGCGCCAATTAACAACTAACATATGAGTGTTTTTGCAACAATACCAAATTGCGATTGTAGAAATAGTTGGCAGTTGACACCTCGATGGATTAATAGCATTTCCAACAGATTTCTTTCACTTCATTGACTCGAAAGAGAAGTTTTCCTGACATGAAACCTCAATATGATAACCATAAATGACTGATTGAATGACCTATATTGGTGGTAAAAAAAAATATCGATGATCTTAATGCGACAATTTAGAATTTCGGTCCAAAAGAGTTGACACAGCTACTAACCAGTATGACGTAGTCAATTAGCCCAAACTATGTAAAATTGCCTGTACTTTGCAATTAAAAGTAGTGTGCAAAAAACGCATAAAATTTGCAAAATCTCATCGGTTCTTTATTTTTTTTTTTTTTTTTTTTTTTTCAATATTTCTTTATTTATTGAATCTGCTTTTACTTTAAGCCTAACAATAAGTTATAAAATCTTAAATCTATTTAAAAACTAGACAAGCTCAAACAAGTGATTGAGCTGTATTGGTGAAACGTTGCTCTTTAGTACGCAGGCATATCCCTTCTTTTTAGGCGTGTTTGATCGCAGGAATGTACTAAGGCATTAGCCAATGGGTTTGGGTGATCACGGAGTTTAGATATATATTTCAATCTGCTGTCCTCTACTACTTTCTTCACCATAGGGATACCAAGATCTTTATGGATATTTTCATTGCGAATGTACCATGGTGAGCACGTGATCGATCTAAGCATTTTCGATTGGAACCTTTGTATTATATCAATATTAGTTGCACAGGTCGTACCCCACAGTTGAATGCCATACATCCAAATCGGCTTTATGACCGCATTGTATAAAAGCACTTTGTTGTCTAAGCTAAGTTTAGAGTTTTTATTTAAAAGCCAATTTAAATTTGCAGCTCTTATCTTCATGCACGTTATTTTACTAGAAATATGTTTTCTCCACGTAAGCCTTCTATCTAGATGAATACCAAGATAGGTAACTTCATTCGCTTGAGGCACTGGAATATTGTTCATTTTTACTGCTGGGCACATTTTTGGTCTTAGCGAAAATGTAACGTGCTTACACTTTTGTTCATTCACATTTATACGCCAGTTGGCTAGCCATTCTTCGACAGATCTTAAGTGCTCCGATAATATTCTTGATGCTATAATGTGGCATTTGTTACGGCTCACTAAAGCTGTGTCATCCGCAAAAGTTGATGTCAAAACATTATTAGCTGTTGGAAGATCAGCAGTATATATGATGTACAGAGTTGGGCCTAAAACACTGCCTTGTGGTACACCAGCCCTTATTTGTCGTTCATCAGATATGAAGTCTCCCACTTTAACCGTAAATTGTCTATTTTTTAAATAAGACTCCAATATTTTATACAATTCTAAAGGTAGAATGTTTTTAATCTTATATAAAAGCCCTTCATGCCACACCTTATCAAATGCCTGAGCTACGTCTAGAAATATAGC
This sequence comes from Zeugodacus tau, assembly GCA_031772095.1. Taxonomy (NCBI): domain Eukaryota; kingdom Metazoa; phylum Arthropoda; class Insecta; order Diptera; family Tephritidae; genus Zeugodacus; species Zeugodacus tau. The sequence continues at coordinate 43,646,555 of CM062649.1, read as the reverse complement.
TGAACAGTACTCTCTGTGCTCGAATGCTTTTCTTATTTCGTTAGTTATTCTATTTACTTGTTCTATTGTACTATGTTTTGCACGAAACCCGAATTGGTGCGTTGGTATTACATTATTTTCGTGGAGGAAAGGAGTCATCTTTGATAGGAGCACCTTTTCAAATATTTTAGAAAGGCAGGGTAGAAGACTGATTGGTCTGTATGAAGACGGCTGTGTCAAGTCTTTCCCAGGTTTATCTATCAGGATAATCTGCGACTTTTTCCACGAAATTGGATAGTATCCAAAACTTAGAATTGCATTGAAGAGCAAAGAGAGCACCTCTACAGCAATATTTGGTAACTCAATTAGCAATTTTGGAGTGATATTATCATGTCCTGGCGACTTTTTTGGATTAAGTTCTTTTATGATGCTAATAATTTCAGAAGGTGAAGTCTTAAAGGACTCGGGCGACTCATTTGCTGTGTTAGGTGAGATTGACAACTTAAAGTTATTCTTTGGGCAATTTGGTTGAAATACCTTTTCTAGGTGATTTGCAAAACAAGTAGCCTTTTCCTCATCACTTCGAGCCCAATTTCCACCCAAGTCTCGTATAGGCATGTTGGAGTCGACTGGTGGCTTCATGGACTTTTGGGCTTTCCATAGTGAATTTTGCTTGCTTGAGTTTGGACACAGCTTCTTTATATATATTTCATTGTTGAATTCTTTATTTGAAACGTTAGATTGGTTCATGACATTTACTTTTTGAAGATAATTTCATTTAAATGTTGACCGCGGCTGCGTCTTAGGTGGTCCATTCGGAAAGTCCAATTTTGGGCAACTTTTTCGAGCATTTCGGCCGGAATAGCCCGAATTTCTTCGGAAATGTTGTCTTCCAAAGCTGGAATAGTTGCTGGCTTATTTCTGTAGACTTTAGACTTGACGTAGCCCCACAAAAAATAGTCTAAAGGCGTTAAATCGCATGATCTTGGTGGCCAACTTACGGGTCCATTTCTTGAGATGAATTGTTCTCCGAAGTTTTCCCTCAAAATGGCCATAGAATCGCGAGCTGTGTGGCATGTAGCGCCATCTTGTTGAAACCACATGTCAACCAAGTTCAGTTCTTCCATTTTTGGCAACAAAAAGTTTGTTAGCATCGAACGATAGCGATCGCCATTCACCGTAACGTTGCGTCCAACAGCATCTTTGAAAAAATACGGTCCAATGATTCCACCAGCGTACAAACCACACCAAACAGTGCATTTTCGGGATGCATGGGCAGTTCTTGAACGGCTTCTGGTTGCTCTTCACCCCAAATGCGGCAATTTTGCTTATTTACGTAGCCATTCAACCAGAAATGAGCCTCATCGCTGAACAAAATTTGTCGATAAAAAAATTTCGAACCGAACACTGATTTTGGTAATAAAATTCAATGATTTGCAAGCGTTGCTCGTTAGTAAGTCTATTCATGATGAAATGTCAAAGCATACTGAGCATCTTTCTCTTTGACACCATGTCTGAAATCCCACGTGATCTGTCAAATACTAATGCATGAAAATCCTAACCTCAAAAAAATCACCCGTTATAAAGAGGAAATGTTTGTTTTTTTGTTTGTTTGTGTCGAATAGGTTCCGAAACTACTGAACCGATTTGAAAAATTCTTTCACCGTTGGAAAGCTATACTATCCCTGAGTGACATAGACTATATTTAGTTTAAAAAAAATAGGGTTCCTTACCAAAACTCCGATAATGTAAAAAAATACCAAAAAACTTTCTTTAATCGCGAATGCTGCGAAAACGATTGAAGATATAACAAAGTGATGTACTACAATTTTGTAGAACTTATCATTATCTACAAAAAACGTTGCGACATCATACCTCTAACTATTATAGTTTTGTCACAATAAGCGATTTTATATAAAAAAATTAATTAAAATACCACTACTTGAAAAGGCTCTTTATTCATACCTTAGTATTAATCCTTATCGAAATAAATGATTTATTATTTAAGATCGCTTCAAAACCATTATATAACTAAAATTTTGAAATTTTTGAATGGTCCTGTGCGGAATTAAAAATAATTGTCGCTTGATAATAATATGATCTAAAAATGAATTGCTGTTCGTTTGTGCTACAAAAAAACGAGAACGGCCAAACCGATCTGGCTAATTTTAGTCTTGAAATATTCGTGGAAGGCCAGAAAAAGATTAGAAAGTGAGTAAATATGAAAAAATTTCGAGGAAGATAATAATAAGAGAATTTTATTCGAGTTGACAAGAAAAATATTAAAGAGAAAACAAAAAATTATAATTTGAAGGTTGTCATTGTTGCTTTGTTAAAATATTTTTGTTATTGTTCAATTGTATAAGGTTGTGTCGATAGCCCAAAACAATTTGTAACAAATAAGGAAAGGCTAAGTTCGGGTCCAACCGAACATTTTATACTCTCACAATTTATTGATGTAATTTTATTTAGATAACACACAATTTTATCTATATATTCGACATAAAGTCCAATAGAAAATCATCATATATAGTATATGAGGGCTGATGTAATTCCAGAACCAATTTCACTCATTTTCACCACCAAGGTTAATGGGAATAGGGGCGACTTGGCACCTGTTAGTAGGCAAACATACGGCGCATTCGGCCTTGAAATTACTCCTAAATTGCAAATGAACGAAACACCAGTCAGCAAAATCGTCAAAAATAGCGCTTTAACGAAAATTTTCCAAATATTCAAGAAGTCGTTGGAGGTACTGCACAGGACTTTAAAAGATCTTGATTGTCGATGAACGTTTTTGGTGGAGCCAGGATTCTGTTAGTAGGTGATTTACGCCAATTATTCCTGGATCAACTGTTACTGACGTATCGCATGCCTAAAATCATTTAATTTGTGGCGACACATAAAGAAGCGCCAATTAACAACTAACATATGAGTGTTTTTGCAACAATACCAAATTGCGATTGTAGAAATAGTTGGCAGTTGACACCTCGATGGATTAATAGCATTTCCAACAGATTTCTTTCACTTCATTGACTCGAAAGAGAAGTTTTCCTGACATGAAACCTCAATATGATAACCATAAATGACTGATTGAATGACCTATATTGGTGGTAAAAAAAAATATCGATGATCTTAATGCGACAATTTAGAATTTCGGTCCAAAAGAGTTGACACAGCTACTAACCAGTATGACGTAGTCAATTAGCCCAAACTATGTAAAATTGTATGTACTTGCCTGTACTTTGCAATTAAAAGTAGTGTGAGTTGTAATCATGCTGCGTAACATAAATCAACCTCGAGTAATCAATATCGTCGCCGAAGCCAAGATTGGACCAACTTAATTTAATGTATACCTTAGCCACAAAAACGTGTGGCCGGGTCTGCTAGTACATTATAAAGTGAACGAATCGGAAGGATTCAAAATTGAGTTATATGGGAAGTAGGCGTAGTTGTGAACCGATTTCGCCCATATTCCACACGTGTCATCAGGGTGTCAAGAAAATGTTATATACAGAATTTCATTGAAATCTGTCGAGTAGTTCTTGAGATATGGTTTTTGACCCATAAGTGGGCGACGCCACGCCCATTTTACATTTTTTAAAAAAATCTCAGTGCAGCTTCCTTCTGCCATTTCTTATGTAAAATTTCGTGTTTCTGACGTTTCTTGTTAGTGAGTTAACGCACTTTTAGTCAGTTTTAACCTAACCTTTGTATGGGAGGTAGGCGTGGTTATTATCCGATTTCTTTCATTTTTGGACTGTATAAGGAAACGGCTAAAAGAAACGACTGCAGACAGTTTGGTTAATATAGCTTTATTGGTTTGCAAGATATATACAAAAAACCTATTTGGGGGCGGGGTCACGCCCACTTTTCCAAAAAAATTACATTCAAATGTGCCCCTCCCTAATGCGATCCTATGTTCCAAATTTCACTTTCATAGCTTAATTTATGGCTTAGTTATAGCTCTTTATGTGTTTTTGGTTATCGCCATTTTGTGGGCGTGGCAGTGGTCCGATTCCGCCCATCTTCGAACTTAACCTTCTTATGGTGCCAAGGAACACGTGTTCCAAGTTTCATTAAGATATCTCAATTTTTACTCAAGTTATCGCTTGCACGGACGGATAGACGGACAGACGGACGGACGGACAGACCGACAGACGGACGGACGGACAGACAGACATCCGGATTTGAACTTTACTCGTCACCCTGATCACTTTGGTATATATAACCCTATATCTAACTCGTTTAGTTTTAGGACTTACAAACAACCGTTATGTGGACAAAACTATAATACTCTCTTAGCAACTTTTGTTGCGAGAGTATAAAAAGAGTAGTAAGTGATGCCACTTAGTCAGAAGGTGTTGCTCTGAACACTCCGATTATGAGGTGCTGCTCTGAACAACATATATGATAAATATGTGGGTCAAATTGTGCGTTATACGAGGGCTGCTATATATATTTCTGGCCTAGGCAACACTAAGTGTTGCCAGGTGCAATCTGACATTTCCATTGGAAAGTTTGACATTTTTTAGCATAACATCACTCAGAACGTTTTGTCATTTAATCGTGAATTGTTTTATTTACAGGGAATTAAAAAATGCATCTCGGTCAAAAAGTGGAATTAACTCGTGAACATTTTCGTGCGATCATTTTTCACAACTTTCGACGTGGATTATCGCGGCAAGAGTGCATCGATGAACTAAAATCTTTGTATGGCTATGAAGCACCATCCAATAGCACTGCGAAAAACTGGTACAACGAATTCAATCGTGGCCGACGCTCGCTCAAAGACGAATTCCGTGAAAGTCGTCCAAAAACAGCCGTTGTGCCAGAAAACATCGATGCCTAGACCGTCATGTAACATACCTTCAGATAGAGGCATGCCTATGCATTTCTCCTACCAGCAGGGCCGTAAAAAAGGTTTGTTCTCGTTGGATCCCGCACAATTTGACCATCGCTCAAAAAAAGTGCTTCGAAAATTGATTTGAGCGCATGCAAAAGTGTATAAATCTATTTTGAAAAACAATAAAACCATTTTCATTGATAAATATTCCTATTTTCATTATTAGGCCAGAAATATATATAGCAGCCGTCTTATTAATAAAATTAAATAAATAATTTATTTATGTAAGATTAATTAATTAAGAGAACATCCAATTTGACCCATATATTCGGGATAAAGTCCAATAGAATAACGAAAATCATCATATACAGTACACTGAGGTAATTCCTGAACCGATTTCACTCATTCTCACCACCAAGATACACTATATCGAAGACTATATGATCACTTAATTTTGGTAAGATATCTCATATATTAAACGATATACATATGTGGAATAAAGCCCACGGTATTTTTGAAAAACCTATAATCAGGTATATGCGAGCTAGGGAATGTTATGACCTGATTTTAATAATTTTTTGGACAAAGATGTTATTATTACATTAAAATATCTGAGAGATTTACCGATATTTTCGGTGGCACTATTCGATATCCAGGTCCTTTAAAAGTTATAGTCCGATTTCGACAATTTTTCTACAAGTGAAGCCACATGTAATATACAGTATTTGTATTAAGTTTTATTCCTCTATCTTCATGGGTTCCATGTATACATAATAAAATGAAGGAATCGATGGAATTAATAATTGAGTTATATGGAAAATAATCGTGGTTGTGAACCGATTTGGCTAACTTCATTCAAATAGTTTTGTTCACATAACGGTTGTATGTACATAAGTCATAAATCTAAACGAGGGTCTATATAGGGCTATATATATCAAAATGATCAGGATGGCGAGACGAGTTGAAATCCGGATGTCTGTATGTCCGTGCAACGGATAACAGATAACCGATTTATGGGTCAAACCATATTTCAGGAGCTACTCTACTGATTTTACTGAAATTCGGTATATTCTATTTTCTTAACACACCGATGACACGAACGGAATATGGGTGAAATAGGTTCACAAACACGCCAACTTGCCATATAACTCAAATTTGAGTTCCGTCTGATTCTTTCACTTTATGATATATACATTAGAGTATAAAATGTCCGGTTGCACCCTAACTTAGATTTTCCTTACTTGTTTTTGCTGAACTCCGCAAACACGACCCATTCTCTCCTCATAAATTTCACTTGCGCTTCTTCCACACTTACATATGTAAAGTAATCACCGCAATACGATTTTATTTAGCTCTCTGTTTTATTGTTAATAAGCGAAAACAAACACTGAATTATACTGTTCATTATCATATATGAGTAATTTATGGCAAGATTAAGTACTTTTCACCTTAAATTAAGAGTAATCGAGAACTTTTCGGTCCTAAAAGCTATACCATTGTGAAATTGTGTTTCTATTATTTTTGCTAATCATTCTTCATAAAAGAACTTTGCACGTGATTAATGTTTGCGAGCATATCTCTTTAAATCTTATATATACCTATTTACCTTCTATCAAAAACACTGTACTCTTTGCGCGATATCGTGTATTTAAAAAACGAGGAATTCTTTTCGTAAGTGTCAAATAAATATCATCGAAATAAAATCATTGTTCGTCACTTCTGGAAAAAATTTACACGCTGAAACACATAGATTTTCTTGTTCTTTCTGCAGTGGGTATTTCAGTTTAAATATTGCGGACGTCTTACCAAATATTGAAATAAAATTATATTTTAAGTTACTAAATTGGGTTTGTACAAAGAGTCTTGTCCTAATAACTAAATAATTCTTTGATCGTTTTATTAAAGAAATTTACTAATCGAACTTCAAGGTTGGCTATGGATTTGTCTGCGTATCAAAAATTGAATATACACATGAGTACTCGCGGAAAGCGGCCATTGCGAAATCTAACACCCAATGATAAAGTGCGAGCAATTCAACGTATTCATCAAGGGGAGACCAAAGCTTCTGTTTCGAGGGATATTGGTGTTCCAGAGTCAACACTTCGGGGCTGGTGCAAAAATGAAAATAAACTACGCTTTATGTGTCGCCAAATGAATAAAACAAATGAATTCGAACAATTTCCGATTTCAAAATTGGAAAATTTTCAACCAGCTGTGAAAAGAAATAAATTGGATGGAACTAACCTTTTTACCTCTACCATTAATATTGAGAATCTGATCGAATACAATAGGATATCTAATATAAATAATTGCGCATTTGATATCAATAATAACAGCAACTATGAAAACACGTTACTTGAGGAAACCTTATGCGAATTCCTAAAAAATAAATCTTTGCCCGATTCAACTGGAATAATGAGAAAGAATTTAAAGGTTGACGACAAACAAATTTCAACTCGCTTTTGCACATCGGGAAAGACATTATCATCCATTAATCCAATTAAAAAATACAAGGATTATAATTTTAGTCCCCACAACAGTGTAGTTAGTTCTGAAGATAGCAAACCAAAATGTATACATTCCAAGCAAGCTCTTACTGATCCAAATAGTGAAGGAAACGACACAATTACATATAACAAGTGGTCCAAATGTTTTTCAGAATTTACTAATAATGAAACTATTAAAACTAGTAATTGCTCTACGGACGGCAATCTATTGGGCATTAATAATAGAGACGACATAAATTTCAATCAAAGAAGTGTTAACAATAAAAATAATGAGTGCAGCAATGAATCGAGATTACTTAGCTGGTGCAAAATTTTTGACGCAAGCTTTAATTTTTTAGCTTTAGCAGCAACTACTGCCACACTGCCAAGTAGTGATGATGATGCCAGAAATAATAAACTTTCTCAAAAACATTTGGAGTATTGTATTCCCGAAACTAAAGCGCCCACCATTCAAAGGGAATTTTTAAATTATAGCTACTATGGAAGTGAACCAGAAGATCTTTCCATACATTCAACAGTCTCAAAAACTTCTTCGTCTACCAACAGTAAGAACCAAGTCACAGCTAAGAGTATCACATCCAGTGTTTCTTTACAAAGTGATGCAGACTCTTAAAAAAAACTGAATAACATTATTACAAATCAACTAATTAACTGTGAGAAAAAGGTTTTAGGTAAATCAATATTACTATAACTACTTGATTGTTTAATTCAATATGCGATCCAAAATGTGTTATTTATTATATAATAGCCTAGACAGACGGCAGAGTTAATACGGATTAACTGCGCTTTTAATCAGTTCCAAATAAAATAAATAAACTTCAATATTTATGAACTATAATTTAATCATACTTTTTGCATTTGATCCCTAGAACGTTTAGCAATTTTGGCTTCATTCTCACATTACTATAATTAATTTAAAACACAATATAATTTGATTTATGTACGTATGTAAAATATGATTCTTTATAATCGCCCCTATTCCCGTTGTCGTTATCGTTTTAAAACGACTTAAGAACGCCTATTTGGCATTCCTGTTGGCGTTAACGACATTTATCGAAAATAAATTGAGATTCCCCAATTTGAAACGACTATAGAAACGACATAGAAACAGTCGTTTTTTGTCGTTGCTATAATTGTGAGCGACATAGAAACGACGCGGTTGTTTGAAGTAATATTTGAAGTGAAGATGAAAATTCCAAATTGGAAACAGTTTGAAATTTTAATTTCTGAAATGGAAAAATATCCCGCATATGCCAAGGACTTTAGAAAAGGGATAAATCCTTTAAATTTCGATTTTTGGGAGGGATATTTTTTTCTCAAAAAAAAAAAAAATAAATCCATTCCACCACCATCTCGCGTCGGAAATTGTTGGCATTAATAAAATTGCATTTTTATATCTAAGAATATATTTAAGATATGAAAGATCTTAAAATTCAAAAATGAAGAAAAAAATAGTACTCCAACAAGAGGAGGAGTTAATAAACAGACACCCATGTCTCCTTTGGCTGGACCACTAGTTAGAGTAGTCGGATTAGCCAGAAGCAAGGAGCATGAGACGCTGGAAGTATAACATATTTTAGAAGAAAGTTTGGAGGACGCAGATGTCACCACTACTTCTTTTAAAAAAATCAAATAAAGATGGAACACTAACATTGTTGTACGTAAGTACAATAATTACAGTGATAACGTTGTTTAGAGTCAATATAGAATAGCATAAAATCAATTAAGAACTGCTTTAAAAATGTGTCCCGTTGCATAAGAAAGACATTTTTATATTGGAAAAGGGCTCCTTAAAGTATACTATATAAAATATATAGACAAATTTCGATAACTTTTCTTAGGCGTTACGATATACTTCAAGAATACCAATTTAGGAACGAAACGACGATAAGAACGACAACGACTTAGAAACGACTATTAAAACGACAACGACAACGGGAATAGGGCCGATTGTAAATTTTTATACCCTCGCAACATGTTGTACATAGAGTATAATGGTTTTGTTCACGTAACTGTTGTTTTTAATACCTAAAACTAAACAGGATACATGAATACATATATATCAAAATGACCAAGATGACGAAAAAAGTTGAAATCCGGATATCCGTCTGTCATCCCTTCGATTTTTAAATGTTCCAAAATTAATCTTTTGGTACTTTATAGAAATTCTGTTTCTGTGCCAGAGATTTGCAGAAATTTATTATGTATATGTATGTGATTGGCGTTGCAACCGTTTAGCCGGTTATAGCCGAATCGACGATAGTGCGCCACCTCTCTCTCCTTCGCAGTTCGGCGCCAGTTGGAGATCCCAAGTGTAACCAGGTCGCTCTCCACCTGGTCCCTCCAACGGAGTGGAGGCCTTCCCCTTCCTCGGCTTCCTCCGGCGGGTACTGCATCGAACACTTTCAGGGCTGGAGTGTTTTCGTCCATTCGTAAAACATGACCTAGCCAGCGTAGCCGCTGTCTTTTTATTCGCTGAACTATGTCAATGTCGTCGTATAACTCGTACAGCTCATCGTTCCATCGTCTGCGGTATTCGCCGTTGCCAATGTTCTGAGGACCATAAATCTTGCGCAAAATTTTCCTCTCGAAAACTCCTAGTGTCGTCTCATCTGATGTTGACATCGTCCAAGCTTCTGCACCGTAAAGCAGGACGGGAATGATAAGTGATTTGTAGAGCTTGATTTTGGTTCGTCGAGAGAGGACTTTACTGTTCAATTGCCTACTCAGTCCAAAGTAGCACCTGTTGACAAGAGTTATTCTGCGCTGGATTTCGAGGCTGACATTGTTCGTGTTGTTGATGCTGGTTCCCAGGTATACGAAATTATCTACGACCTCGAAGTTATGACTGTCAACAGTGACGTGGGAGACAAGACGCGAATGCTTGATGACAGGAGATATTTCGTCTTGTCCTCATTCACCTCCAGACCCATTCGCTTCGCCTCCTTATCCATGCGGGAAAAAGCAGAACAAACGGCGCGGTTGTTGCTTCCGATGATATCAATATCATCGGCGTACGCCAGGAGCTGTACACTCTTGTAGAAGATGGTACCCTCTCTGTTTAGCTCTGCAGCTCTTATAATTTTTTCCAGCATCAGGTTAAAGAAGTCGCACGATAGTGAGTCACCTTGTCTGAAACCTCGTTTGGTATCGAACGGCTCGGAGAGGTCCTTCCCAATCATGACGGAGCTTTTGGTGTTGCTCAACGTCAACTTACACAGCCGTATTAGTTTTGCGGGGATACCAAATTCAGACATCGCGGCATAAAGGCAGCTCCTTTTCGTGCTGTCGAAAGCAGCTTTAAAATCGACAAAAAGGTTGTGTGTGTCGATCCTCTTTTCACGGGTCTTTTCCAAAATTTGGCACATGGTGAATATCTGGTCAGTTGTCGATTTTCCAGGTCTAAAGCCACACTGATAAGGTCCAATCAGTTTGTTGACGGTGGGCTTTAGTCTTTCACACAGTACGCTCGATAGAACCTTGTATGCGATATTTAGGAGGCTGATCGCACGGTAATTGGCGCAGATTGTGGGATCTCCCTTTTTATGGATTGGGCAGAGCACACTGAGATTCCAATCGTCAGGCATGCTTTCTTCCGACCATATTCTGCAAAGAAGCTGATGCATGCACCTTATCAGTTCTTCGCCGCCGTATTTGAATAGTTCTGCCGGTAATCTATCTGCCCCCGCTGCTTTGTTGTTCTTCAAGCGGGTAATTGCTATTCGAATTTCTTCATGGTCGGGTAATGGAACATCTGTTCCATCGTCATCGATTGGGGGATCGGGTTCGCCATCTCCTGGTGTTGTACTCTCACTGCCATTCAGCAGGTCGGAGAAGTGTTCCCTCCATAATCCCAGTATGCCTTGGAAATCGGTTACCAGATTACCACCTTGGTCTCTACATAAGGATGCTCCGGTCTTGAAACCTTCGTTAAGTCGCTTCATTTTTTCATAAAATTTTCGAGCATTCCCTCTGTCTGCCAGCTTCTCAAGCTCTTCGTACTCACGCATTTCGGCCTCTTTCTTTTTTTGTCTGCAAATGCGTCTCGCTTCCCTCTTCAGCTCTCGGTATCTATCCCATCCCGCACGTGTTGTGGTCGTTTGCAACGTTGCGAGGTAGGCAGTCTGTTTTCTCTCCGCTGTGAGACGGCACTCCTCATCGTACCAGCTTGTTTTTTGTCGTTGCCGAAAACCAATTGTTTCGGCTGCAGCGGTACGCAGGGAGTTTGAGATGCCGTTCCACAGTTCCCTTATACCGAGATGCTGATGAGTGCTCTCAGAAAGCAGGAGTGCAAGTCGAGTAGAGTATTTCGTGGCTGTCTGTTGCGATTGCAGCTTTTCGACGTCGAACCTTCCTTGTGTTTGTTGACGGGCATTCTTTGCTGCACAGAGGCGGGTGCGTATCTTCGCTGCGACCAGATAATGGTCCGAGTATATATTTGGTTCTCGGAGCGTACGCACGTCTAAAACACAGGGGACATGTCTTCATCATCAGGAGACAGCCAAGTAGCTTGATGTATTTTCTTATGCTGGAATCTGGTACTACAGACGACCATATTTCGAGCCCCAGCGAAGTCGATCAGCCTCAGGCCGTTTGGCAATGTTTCGTCATGGAGGCTGATTTTTCCGACTATTGTGCCAAAGACACCTTCTTTACCCACCCTGCCATTAAAATCGCCAAGCACGACTTTTACATCGTGGCGGGGGCAGCGCTCATAGGTGCGTTCTAGGCGCTCATAGAAAGCATCTTTGGTCACATCGTCCTTCTCTTCTGTTGGGGCGTGGGCGGAAATCAGCGATATGTTGAAGAACCTCGCTTTGATGCGGATTGTGGCAAGATGTTCATCCACCGGGGTGAATGCCAGGACTCTGCGACGGAGTCTCTCTCCCACCACAAATTCAACACCAAATTTGCGCTCCTTTATATGGTCGTCATCAAAAGGGGGGTGTCTCATCCGAGGCTTTCGTAGATTTTTCATTGGTACTTCGTTTTTACGTGGTGGGTCCCAAGCCCTACGCACAACCGCATAAGCGGGCTTCGCCTTCTCACTTTAGCTCGCCTTCAAACGGATGTCTGTTGGCTGCCCAGAGGATACTTGGTCTAAAACCGGAAGTCGTGAGCTGCTTGAACCATGTGGAGAAGAATCGTTTCTGTGGCCAGAATATGTATAATGTAATGTAATAATCACTGGAGATTTTAACATTTGACAAGTCTAAAGGGACTACATTAAGATATACTCTCGAAACAACTCTAAGAAACATTTTATTAGTTCCCTGCTTGATAAAAAACATTCAACTATAACTGCCGGTACATAAATTGTAGACGTAAGCTATCGAAATTAAATGGTATGGTTTAATGGTATGGTAATGGTATTTGGATGAAATTTTTTTGGGGAAGTGCGCGTGGTACCTCTCCCAAATAAGTTTTTTGTATATATCTCGCAAACCAATAAAGCTATATAAACCCAACTTTCTGCAGTTTTCATTATCTTTCTTTACTTACCCCACCATACCCCATGAAAATAGTTGAAATCGGATAATAACCACGCCCACCTCCCATACAAAGGTTAGGTGGAAAATTACTAAAGTGCGTTAACTCACTAACGAATAACATCAGAAACCCTAAAATTCTTCTCCAAAGGAAGAAGGAAGCTGTACTCAGTGTTTTTACAAAATGGAAAATGGGCGTAGCGTCGCCCACTTATGGGTCAAAAACCATATCTCAGGAACTATTTGACCGATTTCAATGAAATTCGGTATACAGCATTTTCCTGACACCCTGATGACACGTGTGATAGCTGAAATCGGTTCACAACCAAGACTACTTTCCATATAACTCAATTTTGAATTCCCTCTCATTCTTTCGCTTTATAATATGTGAAAAATATCAAGCGTTTTTGAGATGCGAACACTAATACTGGGATGCTCAAATAATTAAAAAGCCTAATTGCCTGTTACGAAAAAGTAAGATTCCTATTAATTGAAAATCATGTGCGTACGGTTTCACAGTTTAATTGTATCGTCACCTAAAATGCAAAAGGCCGTAACTAACAAAAAATTCAAAATTTACTTTGATGATCCATCTGGAATAATTTATTATAAAACAAATATCAACGACGATTATAACGTTTTGCCACAACGTACACAACAAAAATTTAGGGACATCGAACCTTCACAGTTACATACCGAAAGAATATCAATATCCAAAAAGAAATGGAAACACCGGCTGACTGCCACAGCTTTTATGATAATATACCCTTTACATCTTAACCCTTCTGCTATGTTTGGGTCAATTTGACCCAATTTTCAGTAAAATTCGTCGAAATTCGCTTGTTAGTCTAGTCGTATTGTATTGATTCTTCTTCTATTTGTTAACTGCAGTAAATGGAATAGATAAATATGAAAATTAAAATAATATCTGTTTTTTATGTTGCTGGAGGATGCCAACTGTAATTTCATTACACTTGGGTCAATTTGTATTTTGAAACATTTTGCCGTTTATTATTACATCACTCGATCAAAAACGCCGACAAAGAAAGCTAGTTATCGGAAATCGAGTATATTTTGCACAGCTCTATGCACTGCCAGAAATGAATCCACCAAAAAACGACAGCGATGTTTCTTCTGTCATCATACAAAAAATTCGAACAAATATTCAGCTGTTTGTAGTACGTGCCAAAAATTTGTTTGCAAGGAACACAGCAGCTTAGTTTGTGAAAATTGCCGTTAAAACATACATATCTCAACTATTTTCTACAATTAACATACACTTAAGTTGATTCAAATAAAAAAATATGAACTCTTTCAATAAAACAGTGTTATTAGTGGAGTTTTTATAAGTGGGTCAAATTGACCCAAAATACTATATGTGTAATTTTTTCCTAACATAGCAGAAGGGTTAAACCTATTCCAATTTACTATTTGTATTGCAGGTTTTGTCGTTTTCAAATGAATTATTTTGTTTTTCTTAACCAGTTTAATTTAATTTTATTTTCTCGAATTAAATGTATTAATTAAATAATTTCTTTTGTGTTAAAATACTTACAATAAATAGATACAAAAAGACATAACTTGTTAAAAACTTTTTTGGTTACAGCCTAAAAGCACATTTTCTTATTTTAACCATTGCTTTCATTTTATACACAATTTTTTTCAAGTAGTTACGGCTTTTTGGTTTCAGAAAAATACAGTGCAAAAGGGCGTAACTAACATTTCTTAAAAACTGATTTTTTCCCATTAATTTGGTTTTCAGAAACAAATCCGTCTTTGTTTTCTAAGCTTAAATCTACAATTTGGATATTTAGCTTTAAGTAGTCTTTAATCTATAACGTTTTTTGCTTCTCCTGTAAAATACTAAAAATGTTAGTTACGGCCTTTTGCATTTTAGGTGACGATATATGTATTTTAGAATCATTGTAAGAATGCCTTTTTTTCGGTTACACCCGAACTTTGGCTTTCCTTACGTGTTTGACTTTTCTGTTTTTGAATTTGTATACATACTCATTTTTTTCTTTCAGTAATGTAAACTTTTTTGAAAATATTTGAACGAAAAAACATTTCAACATTTTCTACAATTCGAAGGTTTTCCAGAGTACCGATTTCCCTTCGCGACGCAATTCGCTTTCGTAACGCCTTACTGAGTAAACCCCCAGGTCTGCATACATTTTAATTTCTCTACGCAGAGGAATGTTGTCAGCACTTTCAAATATTTAATTTTTGAACAATGTCTGGCAGCATTGTGAATTGCGCTCAGCTGTTCATTGAAGCCCTTGAGGGTTGGTCGGAGTTAGCTACCCCGTTGCAACTCAGGATGCTGCTTGCAAAAAAGTATATAATGTTGTAGATGCTCCTGAGTTGTCCTTTCTATTCTGGTACGCCTAAAAATAAATGAAATCATTACATTTACATTAAAATTATTGAATTTGAAAAATTACTTATATTTCTTGGTTATCCATTTAAAATTTGCATTTGTTCATTTTTATTAAAACAGCTGTTTGACTGCAAAATGCTTTTCACCTCACGTGGTGACTTTTTTAAACTTTTTTCTTATGAAGCCAGGATTTGAGCCAGAATAGCTTCACAAAAAATTCCTCACAATAAATCTCTCAAAAATTTCCCCTCACCCCAGTTATGAGGTTTCTTCAGAATAGGGCTGTAATGTAATCTATTTCATGTTCACTTTGTTTCACTGTTCATAATTGAAAATTTTTCGTTTACATTTGACAATTTTTCATGTTGCCTATTCCAATTCAGGGGTCCTGATTGCGTCACTATGTCGAAAACTTGTCTTCTATCATTCTTGTGTTATCTGCTGCCATAATTTGTCAATTTTTAATTTTTATATCATCGCTCTTGAATTAGAGATTAGCGAAGTAGAGATTTTTCAGTATCGGTGAAAATGGAAACTTTAAAACCACAGTGATTTTTTATAGCGACCAGCTATCAGGACAGGAGCTAATTGATCAATTAA
Source organism: Zeugodacus tau (assembly GCA_031772095.1). NCBI lineage: Eukaryota > Metazoa > Arthropoda > Insecta > Diptera > Tephritidae > Zeugodacus > Zeugodacus tau. The sequence continues at coordinate 43,630,754 of CM062649.1, read as the reverse complement.
CCCGCCTCTGCACAATGGGACAGAATGCGTTTTTTTTGCATAAACTCTAAAAACTCATTCAGTGCCTTGAAATTCGGTTAGTATCTGTACCGCATATAAATATGAAAAATAAAAAACAAGTAAGGAAAGGCTAAGTTCGGGTGCAACCGAACATTTTATACTCTCGCAATTTATTGAAGAAATTTAACCAATATATATATGCGGAATAAAGCTCACCGCAATAAAGCTAAACCTACAATGAGGTATATGGAAATGTTATGACCCGATCTTAATAATTTTTGGATCAGAGACACACTATTAGAAGAAAACAATTTCCTCTGAATTAAATTGAGATATCTGAGAGATTTACCCATAATTTCGGTTAAAATTTATCCTTAGGCGCTGAGTTCAACATGTTCGATACCTGGGGCCTTGAAAAGTTATGGTACGATTTCGACAATTTTTTGACAACTGAAGCCAGAGATGATATGCACTAATTATGTAAAGTTTTATTCCGTTATCTTCATTGGTTCCTTATGTTTACATTATAAAGTGAAGGAATAAGATGGATTTCAAAATTGAGTTATAAGGAAAGTAGTAGTGGTTGTAAACCGATTTCGCCCATTTTTCGTCCGTGTTATCAGGGTGTCAAGAAAATATTATATACCGAATTTCATTCGAATCGGTCGAGTAGTTCCTGAGATATGGTTTTTGACTCATAAGTGGGCAATGCCACGCACATTTTCCATTTTGTAAAAAAATCTGAGTACAGCTCCCTTCTGCTATTTCTTCTGCAAAATTTAGTGTTTCTGACGTTTTTCATTAGTTAGTTAACCCAGTTTTAGTAATTTTCAACCTAACCTTTGTATGGGAGGTGGGCGTGGTTATTATCCGATTTCAACTATTTTCATGGTGTGTGGTGGGGTATGTAAGAGAACCGACTGCAAAAAGTTTGGTTTATATAGCTTTATTGGTTTGCGAGTTAAATACAAATAACCGATTTGTGGGTGGGACCACGCCCACTTCCCCAAAAAAATTACATCAAAATATGCCCCTCCTAGTGTGATCCTTTATTTCAAATTTTACTTTTATATCTTCATTTATGGCTTAGTTATGACACTTTATGTGTTTTTGGTTTTCGCCATTTTGTGGGCGTGGCAATGGTCCGATTCCGCCCATTTTCGAACTTGATCTTCTTATGGTGCCAAGGAATATTTGTGCGAAGTTTCGTCAAGATATCTTAATTTTTACTCAAGTTACAGCTTGCACAGACGGACAGACGGGCGGACGGACAGACATCCGGATTTCAAATCTACTCGTCACCCTGATCACTTTGGTATATATGACTCTATATCTAACTCTTTTAGTTTTAGGTGTTACAAACAACCGTTATGTGAACAAAACTATAATACTCTCTTTAGCAACTTTTGTTGCGAGAATATAATAAACCCGATGACACACCCCCTACCCCCAAAAGAGGCAGCTCCCTTATGGAATCAAAGCTTAATTTCAAAAAAATACATTAATAATTGATTGATTTTGCTTTAACTTCATTCCATATCTTCATTTACATCTAAATCAATTGAATAATCATTAAATATATCCAAATCTGCCAATTCGTCATCATCAGAAAGTCTATCTTCATCTTCATCAGTTGGTGCTCCTGGTGTAATTGCAATTTCCGGAGCTTCCAAAAGCGCCACCACCTGCGGGAGCATTTTTTTAATTTGTTTATTTTCTCTTTTGTTGATGTGCAAACTTGATATAAGAGGATCTGAGGAATCCATAGATCTACGAAAAACATCGGACAAATTATATGCTCTGCTACTTTTTGTGCTTCATGTGCATTTCTATCCTTCTTATAGAACTTATTTCGGGCCTCAGATGCATTTTCTCCAAGACCGACAGGAACTACTGAAGCTCTTATTATCTCTGAACCATGGACTAATATTTTGTGTACGGTTGCTGACATAGGAAACCAAGAGTACTTTTCCATATATAGTAAAGCAGTTTTACTACAAAAAAAATCGAATTTTTCCGCATTGATCTGGTATTCGCATGAAATTGAAATTAATATAAACAAGTAAGGAAAGGCTAAGTTCGAGTGTAACCGAACATTTTATACTCTCGCAATTTATTGAAGAAATTTTATTAAGATAACGCACAAATTTACCCATAAATTCGGCATAAAGTTTAATAGAATAAAGAAAATCGTCCTATATAGTGTATGAGGGCTGAGGTAATTCCTGAACCGATTTCATTCAATTTCACCAGCAAGGTACACTATATCCAATACTATACGCTCACTTAATTTTGCTAAGATATATCACATATTAACCAATACATCTATGCGTAATGAAGCCCAACGAATTTTTGAAAAACCTTTAATTAGGTATATGGGAGCTAGGGTATGATATTTTTGCAAAACCTATAATTATGTATATGGGAGCTAAGATATGTTGTGACCCGATTTTAATAATTTTTGGAACAGAGACACACTATTGGAAGAAAACAATTTCCTCTGAATTACATTAAGTTAGTTGAGAGATTTACCCATATTTTCGGTTAAAATTTAACCTTAGGCGCTGAATTCAACATGTTCGATATCTGGGGCCTTGAAAAGTTATAGTCCGTTTTCGACAATTTTTTCACAAGTGATGCCACAGATCATATACTGTATTTGTGTAAAGTTTTTATATCGCTATCATCATTGGTTCCTAATGTATATATTATAAAGTGAAGGATTCGGATGGAATTCAAAAGTGAGTTATAAAAGAAAGTAGTCGTGGTTGTGAACCGATTTCATCCATTTTCCACACATGTCATTAGGGTGTCAATAAAATATTATATACCGAATTTCATTGAAATCTGTCGAGTAGTTCCTGAGATATGGTTTTTGGCCCATAAGTGGGCGATGCCACGCCCATTTCCCATTTTGTAAAAGATCTGAGTGCAGCTTCCTTCTGCTATCATTTCCGTGAAATTTTGTGTTTCTGACGTTTCTCGTTAGTGAGTTAACCCACTTTTAGTCATTTTCAACCTAACCTTTGTATGGGAGGTGGGCGTGGTTATTATCCGATTTCTTTCATTTTTGGACTGTATAAGGAAACGGTGAAAATAAATGACTGCAGAAAGTTTGGTTTATATAGCTTTATTGGTTTGCAAGATATATATAAAAAACCTATTTGGGGGCGGGGTCACGCCCACTTTTCCAAAAAAATTACATTCAAATATGCCCCTCCCTAATGCGATCCTATGTTCCAAATTTTATTTTCATAATTTTATTTATGGCTTAGTTATAGCTCTTTATGTGTTTTTGGTTATCGCCATTTTGTGGACGTGGCAGTGGTCCGATTCCGCCCATTTTCGAACTTAACCTTCTTATGGTGCCAAGGAACACGTGTTCCAAGTTTCATTAAGATATCTCAATTTTTACTCAAGTTACAGCTTGCACGGACGGACAGACGGACAGACGGACAGACGGACGGACGGACAGACAGACATCCGGATTTGAACTTTACTCGTAACCCTGATCACTTTGGTATATATAACCCTATATCTAACTCGTTTAGTTTTAGGACTTACAAACAACCGTTAGGTGAACAAAACTATAATACTCTCTTTAGCAACTTTTGTTGCGAGAGTATAAAAATATAAATTCTTCAAAATTTCAATGTCAAATGCTCTCCTCGCCGTATTTCCATCATGTGTGCTTCCACAGCCATTCTGTTTTGGTTTATCAACATGTAGCCCCATTTCTTCCCACAATTGTTTTTGAATTTTCTGTTTTCTAGTTCTCATACTTAGTTTATCTATTGCATCCTTAACCTGCCACTTTTGTATGTCAATTCTATATGAGATTTTTAATACAAATTCCAGGAATCTAATCCACGCATGCAAAGGACTTACACCATATTGAAGTGCTCTAGGTTTTTTCTTGAAAACGCAGGATTTCAAATCCTTCGTTGCTAAAAAGTCTTTTGGTTTTGCACCACATACTGGGCAACACTGATTAGAATTTGTACCAGTTAATACATTTAACACCTTACCATCTATTAACGTCATATGCAGATCATAGCTTACAGTGATGTATCCACCATTAAGGTTGTATTCGAGAGGTGTCAAACTCTAAATTTGTGAATCCAAATTTGCTTTCTCCGCTAATATTTGATTTTTAGTTTCTTTGATGAATTCGATTGTAATTAGCCTGCAAAATCTTACGGATTGTGGAGTTCGATTACACCAAATTACTCTGTCTGAAGAATCAATTAATTTTATCGGTATTAAAGTTGTTACAAATAAAGATTCATCCAACGATTCTGGTGCATCTCCTTCAAATTTCTGTTTGTACATGCTCTGTCCTGTTGTTCCATCGAATCCATAGCTAGCAATTAATTTCGTTTCATCGATATATGCAATCTGATTTATAACATCTTCTTGCATTAAAATAATACGGCCAGCCGTGTGGTAAAGTATGTTTTGCAAGCTAACTTCCGCATTGGTTTCCGAAACAGTTATACCAATCGGTCTGCATTTAAATTTCGCCTCATACACAGTATGATAGCTTGGATATATGTTGCAATGTCAATTTTTATTTAATAATCTAATGTTAATGTACTGCTGTTTACTAAACGAATTTTCCAATAAGAAATTTAACGCTTCTTCAGGAGTGAGTTGAAGTGGTTCATTGAAGCGAAGTTTTTTCCTAATTTCACTTGCTCTTGAAGATGATGATGAGCATTCCTTTAAAACATGCGCCATGTCGCTTTTATTTGATTTTTTTGCATTTTACAACTTTCTTTTTTATTTCTTTGTTTTTGTCTTCTTTTAACGAGTCTCCATTAATTTTTATATAAATGTAGTTCAAAATACTGTCATCCTTTCGATCATTTGACTCCCATATTTGCAGCAATTCTTCATGGGAGAATTCATATTTTCCTTAAAAAAACAATTTTGGAAAAAAACGAGCAAAAATGAGCAAATAATTTGTATAACATATTTAAGAAGACATAATCACAATTGGGAATAGGTTTTGAGCAGAAGGCAGCGGAAGCCAAGAATTTCTACTTCACGGAACACAAATATTTGTTAATTTGTAGGTATGGAAGTATGAATACACAATAGAGGTAAATATACACACATTTTCTTTTTACAATATGCATTTACATACCTTGTCGATTGATTTCCATGAAGTTTAAAAATACAAAGTTTTTGGTTCACTTAAAATTTCACAGCCGATTTACATTTGCAAGCTTTAAATTGACATGTATCAAAACATAAAGAAGCAGTTACAATCAGCTGACTTTGAAAGCGCGCCATAAAAATGTAAAGAAAGATGCCAACAGGCTGTTTTATTGTTACTTTTAGATATATATGGATAATCTACTAATAGAAAAATAACTTACTTTACAGGAATAGATATATAAAAAATTTTACTTTATGCCAAAAAAATGGCGTTCTGTCCCATTGTGCTCTGCTGCTCGATTAAAACGCTTATTGATTTATCGAAGATTGCCATACAAAATAAACAACCCTATTTCTGAAAAAACCTCATAACTGAGGTGAGAGGAAAATTTTTAGAGATTTCTTGTAAGGCATATTTTGTGAAACTATTCTGGCTCGAACCTCATAAGAAAAAACCTTAAAAAGTCACCTCTTGAGTTGAAAAGCATTTTGCTGTCAAACAGCTGTTAAAAAAATAATAAATAAATACAAATTTGAAATGGATAACCAAGAAATGTAAGTAATTTTGGAAATCTAAACATTTTGATGTAAAATATAATAAATTCATATATTTCTAGAGCGTACCAGAATAGAAAGGTTTAACAACTCAGGAGCAGCTGCAACATTATATATTTAATGTTTTGCAAAAGCAGCATCCTGAGTTGCAACGGGGGAAGCTAACTCCGACCAACCTTCAAGGGTCTTTAATGCATTGGAAGCATCAATTGTATTCGCGTGCGCGGAAAATTAAGGCACATGCGCAAGCAACTGGTGAAGGCCCTCGGCGCAATATATATCGGAGTTTGAGGAGCAGACAATCGCAACCTTTGGGGCAGCAGCGATGGTTTTTTTTTTGTTGTCGGAGGGGAATCTTCAAATGATACCGTATGTATGCCATAGTATACGGCATGCACGATTCATCCCATTCGCTTAAGATACACCAATTTCGGGATCACTCCTAGCAACTCTAAGTTTTGCCCTTTCAACAGGACGCCTACCGTACTAAACCTAAACTCCGTCTTCTATAGCTCTTTATTCTCCCTTGCGGGTACCAATGCCGTTAGAGTATTTCATCACAAGGGTAAGCTTTAGCCAATTTGCTCATCTCCAATCCAATTTGGTCTACTGTAAGTCGCTCGTCACTCCCTCCTTCCGCTGTTGCGTTTGCCTCACTCATTCTTTCTGAGCTCTATTAAAGCTCTCGCGGAACCATGCTCTTACTTGATTCCACACTTTTGGTGATTGGATCATGTGAGTCACTATATTTCCTGGTGTGAGGCGTTCTTTTAGTAGTTTCTCCAGTTCCGTTCAAAACGTGGACACTCAAAGAATACATGTAATGCGTTTTCGCATCCATTGTCACAGAGGGAGCATTCTGTCCCAATTTTTGAACAATGTCTGGCAGCATTGTGAATTGCGCTCAGCTGTTCATTGAAGCCCTTGAGGGTTGGTCGGAGTTAGCTACCCCGTTGCAACTCAGGATGCTGCTTGCAAAAGGTATATAATGTTGTAGATGCTCCTGAGTTGTCCTTTCTATTCTGGTACCAAAATTGCCTACAAAAATAAATAGAAATCATTACATTTACATTAATATTATTGAATTTGAAAAATTACTTATATTTCTTGGTTATCCATTTAAAATTTGCATTTGTTCATTTTTATTAAAACAGCTGTTTGACTGCAAAATGCTTTTCACCTCACGTGGTGACTTTTTTAAACTTTTTTCTTATGAAGCCAGGATTTGAGCCAGAATAGCTTCACAAAAAATTCCTCACAATAAATCTCTCAAAAATTTCCCCTCACCCCAGTTATGAGGTTTCTTCAGAATAGGGCTGTAATGTAATCTATTTCATGTTTCACTTTGTTTCACTGTTCATAATTGAAAATTTTTCGTTTACATTTGACAATTTTTCATGTTGCCTATTCCAATTCAGGGGTCCTGATTGCGTCACTATGTCGAAAACTTGTCTTCTATCATTCTTGTGTTATCTGCTGCCATAATTTTGTCAATTTTTAATTTTTTATATCATCGCTCTTGAATTAGAGATTAGCGAAGTAGAGATTTTTCAGTATCGGTGAAAATGGAAACTTTAAAACCACAAAGTGATTTTTTATAGCGACCAGCTATCCAGGACGGAACTAATTGATCAATTAACCCGCCTCTGCACAATGGGACAGAATGCGTTTTTGTGCATAAACTCTAAAAACTCATTCAGTGCCTTGAAATTCGGTTAGTATCTGTACCGCATATAAATATGAAAAATAAAAAACAAGTAAGGAAAGGCTAAGTTCGGGTGCAACCGAACATTTTATACTCTCGCAATTTATTGAAGAAATTTAACCAATATATATATGCGGAATAAAGCTCACCGCAATAAAAGCTAAACCTACAATGAGGTATATGGAAATGTTATGACCCGATCTTAATAATTTTTGGATCAGAGACACACAATAGAAGAAAACAATTTCCTCTGAATTAAATTGAGATATCTGAGAGATTTACCCATAATTTCGGTTAAAATTTATCCTTAGGCGCTGAGTTCAACATGTTCGATACCTGGGACCTTGAAAAGTTATGGTACGATTTCGACAATTTTTTGACAACTGAAGCCAGAGATGATATGCACTAATTATGTAAAGTTTTATTCCGTTATCTTCATTGGTTCCTTATGTTTACATTATAAAGTGAAGAGAATAAGATGGATTTCAAAATTGAGTTATAAGGAAAGTAGTAAGTGGTTTGTGTAAACCGATTTCGCCCATTTTTCTGTCCAAATGTTATCAGGGAATTGTCAAGAAAAATATTATATACCGAATTTCATTCGAATCGGTCAGAGTAGTTCCTGAGATATGGTTTTTGACTTCATAAGTGGAAGCGATGCCACGCCCATTTTCCATTTTGTAAAAAAATCTGAGTACAGCTCCCATTACTGCTATTTCTTCTGCAAAATTTAGTGTTTCTGACGTTTTTCATTAGTTGAATTAACCCAGTTTTAGTAATTTTCAACCTAACCTTTGTATGAGGAGGTGGGGCGTGGTTATTATCCGATTTCAACTATTCATGGTGTGTGCGGGGTGGGGGGGGGGGGGGGGGGGGGAGGGTCATGTAAGAGAACCGAGCTGCAAAAGTTTGAGGTTTATATAGCTTTATTGGTTTGCAGAGTTAAATACAAATAACCGGATTTGTGGGTGGGACCACGCCCACTTCCCAAAAAAATTACATCAAAATATGCCCCTCCTAGTGTGATCCTTTATTTTCAAATTTTACTTTTATATCTTCATTTATGGCTTAGTTAAGTGACACTTTATGTGTTTTTGGTTTTCGCCATTTTGTACTGGGCGTGGCAATGGTCCGATTCCGCCCATTTTCGAACTTGATACTTCTTATGGTGCCAAGGAATATTTGTGCACGCGAAGTTTCGTCAAGATATTCTTAATTTTTACTCAAGTTACAGCTTGCACAGAACGGACAGACGGGCGGACGGACAGACATCCGGATTTCAAATCTACTCGTCACCCTGATCACTTTGAGTATATATGACTCTATATATCTAACTCTTTTAGTTTTAGGTGTTACTGAAAACAACCGTTATGTGAACAAAAACTATAATACTCTCTTTAGCAACTTTTGTTGCGAGAATATAATAAACCCGATGACACACCCCCTACTCCCAAAAGAGGCAGCTCCCTTTATGGAATCAAAGCTTAATTTCAAAAAATACATTAATAATTGATTGATTTGGCTGCTTTAACTTCATTCCATATCTTCATTTACATCTAAATCAATTGAATAATCATTAAATATATCCAAATCTGCCATGATTCGTCATCATCAGAAAGTCTATCTTCATCTTTCATCAGTTGGTGCTCCTGGTGCCAATTGCAATTTCCGGAGCTTCCAAAAGCGCCACCTTACCTGCGGGAGCATTTTTTTTAATTTGTTTATTTTCTCTCTTTGTTGATGTGCAAACTTCGACGTATAAGAGGATCTGAGGAATCCATGTAGATCTACGAAAAACATCGGACAAATTATATGCTCTGCTACTTTTTGTGCTTCATGTGCATTTCTATCCTTCTTATAGAAGACTTATTTCGGGCCTCTTCAGATGCATTTTCTCCAAGACCGACAAGGAACTACTGAAGCTCTTATTATCATCTGAACCATGGACTAATATTTTGTGTACGGTTGCTGACATTGAGGAAACCAAGAGTACTTTTTCCATATATAGTAAAAGCAGTTTTACTACAAAAAATTCGAATTTTTCCGCATTGGGATCTGGTATTCGCATGAAATTGAAATTAATATAAAATATAAATTCTTCAAAATTTCAATGTCAACCATGCTTTCTCTCCGCCGTATTTCCATCATGTGTAGCTTCCTACAGCCAATTCTGTTTTGGTTTATCAACATGTAGCCCCATTTCTTCCCACAATTTTTTTTGAATTTTCTGTTTTCTAGTTCTCATAACTTAGTTTATCTATTGCATCCTTAACCTGCCACTTTTGTATGTCAATTCTATATGAGATTTTTTAATACAAATTCCAGGAATCTAATCCACGCATGCAAAGGACTTACACCATATTGAAGTGCTCTTAGGTTTTTTCTTGAAAACGCAGGATTTAAAATCCTTCGTTGCTAAAAAGTCTTTTGGTTTTTGCACCACATACTGGGCAACACTGATTAGAATTTGTACCAGTTAATACATTTAACACCTTACCATCTATTAACGTCATTATGCAGATCATAGCTTACAGTGATGTATCCACCATTAAGGTTGTATTCGAGAGGTGTCAAACTCTAAATTTGTGAATCCAAATTTGCTTTCTCCGCTAATATTTGATTTTTAGTTTCTTTGCATAATTCGATTGTAATTAGCCTGCAAAATCTTACGGATTGTGGAGTTCGATTACACCGCAAATTACTAAATGTCTGAAGAATCAATTAATTTTATCGGTATTAAAGTTGTTACAAATAAAGATTCATCCAACGATTCTGGTGCATCTCCTTCAAATTTCTGTTTGTACATGCTCTGTCCTGTTGTTCCATCGAATCCATAGCTAGCAATTAATTTCGTTTTCATCGATGTTAGCAATCTGATTTATAACATCTTCTTGCATTAAAATAATACGGCCAGCCGTTAGCTGGTAAAAGTATGTTTGCAAGCTAACTTCCGCATTGGTTTCCGAAACAGTTATGCCAATCGGTCTGCATTTAAATTTCGCCTCATACACAGTATGATAAGCTTGAATATATGTCAATTTTTATTTAATAATCTATAATGTTAATGTACTGCTGTTTACTAAACGAATTTTCCAATAAGAAATTTAACGTAACTTCTTCAGGAGTGAGTTGAAGTGGTTCATTGAATGCGAAGTTTTTTCTAATTTCACTTGCTCTTGAAGATGATGATGAGCATTCCTTTAAAACAGGCGCCATGTCGCTTTTATTTGATTTTTTTGCATTTTACAACTTTTCTTTTTTATTTCTTTGTTTTTGTCTTTAACTTTTAACGTGTCTCCCATTAATTTTATATAAATGTGAAGTTCAAAAATACTGTCATCCTTTCGATCATTTGACTCCCATGATTTGCAGCAATTCTTCATGGGAGAATTCATATTTTCCTTAAAAAACAATTTTCGAAAAACGAGCATTAAAAATGAGCCAAATAATTTGTATAACATATTTAAGAAGCTACATAATCATACAAAATTTGAATAGGTTTTGAGCGAGAAGGCAGCGGAAGCTAGAAGTTCTTACTTCACGGAACACAAATATTTGTTAATTTATATGGAAGTATGAATACACAATAGACAAATATACACACATTTTCTTTTTACAATATGCATTTACATACCTTTGTCGATTGGATTTCCATGATTTAAAAATAAAGTTTTTGGTTCATTAAAATTTCACAGCTGATTTTACTTGCAAGCTTTAAATTGCCATGTATCAAAACATAAAGAAGCAGTTACAATCAGCTGACTTTGAAAGCGCGCCAAAAATGTAGAGATGCCAACAGGCTGTTTTATTGTTACTTTTAGATATATATGGATAATCTTCTTCTTCTTCTTAACTGGCGTAGAAACCGCTTACGCGGTTATAGCCGAGTCCACAACAGTGCGCCACGCATCTCTCCTTTTGGCGTTTTGGCGCCAATTGGTAATACCAAGTGAGTGAGGAACAGGTCCTTCTCCACCTGGTCCTTCCATCGGAGTGGAGGTCTCCCTCTTCCTCGGCTTCCACCAGCGGGTACTGCATCGAATACTTTCAGAGCTGGAGCACTTTCATCCATTCGAACAACATGACCTAGCCAGCGTAGCCGCTGTTTTTTTAATCGCTGGACTATATCTATGTCGTCGAATAACACATACAGCTCATCGTTCCATCGTCTGCGGTATTCGCCGTTGCCAATTCTTAAGGGACCATAAATCTTCCGCAAAACCTTTCTCTCGAAAACTCCTAGTGCCGACTCATCGGATGTTTGACATCTCGTCCACGCTTCTGCACCGTAAAGTAGGACGGGAACATGATGAGGGCGCAGACTTGTAGAGCTTTGGTTTTGTTCGTCGAGAGAGGACTTTACTTTTCAATGCCTACTCGCCCGGTCCATAGTAGCACCTGTTGTTGGCAAGAGTTGACCTTCTGCGTTTGGATTTCCAGGCTGACATTGGTTATTGCTGTTAATGCTGGTTCCTAGTGTGGCAGACGAAATTATCTACAACTTCAAAGTTATGACTGTCAACAGTGACGTGGAGAGCCAAGACGCGAATGCGCTGACTACGTTTGTTTGATGACAGGAGATATTTCGTCTTGTCCTCGTTCACCACCAGACCCATTCGCTTCGCTTCTATCCAGTGCTGGAAAAAGCAGAACTAACGGCGCGGGTTGTTGTTTCCAATGGGCTATCGATATCATCGGCGTACGCCAGGAGCTGTACACTCTTGTAAAAGATGGTACCCTTCTCTGTTTAGCTCTGCAGCTCTTATAATTTTTTCCAGCATCAGAGCGGTAAAAGAAGTCGCACGATAGTGAGTCACCTTGTCTGAAACCTCGTTTGGTATCGAACGTTTCGCTCGGAGAGGTCCTTCCCCGGATCCTGACAGAGCTTTTGAAAGTGTTTAAATGCTCAACGTCTAACTTACACAGCCGTATTAGTTTTGCGGGGGATACCAAATTCAGACATCGCGGCATAAAGCGCAGCTCCTTTTCGTGCTGTCTGAAAGCCAGCTTTAAAGTCGAAGCCAAATAGATGGTGTGTGTCGATCCTTTTTTCACGGGTCTTCTCCAAGATTTGGCGCATGTGTGAATCATCTGGTCAGATTTGTTGATTTTCCAGGTCTAAAATCCACACTGATAAGGTCCAATCAGTTTGTTGACGGTGAGCGCTTTAGGTCTTTCACACAGTACGCTCGATAGAACCTTATAAGCGATGTTGGGCGAAGGAGGGGTTTATCCCACGGTGATAGTTGGCGCAGATTGTGGGGTCTCGCCTTTTTGTGGATTGGGCAGAGTACACTGAGATTCCCAATCGTCGGGCATGCTTTCTTCCGACCATATTTCGCAAAGAAGCTGATGCATGCACCTTATCGAAGCTCTTTCACCTGCCAGGTATTTGAATGAAGCTCGGCCGGCGAACTGATCCATCGGCCCCCGCCGCCGCTTGTTGTTCTTCAAGCGGGTCAATTGCTATTCTACATTTCTTCATTTGGTCGGGCAATGGAACATCTGTTCCATCGCTCAGTCGATTAGAGGGAATCGGGTTACTGCCATCTCCTCTGGTGTTGTACTTTCACTGCCATTCAGCAGGCTGGAGAAGTGTTCCTCCACAAACACAGTATACTCTGGTCATCAACCACTAGATCACCGCTGGGGTCCTACAGGAGTGTGCTCGGTCTTGAAACCTTCAGTTAGTCGCCGGATCTTTTCGTAAAATTTTCGCGAGCATTACTCTCTGTCGGCCAGCTTCGTCAAGCTCGTCATACTCACGCATTTCGGCCTCTTTTCTTTTCTTTTTCTGCAATATGCGTCTCGGCTTCCTCTTCAAAACTCTCGGTATCTTTCCCATCCCGCTCGTGTTGCGGTCGATCGCAACATTGCGAGGTAGGCAGCTCTGTTTTCTCTCCACTGCGAGACTGACAATCCTCATCATACCAGCTGTTTTTTGGGCTTTTCTCGGAAAGCCAATGGTTTTCGGCTTGCATTGCTGTACGTAAGAGTTTGATATGCCGTCCCACAGCTCCCTTATGCCAAGATGCTGATGAGTGCTCTCCCAGAGAGCAGGAGTGCAAAGTCGAGTAGAAAATCGTTCGGCTGTCGGTTGTGATTTACGCAGCTTCTCGGATGTCGAACGCTTCCTTTGTGTTTGCTTGGACGTGTGGCGCTTTCTACACAGAGGCGGGTGCGTATCTTAGTTGCTACAAGATAGTGGTCCGAGTCGATGTTGGGACCACGAAGCGTACGCACATCAAAAACACTGGAGACATGTCGTCCATCTATCACAACATGATCGATCTGGTTGCGAGTGATTCGATCCGGGGACAGCCATGTAGCTTGATGGATTTTCTTATGCTGGAATCTAGTACTACAGATATGGATAATCTACTAATAGAAAAATAACTTACTTTACAGGAATAGATATATAAAAATTTTTACTTTATGCCAAAAAAATGGCGTTCTGTCCCATTGTGCTCTGCTCGATTAAAACGCTTATTGACATCGAATTGCCATACAAAATAAAACATCCCTATTTCTGAAAAAACCTCATAACTGAGGTGGAGAGGAAAATTTTTAGAGATTTCTTGTGTAAGGCATTGTATTTTAGAAACTATTCTTGGCTCCGAACCTCGCCACATAAAAAAAAACCTTAAAAAGTCACCTCTTGAGTTGAAAAGCATTTTTATGGCTGTCATACACAGCTGTTAAAAAATAATAAATAAATACAAATTTGAAATGGATAACCAAAGAAATATAAGTAATTTTTGGAAATCTAAAACATTTTGATGTAAATATAATAAATTCATATATTTCTAGGCGTACTCAAATAGAAGGAGTGTGTGACAACTCAGTGAGCAGCTGCAACATTATATAATGTTTTGCAAGCAGCATCCTGAGTTGCAACGGGGGAAGGCTTAACTCCGACCAACCTTCAAGGGTCTTTAATGCATTGGAAGCTATCGAATTGTATTCGCGTGCGCGGAAAAATTAAGAGCACATGCGCAAGCAACCTGGTGAAGGCCCTCGGCGCAATATATGATCGGAGTTTGAGGATTGCAGACAATCAAACCTTTGGGGCAGCAGCGATAGTTTTTTTTGTTGGTCGGAGGGGGAATCTTCTAAATGAGTACCGTATGTATATAGTATACGGCATGCAATAGATTCATCCCATCTTCGCTTTCAAGATATACCAATCTTCGGGATCACTCCTAGCAACTCTAAGTTTTGCGAAACGGGACGCCTACGTACTTAAACCCTAAACTCCGTCTTCTATAGCTCTTTATTCTCCCTTGCCGGTACCACCGTTAGGTATTTCATCAAAGGGTAAGCTTTTAGCCAATTTTGCTCATATCTCCAATCCAATTTGGTCTACTGATCGCTCGTCATCCTCCTTTTCCGCTGTTGCGTTGCCATCTCATTCTTCTTTTCTGAGCTCTATTAAAGCTCTCGCGGACCATGCTCTTACTTGATTCCCCACACTTTTGGTGATTGGATCATGCTGGAGTCAGCTATATTTCCTGGTGTGAGGCGTTATTTTAGTAGTTTCTCCAGTTCCGTTCAAAACGTGGACACTCAAAGAATACATGTAATGCGTTTTCGCATCCATTGTCACAGAGGGAGCATTCTGTCCCAATTTTTGAACAATGTCTGGCAGCATTGTGAATTGCGCTCAGCTGTTCATTGAAGCCCTTGAGGGTTGGTCGGAGTTAGCTACCCCGTTGCAACTCAGGATGCTGCTTGCAAAAAAGTATATAATGTTGTAGATAACCTCCTGAGTTGTCCTTTTCTATTCTGGTACGCCTAAAAATAAATGAAAATCATTACATTTACATTAAAATTATTGAATTTGGAAAAATTACTTATATTTCTTTGGTTATCCATCATTAAAATTTGCATTATCGTTCATTTTTATTAAAACAGCTGTTTTGAAAGCTTGCAAATGCTTTTCACCTCACGTGGTGACTTTTTTAAACTTTTTCTTATGAAGCCAGGGATTTGAGCCAGAATAGCTTCCACAAAAAATTCCTCACAATAAAATCTCTCAAAAATTTCCCCTCACCCCCAGTTATTGCGAGGTTTCTTCAGAATAGGGCTGCTAATGTAATCTATTCTTTATGTTCACTTTTGTTTCACTGTTCATAATTGAAAATTTTTCGTTTACATTTGACAATTTTTCATGTTGCCTATTCCAATTCAGGGGTCCTGATTGTGTCACTATGTCGAAAACTTTGTCTTCTATCATTCTTGTGTTATACTGCTTATGCCATAATTTTGTCAAATTTTTAATGCATTTTTATATCATCGCTCTTGAATTAGAGATTAGAAGGGAAGTAGAGATTTTTCAGTATCGAGGTGGAAAATGGAAACTTTAAAACCACAGTGATTTTTTAAACAGACCAGCTATCAGTTGAACAGGAGTCAATTTGATCAATTAACCCGCCTCCTGCATCAATCGGGACAGAATGCGTTTTTTTGCATACAACTCTAAAAACTCATTCAGTGCCTTGAAATTCGGTTAGGTATCTGTACCGCATATAAATATGAAAAATAAGTGGCAAAACAAGTAAGGAAAGGCTAAGTTCGGTGCAACCGAACATTTTATACTCGCAATTTATTGAAGAAATTTAACCAATATATATATGCGGAATAAACTCACCTGCAATAAAGCTAAACCTACAATGAGGTATATGGAAATGTTATGACCCGATCTTAATAATTTTTGGATCAGAGACACACTATTAGAAGAAAACAATTTCCTCTGAATTAAATTGGAGATATCTGAGGAGGATTTACCCCATACATTTCGGTTAAAATTTGTCATCCTTAGGCGCTGAGTTCAACATGTTCGCTGATACCTGGGGCCTTGAAAAGTTATGGTACGATTTCGACAATTTTTTGACAACTGAAGCCAGCAGATGATATGCACTAATTATGTAAAGTTTTATTCCGTTATCTTCATTGGTTCCTTATGTTTACATTATAAAGTGAAGGAATAAGATGGATTTCAAAATTGAGTTATAAGGAAAGTAGTAGTGGTTGTAAACCGATTTCGTCCGTGTTATCAGGGTGTCAAGAAAATATTATATACCGAATTTCATTCGAATCGGTCGAGTAGTTCCTGAGATATGGTTTTTGACTCATAAGTGGGCAGCGTTGCCACGCACATATTTTTCCATTTTGTAAAAAAAATCTGAGTACAGCTCCCTCTCTGCTATTTTCTTCTGCAAAATTTTTGTTTCTGACGTTTTTCGTTAGGTTAGATTAACCTGCAGTTTTAGTAATTTTTCAACCTAACAACTTTGTATGGGAGGTGGGCGTGGTTATTATCCGATTTTACCAACTATTTTCATGGTGTGTGGTGGGGTAGTGTAGAGAAGAACTGACTGCAAAAAGTTTGGTTTATATAGCTTTATTGGTTTGCAGAGTTAAATACAAATAACCGATTTGTGGGTGGGACCACGCCCACTTCCCCAAAAAAATTACATCAAAATATGCCCCTCCTAGTGTGATCCTTTATTTCAAATTTTACTTTCATATCTTCTCATTTATGGCTTAGTTATGACACTTTATGTGTTTTTGGTTTTCGCCATTTTGTATGGCAACGTGGTCCGATTCCGCCCATTTTCGAACTTGATCTTCTTATGGTGCCAAGCGAATATTTGTGCGAAGTTTCTGTCAAGATATCTTAATTTTTACCTCAAGTTAAGTAGCTTCGCACAGACGGACAGACACGGACAGACATCCGGATTTCAAATCTACTCGTCACCCTGATCACTTTGGTACTATATGACTCTATATCTAACTCTTTTAGTTTTAGGTGTTACAAACAACCGTTATGTGAACAAAACTATAATACTCTCTTTAGCAACTTTTGTTGCGAGAATATAATAAACCCGATGACACACCCCCTACTCCCAAAAGAGGCAGCTCCCTTATGGAATCAAAGCTTAATTTCAAAAAAATACATTAATAATTGATTGATTTTGCTTTAACTTCATTCCATATCTTCATTTACATCTAAATCAATTGAATAATCATTAAATATATCCAAATCTGCCAATTCGTCATCATCAGAAAGTCTATCTTCATCTTCATCAGTTGGTGCTCCTGGTGTAATTGCAATTTCCGGAGCTTCCAAAAGCGCCACCACCTGCGGGAGCATTTTTTTAATTTGTTTATTTTCTCTTTTGTTGATGTGCAAACTTGATATAAGAGGATCTGAGGAATCCATAGATCTACGAAAAACATCGGACAAATTATATGCTCTGCTACTTTTTGTGCTTCATGTGCATTTCTATCCTTCTTATAGAACTTATTTCGGGCCTCAGATGCATTTTCTCCAAGACCGACAGGAACTACTGAAGCTCTTATTATCTCTGAACCATGGACTAATATTTTGTGTACGGTTGCTGACATAGGAAACCAAGAGTACTTTTCCATATATAGTAAAGCAGTTTTACTACAAAAAAATTCGAATTTTTCCGCATTGATCTGGTATTCGCATGAAATTGAAATTAATATAAAATATAAATTCTTCAAAATTTCAATGTCAAATGCTCTCCTCGCCGTATTTCCATCATGTGTGCTTCCACAGCCATTCTGTTTTGGTTTATCAACATGTAGCCCCATTTCTCCCCACAATTATTTTTGAATTTTCTGTTTTCTAGTTCTCATACTTAGTTTATCTATTGCATCCTTAACCTGCCACTTTTGTATGTCAATTCTATATGAGATTTTTAATACAAATTCCAGGAATCTAATCCACGCATGCAAAGGACTTACACCATATTGAAGTGCTCTAGGTTTTTTCTTGAAAACGCAGGATTTCAAATCCTTCGTTGCTAAAAAGTCTTTTGGTTTTGCACCACATACTGGGCAACACTGATTAGAATTTGTACCAGTTAATACATTTAACACCTTACCATCTATTAACGTCATATGCAGATCATAGCTTACAGTGATGTATCCACCATTAAGGTTGTATTCGAGAGGTGTCAAACTCTAAATTTGTGAATCCAAATTTGTTTTCTCCGCTAATATTTCATTTTTAGTTCCTTTGATGAATTCGATTGTAATTAGCCTGCAAAATCTTACGGATTGTGGAGTTCGATTACACCAAATTACTCTGTCTGAAGAATCAATTAATTTTATCGGTATTAAAGTTGTTACAAATAAAGATTCATCCAACGATTCTGGTGCATCTCCTTCAAATTTCTGTTTGTACATGCTCTGTCCTGTTGTTCCATCGAATCCATAGCTAGCAATTAATTTCGTTTCATCGATATTTGCAATCTGATTTATAACATCTTCTTGCATTAAAATAATACGGCCAGCCGTGTGGTAAAGTATGTTTTGCAAGCTAACTTCCGCATTGGTTTCCGAAACAGTTATGCCAATCGGTCTGCATTTAAATTTCGCCTCATACACAGTATGATAGCTTGGATATATGTCAATTTTTATTTAATAATCTAATGTTAATGTACTGCTGTTTACTAAACGAATTTTCCAATAAGAAATTTAACGCTTCTTCAGGAGTGAGTTGAAGTGGTTCATTGAAGCGAAGTTTTTTCTAATTTCACTTGCTCTTGAAGATGATGATGAGCATTCCTTTAAAACATGCGCCATGTCGCTTTTATTTGATTTTTTTGCATTTTACAACTTTCTTTTTTATTTCTTTGTTTTTGTCTTCTTTTAACGTGTCTCCATTAATTTTTATATAAATGTAGTTCAAAATACTGTCATCCTTTCGATCATTTGACTCCCATATTTGCAGCAATTCTTCATGGGAGAATTCATATTTTCCTTAAAAAAACAATTTTCGAAAAAAACGAGCAAAAATGAGCAAATAATTTGTATAACATATTTAAGAAGACATAATCACAATTTGGAATAGGTTTTGAGCAGAAGGCAGCGGAAGCCAAGAAGTTCTACTTCACGGAACACAAATATTTGTTAATTTATATGGAAGTATGAATACACAATAGACAAATATACACACATTTTCTTTTTACAATATGCATTTACATACCTTGTCGATTGATTTCTATGATTTAAAAGTAAAGTTTTTGGTTCACTTAAAATTTCACAGCCGATTTACTTGCAAGCTTTAAATTGCATGTATCAAAACATAAAGAAGCAGTTACAATCAGCTGACTTTGAAAGCGCGCCAAAAATGTAGAGATGCCAACAGGCTGTTTTATTGTTACTTTTAGATATATATGGATAATCTACTAATAGAAAAATAACTTACTTTACAGGAATAGATATATAAAAATTTTTACTTTATGCCAAAAAAATAGCGTTCTGTCCCATTGTGCTCTGCTCGATTAAAACGCTTATTGACAGCGAATTGCCATACAAAATAAACATCCCTATTCTGAAAAAACCTCATAACTGAGGTGAGAGGAAAATTTTTAGAGATTTCTTGTAAGGCATATTTTGTGAAACTATTCTGGCTCGAACCTCATAAGAAAAAATCTTAAAAAGTCACCTCTTGAGTTGAAAAGCATTTTGCTGTCAAACAGCTGTTAAAAAAATAATAAATAAATACAAATTTGAAATGGATAACCAAGAAATGTAAGTAATTTTGGAAATCTAAACATTTTGATGTAAATATAATAAATTCATATATTTCTAGGCGTACCAGAATAGAAAGGACAACTCAGGAGCAGCTGCAACATTATATAATGTTTTGCAAGCAGCATCCTGAGTTGCAACGGGGGAAGCTAACTCCGACCAACCTTCAAGGGCTTCATGTCTTTAATGCATTGGAAGCATCAATTGTATTCGCGTGCGCGGAAAATTAAGGCACATGCGCAAGCAACTGGTGAAGGCCCTCTGCGCAATATATATCGGAGTTTGAGGAGCAGACAATCGCAACCTTTGGGGCAGCAGCGATTTTTTTTTGTTGTCGGAGGGGGAATCTTCAAATGATACCGTATTATATAGTATACGGCATGCACGATTCATCCCATTCGCTTAAGATACACCAATTTCGGGATCACTCCTAGCAACTCTAAGTTTTGCCTAACGGGACGCCTACGTACTAAACCCTAAACTCCGTCTTCTATAGCTCTTTATTCTCCCTTGCGGTACCACCGTTAGGTATTTCATCACAAGGGTAAGCTTTAGCCAATTTGCTCATCTCCAATCCAATTTGGTCTACTGATCGCTCGTCATCCTCCTTCCGCTGTTGCGTTGCCACTCATTCTTTCTGAGCTCTATTAAAGCTCTCGCGGACCATGCTCTTACTTGATTCCACACTTTTGGTGATTGGATCATGTGAGTCACTATATTTCCTGGTGTGAGGCGTTCTTTTAGTAGTTTCTCCAGTTCCGTTCAAAACGTGGACACTCAAAGAATACATGTAATGCGTTTTCGCATCCATTGTCACAGAGGGAGCATTCTGTCCCATCGTCATGTCCATACTTTTGTAGGTATTCTCTAAAACAGCCATGTCCAGTCAAGAACTGCGTCAAGTAGTGGTATGTTTCGCCATTCTGTCTTTCTACCCATTTTTGAATGTTCTTAATAAGTCTATATGTCCATCTACCTTTTGTCGTCTCATCCCAGCTTTTCATTTTGTCAAAGATTCTTTTTTGTTCCATCCACTGCAATGTGTGGTGGCATTATACTAACTATAACTCCGACCGCCTTGTGTGATACCGTCCGAAACGCACAGGTTACTCTGATTGCACTTAACCTCATTATAGACTTCGCCTTTTCAGCATATGTTTTATGCTTCAGTGCTGGTCCCCATATAGGTGCCACATACATTAGTACCGACTGACTCACTTTGGCTAAGAGTGCTCGTCTACTCTGGCTCGGTCCACCAATGTTAGCCATTAGTCTGGATAGTGCAGCCGAAACCCTTGCCGCTTTTTCACAAGCTTTGTCAATGTAGGTCTAATAGTTTAGTCTCACATCTAACATCACCCTCAGATATTTCAGGGACTGCTGTGTGGTTATATTGTACCCATCAATTTTTAGCGTAGCAGTCTCTAGCTTTTTTCTGCTTGTAATTAGCACAGCTTCTGTTTTTTGTCCTGCTAGTTGTAAAATTAATTTCTGTTAGCCATTCTTTTATTTTAGCCGCGGTCTCATTGCATATATGTCTATTTGGGTGATTTCTTTTGGCACCACAGTCACTGCTATGTCATCAGCATATCCTATTATTTGTACCTCCTTTGGTAGTGGGAGGCGCAGCACTCCATCGTAAAGTATGATCCAAAGTAATGGACCTAAGACTGAGCCTTGGGGTACTCCGCCCGTCACTGTGTAGTTTTGTGGTCCTTCAACGGTATCATATAATGGTATTCTATTGGACAGGTAATTTGACACAATCTTTACTAGATATGACGGCGTTTTTTAAGTTCGAGAGCTTTTATAATGTGAGGCCAGTAGGCCGAATTGAACGCATTCTTCAGGTCGAACGTTACCACCGCACAGTATTTTTTAGAGCCATACATCCATCTGGTTCCTTCAATGGCTCTGCTGGCGACATCAGTTACTTTCTGCATTGCATCTATTGCCGACCTTTGTCTTCGGAAATCATAATGATTATCTGCCAAACCCGGTAATACGTTTTCTAGACGTAGTTCCAGTCGAACACATATTATTCGTTCTAAAATTTTTCCCATAGTGCCCAGCATACATAGCGTTCGGTACGAGCTTGGCTCTCCGGCTGGCTTGCTTGGTTTCTGGAGGAGGACCAATCGCTGCTTCTTCCAAATTTTTGGGAAAACACTCTCTCGTACACACTGTGTAAACATCTCCGTGAAAAGGGCGTGGTTGTGTTTAATGGCTATCTTTAGGGCTTTGTTTGAAATGCCATCTAATCCAGGTGCCTTGCTGCTGGCGAATCTTCCTGCTGCTTCAATTACCTCTTTTCCGGTGAGAAGCAGCGATGGATGGATTGCCGCGTGTTTGAGCTTTGTAGGGGTAAGTCGACGAATGGGCGTGAATGAATTTGTGTTGGGTTAGGTTTAGTGATTTGTTATACTCTCGCAACAAAGTTGCTACGAGAGTATTATAGTTTTGTCCACATAACGGTTGGTTGTAAGTCCTAAAACTAAACGAGTTAGAAATAGGGTTATATATAACAAAATGATCAGGGTGACGAGAAAAGTTTTAATCCGAATGTCTGTCCGTGCGACCGTGCAAGCTGTAACTTGAGTAAAAATTGAGATATCTTGATGAAACTTGGAAGACGTATTTCTTGACACCATAAGAAGGTTAAGTTCGTAAACGGACCACTGCCACGCCCACAATATGTCGAAAACCGAAAACACATAAAGTACCATAACTAAGCTATAAATAAAGCTATGAAAGTAAAATTTGGTATGAAGGATCGCACTATGAAGGGGCATATGTGGATGTAATATTTTTGGGGAAGTGGGCGTGGCCCCACCCCCTGCTAAGTTTTTTGTATATATCTCGAGGAGGTCATTACATTCTACAAAGAAAAATTGTGGAGCAAAATGAGCAGATGACAGGCGTGGCTCTTACTCTACAAAAAAGATTGTTGATTAACCTTCAAGCGGGCGCGCGCGTAGTCTTTTCGACGCCTCAATTGAAATGCGAGATTTAAAGTGGATTAAGTTGTGGAATTCATTTGTTTTTATTAGTTTTAGTTATTATGTAATCATAAAATAATACTTTACAGGAAAAGTATTTATTTTTTGTCATTTTAAATGAGGGAAAAACATAAAAAGTAATATAATTCATTGAATGCAAAGTAAATTCACTAATCTTAACACAAAACCAAACAATTTGTTTTCAAAATTTGGGGAAAACATAAAAATTCATAGAATATATTGAAAAGAATGTAAATACATTAATATCTTATTAGAAAGTTAGAATAGTTCAATAGTCAGATTCATCAGATTCACCGGTCACAAAACACTCATTGCAAATAAATATCGTATGGTCTCGACCAGTAGCATCACTATACCCATCCTCCAAGTTTCCATGAGACATTCGTAAGGTTCCAGCAATATATAATAATCCGAACAGGGCCCGAATCTCAACAGAATCGGTAGTTTTACAATCTCGAACTCTGGAGTATGAGCTTTCTTTTTTCTGCATTAATTCGTTAGTATATTTTACTACTGTCGTTATAATTTCATCGCATATGAACAAATCCCATGCTTTTATAGATGTTGTTACGCCCATGCCTTTTCCAAGAACACCAGCCTCAGTCAGAATATTATGGGGTGGATACCTGACTCTATCACTATTTGATTTTTTCCATTTTGTAACATTATCACGTGCCATGAAGTATGCAGCTCTATCAGCCAAAGGAATGTTTTCCTCCTCCGAGTTACTTTCTGTGTTTGAATGTTCCATTTCTTCCTCATATTCCACATTTGGTCTACATTCAGATATTTCTGATTCCTCATTACATTCCACATCAGATAAGTGGTCAGAGACTTCTGATCCTTCATCACATAAAGTTTCATCATCTTCCTCTAGGAGAAATTTCATTATTTCACTTTCACTTATTCTTGTTTTAGCCATTTTTACCAATAACTGCAACACTTTATTATATCAGGAAATGTGCACAGAGAGTCGCGCGTAAACTAAAAGACGTCAGGCGCGCGTAGTTTTTTCGACGACGAGAGGCAACTGAAGTAAATGCTCGCTATAAACAGTCGACAAGCGTTAAAAAGAGACGGAAATAGTGCATTCGATTGGAAATGAACTAACCTCAAGCTACTAGAACTACCAAATATCTGGGATTATATACACAAAAATTATAATACTTTATTCACCATGGGCGGTCGAAAAGACTACGCGCGACTTCTTGAAGGTTAAAATGAGCAAATTACGGAGGTGCTCAACCAAATGTCTGAAGCACTAACCTCGATGTCAGAGGTTTTATGTAACTTATGTAATAAAATAAATAAATAATAATAAATAATAATCTATACTACTATTATAAAGAGGAAATATTTGTATGTATGCTTGTAATAAATAAACTAAAAACCTACTGTGCCGATTCCAAAAATTCTTTCACCATTGGAGAGCTACATTCATTACGAGTAACATAGGTTATACTTATTGCTAGAATCTCAACTTTCTGGAAATAGTTTTAATCTAAACTGAAAATCGTCTTGCAAGTACGTGCCAAAGAGTCGAGTAGCAAGCGCTCGCAGCTGTTTGTGAAAGAGCTGTGAGAGAAAGACAACGGACACCAAAGTCTAGAGGTCAAGTTTTAGCTCATTGCATATATAAATAATTTCATGTTCGAATTTTCCTAATTTTACTTTTTTAAAATGAACCCACGCAAGAAACGGGAAATTACATACGTACATAGACCGCGAAGCCGGAGCGGTCTGCTAGTAAATAATAAAATAAACGAATAATAATAAAATAAATTAATAATAATAAAAAATAAAACAAATTAATAATAATCTATACTAATATTATAAAGAGGAAAGATTTGTATGTATGTTTGTATTGAATAAACTCGAAAACTACTGTGCCGATTTCAAAAATTCTTTCACCATTGGAAAGCTACATTCACCCCTAGTAATATAGGCTATATTTATTGCTCGAATTTCATCTTTCTAGAAATAGTTACCCGGTGAGGGTATCAAAAAGACTCCGTGATGGAGAATCTTAAGCTGAAACTGAAAATCGTCCTGCAAGTCATTTCTTTTCGCATTGCAATGGAGTGCCAGAGAGTCGAGTAACGAACGCTCGCAGCTGCTTGCTGAACAAAATTTCAAAACCTGCCAAATTCGCACTTAAGAGTCGAGTACGGAGCGTATGCAGCGGCTTGAAGAACAAAATATTAGAAATATACAAGCTCGCACTAGGCCGTCGAACTCGGAGCGTTCCCAACGCCTCCATAATCAGAGAGAAAGACAACGGACACAAAACACAAGAGGTCGTAATCAAGTTTTAGCTCATTTTACTTTTTTAAAATGAACCCACCCAAGAAACGGCAAAGTACATACATGTGTATGGGAGAGTGTGTAAAACCTTATAACTTTTAAAATGTTTGTTTAAGCCCGTGCGAAGCCGGAGTGGTCTGCTAGTAAACAATAAAATAAATGAATAATATTAAATAATAAAATACATTAAAAATAATAAATAATAACAAATATTGAATTATTTAAACATATGAGGAAGTAAAATGTTAAGTGTAATAAACAAAATAAATACTGATATT
This sequence comes from Zeugodacus tau, assembly GCA_031772095.1. NCBI lineage: Eukaryota > Metazoa > Arthropoda > Insecta > Diptera > Tephritidae > Zeugodacus > Zeugodacus tau. Next base: position 43,605,159 of record CM062649.1, on the reverse strand, counting down.
TATAGTACATAACGCCTCTGGAAATATGTATATTATACAGACATGATATGGCATTATCTAACTCTAGCACCCTCCCTAAAATTGGGGTTTTCGATAACAATTTCGGTGTCTTGTGATTATTCTAAAACTTCTTCAAAACCAAGGCCAGCAGCCAAACCATGCCTCAGTAAAATGTTGTGAAGAATTGTACACGCGTAAATAATCATAGCCGCTTTTTCAGGGCTGTAATGATTGTAATGCGATGTTTTTGAGAGGCATCGGGATCGTGACTCAATGGCTTTGGCGTGCAACCCGGGATATCTCGTGTTGGCAGCGGTGAACAGAAGTCGATGATCACAAACTTGTCAAAAATGCAAATACAGATTAACAGAAACATTTAGGAAATAGTTTCTTTATTATCAGAACATTACGTACTGCTTCTACATTAATAGTTCAGACAGTGATCGACGTAAACGGAGAGAACCTAATCGTCCTGTCTTATGAGATTTCAATGAAATGAACAGCTTCTACCGCCCGCTTCTACCGTACGCTGCCGTAGATATTCTAGTCACTCTGATTTTTCCCGTAGAGAAGAGTCGGCCGCTTCTCACTCTCGAGGTTCTCACAACGCAGTGTTACCAGTACCGATATTTTGTATAAATTAAAAAATAAACTTTAAATTATTTAAAATTTTTTCAAACTAACTCAAATTTACAGTCGAATAATATTATTTTTAAATCACAAGATTATTTACAACTTTGCTTCCGCCGTTTTTTGTAAATTTAATTATTTTTGTATAAAAACGGTTACAAATGTCGAAGAGCCTCTGGCGTACTTTTCTTGGAATTAAAAAAGAAAAACAAAATTTCCCGCAAATGTCGAGAATTCGGCTCAAAAAGTGACAGTTTCGGTTGAGAATAAGTTTCGGATGCAAACAGATCTCTACACATATTTTGTTGGGTTACGCTTCCTGGTAGAGGGGACATTTTTTGCTATCTATCTGGTGTTCGTAGTTCTCTTTTCCGTTCCTTTTACATGCACTGCAGGACGGCTTCTTCTCGCAAGTCTTAGCGAGGTGGATGCAGCGATGGATGGATTGCCGCGTGTTTGAGCTTTGCGTCACCAGGTAATATTTAATTTAATTTTTGTAGGGGTAAGTCGACGAATGGGCGTGAATGAATTTGTGTTGGGTTAGGTTTAGTGATTTGTTATACTCTCGCAACAAAGTTGCTACGAGAGTATTATAGTTTTGTCCACATAACGGTTGGTTGTAAGTCCTACAACTAAACGAGTTAGAAATAGGGTTATATATAACAAAATGATCAGGATGACGAGAAAAGTTTTAATCCGAATGTCTGTCTGTCCGTGCGACCGTGCAAGCTGTAACTTGAGTAAAAATTGAGATATCTTGATGAAACTTGGAAGACGTATTTCTTGGCACCATAAGAAGGTTAAGTTCGTAAACGGACCACTGCCACGCCCACAATATGTCGAAAACCGAAAACACATAAAGTGCCATAACTAAGCTATAAATAAAGCTATGAAAGTAAAATTTGGTATGAAGGATCGCACTATGAAGGTACATATGTGGATGTAATATTTTTGGGGAAGTGGGCGTGGCCCCGCCCCCTACTAAGTTTTTTGTACATATCTCGAGGAGGTCATTGCTCTACAAAGAAAAATTGTAGAGTAAAATGAGCAGATGACAGGCGTGGCTCTTACTCTACAAAAAAAATTGTTGATTAAAATGAGCAAATTACGGGGGTGCTCAACCAAATGTCTGAAGCACTAACCTCGATGTCAGAGGTTTTATGTAAATTATGTAATAAAATATTTGAATAATAATAAATAATAATCTATACTACTATTATAAAGAGGAAATATTTGTATGTATGTTTGTAATAAATAAACTCAAAACCTACTGTGCCGATTCCAAAAATTCTTTCACCATTGGAAAGCTACATTCATAACGAGTAACATAGGTTATATTTATTGCTAGAATCTCAACTTTCTGGAAATAGTTTTAATCTAAACTGAAAATCGTCTTGCAAATACGTGCCAAAGAGTTGAGTAACAAGCGCTCGCAGCTGTTTGCGAAAGAGCTGTGAGAGAAAGACAACGGACACCAAAGTCTAGAGGTCAAGTTTTAGCTCATTGCAAATATAAATAATTTCATGTTCAAATTTTCCTCATTTTACTTTTTTAAAATGAACCCACGCAAGAAACGGGAAATTACATACATACATACGGGAGAGTGCGTATAAGTGTGTAAAAACTTATAACTTTCGAAATGTTTGCTTAAACCCGTGCGAAGCTGGAGCGGTCTGCTAGTAAATAATAAAATAAACAAATAATAATAAAAAATAAAACAAATTAATAATAATCTATACTAATATTATAAAGAGGAAAGATTTGTATGTATGTTTGTATTGAATAAACTCGAAAACTACTGTGCCGATTTCAAAAATTCTTTCACCATTGGAAAGCTACATTCACCCCTAGTAATATAGGCTATATTTATTGCTCGAATTTCATCTTTCTGGAAATAGTTCCCCGGTGAGGGTATCAAAAAGACTCCGTGATGGAGAATCTTAATCTGAAACTGAAAATCGTCCTGCAAGTCATTTCTTTTCGCATTGCAATCGAGTGCCAGAGAGTCGAGTAACGAACGCTCGCAGCTGCTTGCTGAACAAAATTTTCAAAATAATAAAATAAATAAATAATAAAATACATTAAAAATAAGAAATAATAACAAATATTGAATTATTTAAACATATGAGGAAGTAAAATGTTAAGTGTAATAAACAAAATAAATACTGATATTTATAGTACATAACGCCTCTGGAAATATGTATATTATACAGACATGATATGGCATTATCTAACTCTAGCACCCTCCCTAAAATTGGGGTTTTCGATAACAATTTCGGTGTCTTGTGATTCTTCTAAAACTTCTTCAAAACCAAGGCCTGCAGCCAAACCATGCTTCAGTAAAATGTTGTGAAGAATTGTACACGCGTAAATAATCATAGCCGCTTTTTCAGGGCTGTAATGATTGTAATGCGATGTTTTTGAGAGGCATCGGGATCGTGACTTCAAAACACCAAGGCCTCTCTCAATGGCTTTGCCGTGCAACTTATTGTAACTCACTTTCTTTGCATTTGCAGGTTCAACGACTGGCGTTCAGGTTCAACAGCCATGGCTCCAATGGATATCCTTGGTCACCTAACAACCACGAATCAGTTTGTATGTTATATGTACTTATGAGGTGCTTACGTGTTGGGGATGTGGTCCAAATACCAGAATCGTGACAAGACCCGGGATATCTCGTGTTGGCAGCGGTGAACAGAAGTCGATGATCACAAACTTGTCAAAAATGCAAATACATTAGGAAATAGTTTCTTTATTATCAGAACATTACGTACTGCTTCTACATTAAGGGGTTATATACAGTTAGACGGCCGAAAAAAAGTGAATTTTGAAATGGTTAAAATCGGGTCATAACTTCCCCTAGCTCTGAAATAGCTAATTATAGGATTTTCAAAAATACTATGAGCTTAATAGCTTATAAATCGGTTAACCCCTTGACGTATTTCCACGAGCCTAATTCGTGGTACAATTTCTGTGACTAACATGATTTTAACGAGCCTGATTCGTGCTACAATTTCTATGCCTAACATGATAAGCACGAGTCTATATGATGTTTTTCGTTTTTCTATTGGACTTTATGCCGAATATATGGGTCAAATTGTGTGTTATCTTAATAAAAATATAGCAATAAATTGCGAGAGTATAAAATGTTCGGCTGCACCCGAACTTAGCCTTTACTTAGTGGTTTTAATTAAAATTGTTTTGTTACAAAACGTTCGCCGTTTGTTGGAAAAGTGAAAAAAACTCTTTATGGACGATTTCTGTATACTATTGTTATTCAATGCTGGTATAGCGTACTTCTTTTTCAAGTTAATAAATTTTTCACTTAGAATTTAAATAATAATAAGTCACTGCCGCTTACTTCTTCCTTTTGGCTTTCTTTTATTGTTTTGTACTACTGTGCACTGGGTATTTATGACGTCATGCGACAGAAAATTAAAACCCAAAAAAGCAAAAGGACGGATCAAAAAAGAAAATACAATATCCAAAAAGTATTAGTGACTATAATAGAATCATGGGTGGCGTTGATTTGGCTGACCAGAAGACAGTCGTTTAGGATTTCAACCGCAAATCTCAAAAGTGGTGGAAAGAAGTTTTCTATAAGCTTCTAATGGCAAGCGTATTTGTCACATGGATAATTTACAGTGAAAATAAAAAGCAAAAGTCACCACTGAAAGACTTTCTGGTCCCACTTGCTGAGCAAATGATTGCGGAAGGAAGTAAAAGGCTCGAAGTATTGCCTCGTCGACAGGGAGGTAGACCTCACAAACGCTCAAGAACTGATTGCCTTAATATTGGAGATCACTTACCAGTCGATCAAGAAAAGCGTTGTCGATGTGTACGCTGCACATCACTTGGAATCGAAACTCGAACAAAAATGATATGCTTAGGCTGTAATAACACGCTCTGCTTCAAAAGTTTTGGACCCTTTCATAAATAAGTTATTAATTACATTGTATTAAATCATTTTTGTTTGAAATAAAGCTTACTATTTTATCTATTCCTTTTATGAAGTTTTACAGCCGGATAAAAAAATTATAGGGATTTTATATCCCACAGAAAATGCTTAGTGGGATTATATGTCCCAGGATAAAAGGACGATTTTGGGAATTTTGAGTATGCAGAACATACATTTTTAGCCCAATATATAGATATAAGCATAAATTTTGGTTGTGGCTATTCCCATTTTCCAAATAAAACTCCGTCCCGAAAGGGTTAACTCAAATAAAAACATATTTTGTATAATACATAGTCCAATTGGCTTTTATTGTTTTGTACTATCGTGCACTGGGTATTTATGACGTCATGCGACACGAAATTAAAACCCAAAAAAGCTAAGGATAAACGAATGTTGTAGTCTTGTATTCTATCATTCTTGGCCCTCAACGTGCAAATTAATTTATTTCCTTTAATTCAAATAAAAACATATTTTGTATAATACACAGCCCAATTGTCTATTTGAATATTTTATTTAATTCTAATATTTTTTTTAGGAGCTAACCGAGGAGAGGAGCCTACATAAATAGGACCCTTCTCAAGAAGCAGTTACTGTAGACATAACACTCTATACCGGTAGATCCTGTGCTAATGGTAGAGAATTGAAAAGAAGTACTAAGTACACCGTCATTCTCTGACCACAGGTAGCATATACTTCCTCTATAACATCCTGGGAACCGAAGAAATATAAGGAAGACGTTAGGAAAAAATCCTGCAGAAAAATGGGATCTCTATGAAAATCAAATACTTTACAGAGTTCAAAAGACTGAAAGTTCCTTGTGTGTTCCAATTCACATGAAATTTGAACAAGTATAAGGATCTTTTAAGGGACTGCAAAAAATTGGTGCGTCTGGGAAAAATTTTTGTAGCAGTTTTTCTGAAAAGGCCAACGAGGTAAGCGACACTCAGGAAGCTTTTATTAATCCAAAGTCCTGCCTCGCTTTGAGTCTAATTGGCAAAGGTGACGGGGAGTGGACGGAAAACAGAGGATTCATTAGAAGACCTGCATATTTCAGTGTGCACTTCCTGGGCTGCAAGAACACGGCTGAAGTCCCATTTACGAAGGGAAAAAGTGCTGTAAGCGTACCCGAAAATATCATAACGAAATGGAGAATATAATGGGCAATCTAGTCCTTCGACGCATTTAAATCACCCGGTACTGATGGAATCATTCCAGCCATGTTTGGTAAAAAAGCTCAATGGTTAGTTGTGCCGTG